>JACEHZ010000366.1:0-422500 GCA_017893485.1 Hemerocallis citrina
AACTTGTGCTATTTTAATATGTGTAATATGTGTAATATGTGCAATTCATCACCAATAATACTAAAAAGGTATTCCAGTACTAGATTAATAGATTAGTAGTAGTTCTCTTTTTTGTGTTATTTTATAGAATTTAAAATTTTAAAAAATAGAAAATGTCTGGGCATTGGATATCAGGCGGACGCCTGATCGGCGCCACGGCCGCCTACTCAACAAGACGGGCGCCTAATCGTCTTTGACCGCCTAGATCACCGCCTATGTCAAAGGCAGTTCGTTCTCCTCCATCTGAGCGCCTAGGCGCCGCCTAGGCGTCCGAGGCAACCACCATTTAGAATACTTTCCCTTCCCCTCGAACCACCTGAAGAGACATCCAAAACCATGAATCGGGTCACACCATCGGGGCCTATTGCTGATTCTGCCCCATCAATCGACACTCCACTAGACGAGCTGGCCACACCACTTTGAGCGTCACCAGGGTTCCCCGGGGCCTCAGGTAAGTGCAAAGCCAACTCGTGGAATGACCTCACCTTGCCACGCTCTTCACGAGAGCAAGAAGTGCTCCTAACATTGCCCCCTTCAAGGAGGCACTTCAAACGATGGTTCTCCGTCTCTAGTTCAACAAGTCTCTCTTTCAGATAGTCTTCCTTCACTTTAAATTTCAAACGAGGCACACCACTTGCTCGAGTCCTCTGCGAAAATTCAAAAATAGTTCTCCTAAGATGGGCTACTTCTAAACTCTTCTCGAGCACTCGGATCTCTCGGTTGTGACCGCAAACAAAGAACGGTGAATGACTTTAAGCTTCGAAGACTTCCCAATAGCTGCCACACCTGGAGAATGATCTTCTACACCAATCGGGGGTACTTCTTAGAGAATCTCATCATTACGCCTCATCTCGATATGTCTGTGGATCAGGGCCCTTCTCAAGCGGCCAAGCTCCACCTCTGCTCTAGAAAGCCTCTCTCCTGAACAAGAAAACCTCAGCTCCGTCACCTGAAGCTTGGAATGGAGGCAAACTAGCTCGCGATCTCGTGAATCTTGTGCATTGTACATAGTAACCTGCTGACAAAAGAGAATAATAGATCACTCTAACAAAGACAGCCAAGTTACAGTACATGCGAAAACTCAAGAAGCTCAAGAGCCGCACAGGATACGGATAACTAAGAAAGAAAAATGTTCATTGCAGTATAAAAATACAATGAGCGGTGGCCAGTCCGATATGAGGCAAATACAAAAAAATTAAAAATTAAAAATTAAAAATTAAAAAAAAAAAACAACAACAACAACTACTAATGAAGAAAATGGAGTCAAGGGTCCACCTCGCTAGGCTGCACTAAAGGGGTTGCGGAATCGCCTACAACTTCCCCGCCTACCCCTGCACTACTCGCAACCACAACAAGAGGGCCCACCTCTACTTCCTCATCCTCCGCTTCATCTTCCTCCTCCCATTCTGCTTCCTCAGTAGGCGGCGGGAACAACGAGTACCCCGAGCGATCGAAACCTGGGATGCGCTCACTCACGTGATCCAAGGCCCTTGCATATGCCTTCTCCATGTTAGTAGCTAGGTACCCCACGACCTTCTTCTTTGCCTTATCCTCAACGGCATGCACCGCAGTGTCTCTCTCTCTAACCGCGCTTTCCCTCTCGCGGGCCGCCATCTCCCTCTCCCGAAACACTTGCTCCCTCTCTGAGGCCACTAGCTCATTCTCTTTGGCCAAGGTAGCCTCCAGCAAAGTGATTCGAGTCTCCTGGGTCTCCGTTTGAAGTGCATCATGTTAGGTTTCGATGGTAGACTCAGATCAAATACACATCAGAAAATTACAAAGAAATATCGAAACCTAGCTATGGATCCATGCGAAAACCATAAATCGTGTTTAAGAGTTATACCTTGAAGATGAATCTACTGTCTCCTGTTAATGTCAATCACAGCACTGTAATATTGTTGTGCCTCTACGGTATCCACACGAATGGATCAAATCAAGCTTTCCCTCACGCCGCGGAGCTAGCTGCGGGAAAGGGATGTTCCTTACGATCTCTTTCTCTCACAATTTCTGTAACGGCTAAGGTTTTCTTATGTGACACTGTTCCACAGATACGTATCATATATAGATACAAAAAATCAACCCTAAGAGAGCAATAAGGTTGTTGGACTCACAATCTGACCTGATTCAGATTCGTGTGTGGGCCTTTGAACTTTAGTCAACCAATTTAATCTAATTCATTGTCCAACCAATGTCAGGAGTCCAAGTCTTACTTGGATCCCCAATTAAATTCATCGTATGAACTTAAATCACAATTTTGATCCATTCTAAGTATGTGACCATGTAGGTTCCTATTACATTGACAGTAATACTAAAATTATAATATAGTATTACAAACAGTGAGCGGTATCTAGCAATACATCACTACTGCTCAAGTAACAGAAATGTCAGTGATTTGATATAACCTAACCTTGACCAATATTACCATGTAGTCTAGTCCCTTATTGGATATTTTCCCTAAATCCCCTATAACCCATTAACCCTTTTTTTAGCCTGTAATAACCCCTACCCATTACTAACCTGTTAACATACTCCAGCCCAAACCCAATTACCCATTAAACCACATACCCATTAACCTTTCCCCTAAACCCGTTTCCCTTATACCCACCCGAAACCCCTTCAGCCAAACCCTAACTCTCTCATATATTTAACCCATATATCTCCATCCCCTGTTCACCCCCTTCACCTTCCACCGCCACTCAGCCGTTCTCCATCCTCTCCCGCTGGTCCCCCTATCTGCACCTCTCCTTCCCCGTGCGTCTCATCGACGCGCCAGCCACCTCTTCGCCCTGCTCCCGCTCTCTCCCATCACCCCAGCTCCTCCCGATCGCCACCTCCACCCTGGTATGCTTCCCCCGATCACAACCACCTTCTACAGAGCCCCACCTCTCCGACCTCCTCTTCCTTGCTGCAACCTACAGTTCGCCGTGACCCACCTCGTCGACACCGCGACTGCACCCTCCACCGCAGCGCAACAACACACCTGAGACAGCGACAGCCTCCCCGTGCGCCCTGCCTCCTGCTGTCTGTCGTCGCACCGCCTCGCCGCCATTGCGAACCAGTCGCCGCTAGCCAGTGCAGCCTAGGTGGTTGTTGGTTGTTGGGTTTTGATCATGTTGATTGTGGGCCGTCGATCACCCATGATCTTGATCTTCGATCTCGACCGTCCGATCTTCTTGATCATCTTAATGATCATGTTCCCTTGGTCTTGATCATGGCCTTGGATGTGGGCCGTCTGTTCTCCTTTGATCATCATCATCTTGATCGTCACCATCGGGGTGATCTTGGCCGTTCGATCACGATCATCATCAACTTCATCATCACCTTGATCTAGACCGTCCGATCTTTTTAATCTTGATCTTGGTCTCATCCGTGCCGATCCGTCCGATCGTTGTTTGATCATCTTGATCTTGACCATCAATCATGATCCGTCATTGGGTCGTGTTCATGATTGGTTCGTGATCCATTCGTTGTGTTTGTGTTTGTGCCCTGGGATCTATTCCCGTTATTCTTGCTCTTTGCACCATTTCCGTCGTCATCTTTTAGGCAAGTAACTTGTACTCAATTTTCTTTGTATGATACAAGTCAAAAATACCGCTTGTAGTGTAGTTGAGTTTTGGAGACAACTCGTGTGTGATGTATGATTGATGATTTTGTCTCTATAGTGATATTTGACCATAGTTGACTCATGACACAAAATTGATATGAAACAACTTATGTTTTGTCCGTTCTTGATTTGATAATGTATGTGGAATTTTGGTGAGAATTTGAGTAATTGTTGAGATACATGTGATAGACTTGACTTGGATATGCTAATTACCCTATTTCATGATGTTTGGATACTTGGTAGACTCAATTTCATGTTTGGTTGTGTTTGGATCAAGTTTCGTTGAATCTATGTTGATTTTGGTTTTTGAGGAAAATCTGTATTTTGCCGATAATCTGTCTTGATCAGTAATTTAGACCATATTAAGGTCAGAATCTTAATTTCAGTATAAAACATGAATTGTAGAAAAATTTGTCTGCTTTACAACCCCTCTGACCTTGATTGATTTCATTTTTGTATGTGTGAGATATGATTGTTTTACTACAGAGGTGTAGATCTTTTCCAGATTTCGTTTCTTGATGATTTTGATGATTAAATTATTTTGATACTTGTACTACATATATTATTTTGATCTAGAACTTTGGTCAGTTTTTCTATACTTATCTAGGGATTGCAAAGAATTTTGGCAGATTTTATTGATGAGTTTTGTATGCCGTTCCATGCTCGTTTATAAAAATTATACTTGCTGTATTTTGCTTGCTGTTCTGTAAAGAATCGTATTTTCACCTTGATTCCTTTTACTGTATGGAAAATATTTGTGAAATATAAAAGTTAGCTTATTCTATCTATTTTCATCTTCCTTTGGCAGATTTGGATTTTGTTTCACGGTTTGCGAGATATTATAGTTTTCGTACAGCTGTGTTGGGAATTCCATATTTGCCCAACTATCGTTTCTTGATATTTTCTGATTTTTTATAACTGATCTAATTTTACTGGAAAATTATGAAACATTATATTTTAGTACTAGACGGATAGGGGAATACCCCAGATTTTTCGTGGATTTATTTAATGAGTTTTCATACTGTTTTCCTGTTCTTGAATCCAATTTTCTAATTTCTGGCTGAACGTGTTTTCTGTATTCAAATCAGTTTTGAGTTATGATTTTGTAAAATACGATATGACTTATTTATATTTTCTGGATTCGGCTGGGAGTCTATTTTCCAGATTCTTCGACGGATCCAGATTTGCATTTATGTAGCCACGGAATTTCCTGTTTTAGTACAGTAGTGTCTTGCTGTCCTGAATTAACATTTTGCATGATTATATTCCTTTATGCACTGTATAGCATCTGTACCTATTTATCTGTCACCCTGAACCTATTACGTAATCGTGCTAAGTTATTCTTGACCTGTTTGTGACACATACAAACTTATTTTACATTAATAATAAAATAACTAAGTCGGGGTTTAAGGGAAAGATCGAATAGTGGATAAATCAGAAACGTGTACTCGGAAGGGAGCCCGTGTTTCCCATTTTGATTCATGTTGATACATGAACGTGCTGCTGCATGGACCTGTTGGTTCATGTACCTGTTACCTGTTGCTGTATGGACCTGTTGGTTCATGTACCTGTTACCTGTTGCTGCACGGACCTGTTTGTCGTGTACCTGTTGCTTCATGAACCTGTTGCTACATGAATCGAATGATTCGTGTACCTGTTGCTTCATGAACCTATTTCTATTCTGATCCCTGAGTACACTGCTCTCTATGGTCCACTACGAAATCTAAAAGCGAAACTGTTTGTAGTAGCAACCATGTAAGGTGGGTTGCATGAAGTGCTACCTAGATAGTAATCACTACAAGACTTGATACATGACACTTGATACATGATTATATGATACTTGACACTTGACACTTGATGCTTGTTTACATGATCCTTGTTTACTGGATTCTTGATATATGCTACATGATACTTGTTCACCTTACCATGCTAGTTGTTTATTTTGATATCATGCTTATCCCATGTTATTAGTTAGTTTTCTCCATGTACTTGTATCCTGCATTACAAGCGGCCCGTAACTTTCAATTGACGGGTACTTATTTTCTCTTTTTCTCTTCCCTGCAATTGTTAAATTGCAGATTTTGGAGAACAGGTTCCAGATGGTATTGGTGACATGAAGTACTAGTGATGGATTTTATTATTATTATTTCTTGTAGCTTGCTTGAACAATATTGTATTTTGATACTTGGATTTATTCTTGTATTTTGGCAATGTGATCCAGAATATTTGTTTTATTCAGATCATGACTATTTGAGATTTATATATTTGGTTTCAAGTATTCTTGTTGATATTTTGGTTCATATGTGCATGTTGGTTGATACTTTTGCTTCCGACTCTGATGATTCTTGTGAATATTGTAAAGATTCTTAAACAGCTTATGGATGATGAAAATCATTCGCTGAGCTTTTGTCGCGTATCCATATTCTTTATTCTTTTTGGGAAGCGGGGCGTTACACCCTTTGTCTAGATATCTTAATTGAGCACAATGCATAGAGCGTGTCACCCTTATATAGTTCAATGTTTGGTTTCTTGATGTCCGAGTATACTTACTAAAACAAATGAGCTCAATATCTCATATTAACTCATTTGATCACGGCCATGCATTTTGCAATCTCACTGAATTAAGGAGCCCATAAATATCGCTCCTGTTATGTAAGAAGGACAAATCCTATCTAAGTCACTCACATCTCTCCGCATGATTTGTAGTATATGTTAGGGTTATATACTGAAAGCATCACTTTTGTATTAACTTTATTTCCTTTTTTTTTTTTGAATGAGAATCATATGGGCATATGTTTGCATATTGTGTTTATTATAATATTAATGCAAGTATCTGATATTCTATAAGGTTGATAATATGGTGTGAGGTGACACACAGAAGATCATATTATCAGTTCCCTATGGAATATATAAATAGTTCACAACCTAGACGGACTTGGATAATCCATTAGAAAGGTTGTAGTGTATTCTGGTATTAGTCTATCTTGACTATAGGTTTACACTAGTACACTTTGTGTGTATTGAACAGGACCACTTGAGGTTGTTCTCTTTGTACTGACTATAAAAGAGAACAAACACCTCTGTTATTATGGATGCTTATGCTCTTAATCCAGATATAATAACAGACATGTATATGCAGTGTGCATCACTTTGACTCATAAAAGAGTGAGATTCATTATGGATCAACAACCTCTATGAATTGGGTAATAGCATTGTATGTATGATGGGCTGTTGATTGTAAAAGGAATCCATGTCCCGATACGTCGGGTTGATGATGTCCCCTTAAGGATCTCATAAGGATTGTCATGTAAACTTTGCAGGTGGATTACATCCGACATGACAAATAAAGTTGAGTGGTACTACTTAAGGATAAAAGATGTTGATCAATATAGTTGTCAGTAACTTAATTTGATCGACGGACATTCGATATCTTAACATGGGGAGCTCAATGAGCATATAATAAAAGGAGCCCATAAATATAATTTGGGATTAGGAAGGTAGTGCAATAATAGCTCCTTAGTGGATCGAGCTATTGTTAATGGGCCTGGGTTGTGTCGGGCTGAACACGGGATACCCAGATTCGTTAGGAGACCTAACCCTAATTTCTCCTCATGGTCCCTGCCGTAGCCTTATATATATCCTCTACTTCTCTGGCCGTCATTGACAATCTGAAATATAAGATTTTTTCTCAAAACTCGTGATTCACGTAAGGAGAGAAAGAGAGGTCAGCCAAGGAGAAGAAAGGTTGGGAGATCGTCGCCCACACGACGTCCAACCCGAGGAAGGAATACGTGCAGAAGATCTTGGGGTCGTTGTCGTCTTCTTCTCATCGCAGGTATAATTCGTGAACCCTAGATTCCGCTAAATAGGGTTAGATCACGTATTTAATCTGTTAAATTTTTAACAATCGATACGCACACCAATCCGTAGTCCTGGGAATCATCTCAGTTCCATCAGTATATCCAATAGTCGATTTTATAATCACGTTATTACTGGCAATGTTTGACGATATTAAAACATACAACTTCTCTTGTAGGAAACCGTAGTGACTTCAAATCAAAGGACTACGTACACCATGGTCACTGTGAGAACCGCTTATGACACTCACGTAACAATCCATGCTCCTTCGTATGGTGGGTCAGTCCAGTACATTATTACTCTAATATGTACCCATGTGAAGACTTGATATCTCATATACATGACCCGTGAGATATGGTCATCAATCTACGCACATACTAGTCTATATGCATTATTGTTGTCCTAATTCACAATAACACTTAACTAGAGACATTTAAGAATAGTGTTTTGATTACAACCAATAGGATCTCACAATCAAGTCATGTACTTGATATCCTATGGTATTGAACCTACTGTTCTAAGGACTTTATTATGTTCATTTAATCACAATAAACTACACAATAAATGAAATGCCTCATATATGAAATAAATATCATGATACAATGTATACTAGTAATGAAAATACACAACTGGCCTCTAGGGCATACACCAACACAGCAGCCTCTAACTCATTCGCGGCTTTTGACAACTCAACCTTCTCCCTATCCTGGGTTACCTTCAGCTCCCGCTCCTACTCCACCACTTGTTTCAACAAGTGACTGAAGTGACAGATGGCCTACAGAGAAATAATTCAATGTTACGAACCAGAAGACAGATGTCAGCGCTCCGCTAAAAGAAATTAAAGGAAAAGGAGATAATGAATACAAACTGTCATGCTCGCCTTGGAAATCTCCAAAGCTGAGTCCCCCACGGTCCCGTGATCCACCGAAGCCCCATCCTTGGGGGTGGCTAAGTGGCGAATTGCATCCATACAACTCGCCGAATCCCCGAGGAAACCATCGTGCCTCCTGACCTGCCAATCTGGGACAAAGATCCTCTTTAGCTCGTCAGTCAGGATTGTGTCTACCATTGCTGTAAGAGGGGGAGCCTCAAGAGCTAGATCCACAAACAAAGTGAAGTCACCTACAGCGGCAGAAGTAACGGGGAGAGACCCCAAGTCCACCACGGGGCAGCACCTTCCGCACTCCTGGCAATCTTCGATGGGGAAGGCTCGGTAACCGCCCTCTTCCTCTTCTTCTCGACAGGTTGCATGATACTCTAGCCAGAACGCTGGCACATGATCTCGTCGAAATCCACGTCTTCCTCTCCTGCAAATAGAAGACACAAAATGTTGCGAAAAAAATTTAATATACATAAATATACATATGTATAGACGCAAATAAGACAAAGGCAAACATATGAAAGAAGACGCGTACTATGGTTCATCGGGCTGAGACCCCCCTTGAAGAAAAACTACTCCTTTATCACTCTCCAATGAAAGGTCAGACGATCCAAAAGAGTGCCAACCATACCCTCATCCTCGGGGCTCAAAATCGGATCAACCTTCGCCCTCCTCGACACATCCTCTCTCGACATTGTGGGGATTTCCCACGGCTCGCGACTACAGATCAAAAAATACTTATCTCTCCATACCTTGAACGAATCAAGGTTATTTAGCAGCTTTATACCCCTGCGGGCCATAAAATAGAACCGATACTCTGACCTATTCTTCTGATGGATCTTGTACAACTTGCGGAGAACGTTGAGATGACACTTGAATCCCGCCATCTATGTTCGGCATAAGTTGAATGAGACCCAAGTCATACCACCTCAAAACTTCTCTCATAAAGAGGTGGAAGGGAAGGCGGAGCCCTGCATGAAAGGTGTCGAAAGGGAAATGCACAAGTCGTGGGAAAGCGGGGAGCAAGCTCTAACTCCGAGGCTTCTCACAACAAGATCGAACTCTGCCAGGGTCTTGTAGCACTTTCTAATAACAACCAAATCCGCCTCCGTAAGCATGGAAATGACATCGTTAGCCTCTGAATGCTCACGCGACGCGTTCTCTTCTTAGAACCGCTCCATACCAAGCTCAACTCGCCTCAACTCCTCGGCAGTATACTTTCGAACGCTGCCTAGGTGCGACACAGCGATCGAGTCTCTCAAACTCCCCCATTTTCCTCTCTCTCTCTCCATGATTATCTCCACAACGACCGAAGGCGAATCTGCTACACCGTTTCCCTTATCCACTATAGTTGAAGAGGTAGGCGGTTGCACTTCGACATGACCAGAGGGGGAGGACTCATTGCCCGAAGAAACTCTATACATCTTTAATAAAGAAAGAAAAATAAATTACCTTCGATTTTGATTTGACAGCTACGGTCGAAATTTCTCGCCGAAGATCGAAAAAATCCACAAGAGTTTCTCTAGAGCTGATTTCCACCAGTGAGTTGAAATTTTTTAAGTGAGGAAGAAGTGGGGATAAGAGGGGATTTATAAGAAGACCCTATCAGTACTTGGGCTTCCATGGTATTGAGCCACCAAAACGATGCGAAAGCTCAAAAGGCAGAGAATCGCAACGGTCGAGTAAGGCTAAATGACAAAACCCAATCACTGATCGGTCAATGTACTCAATGGTCATAAACCATGTGTCACATCGTCATCGTTCACCGAACGTTCACCAACGCTTGTCGCACCGTTCGAATGCTCGCCACACCGTTTGCCAGTTCGCCATATCGTTCAATAGAGCGCACCGAGCAGACTAAGAATTGAACGAAACGAGGCCAAAACTAGTGTTGACCAGTTAGTGGTAAGACATGACATGTCGCCTCATCATCATTCGCCAAACGGTTGCCAACGCTCACAGCACCATTCAAACGCTCGCCTCACCGTTCGCCAGTTTGCCATATCGTTCGCCATAACACGCCGAGCAGACAAAGAACCAAACGAAATGAGGCCAAAACTAGCATTGACCAGTCAACGGTCAGACACCATGTGTCGCCTCATGAACGTTTGCCAAACTTTTGCCAACGCTCGACGCAACGTTCGAACACTTGTCGCACCATTCGCCAGTTCTCCATATCGTTCGACAGAGCGCACTGAGCAGACTAAGAACTGAACGAAACGAGGCCAAAACTAGAGTTAACCAGTCACCGGGCAGATGCCACATGTCGCCTCATCATTGTTCACAAAATGTTTGCCAATGCTCACCGCACCGTTCGAATGCTCACCGCACCATTCGCTAGTTTTCCATATCGTTCACCAGAATGCACCGAGCAGACGAAGAACCAAACGAAACGAGTCCAAAACTAGTGTTGTCCAGTCAACGGTCGAACGCCATGTGTCACCTCGTCATCATTCGCCATCATTCGCCACATCGTTCGCCAAAGGTGCGGAGCAGACAAAGAACCGAACGAAACGAGGCTGAAACTAGCATTGACCATTCAACGGTCGAACGTCACGTGTCGCCTCGTCATCGTTCGCCATCGTTTGCCACATCATTCGCCAAAGTGCGTCGAGCAGACGAAAAACTGAACGAAATGAGGCCAAAACTAGCATTGACCAGTCAATGGTCAGACGCCACGTGTTGCATCGTTGTCGTTCTTCAATGCTCACCGCACTGTTCGCCAGTTAGCTATATCATTCACCAGAGCACGCCGAGCAGATGAAGAACCGAATGAAATGAGGCCAAAACTAGCGTTGACCAGTAAACGGTCAGACGCCACGTGTCGCCTCGTCATTGTTCGCCAAACATTTACCAATGCATGCCAAACGTTCGCCAACACTCTCTGCATCGTTCGCCATCGTTTGCCAATGCCCGCCGCATCGTTTGCCATCGTTCGCCAACGCTCGCCGCAGCGCACCAAGCAGACGATGAACCGAACGAAAAATGGGCGATGAAGCGTTGAGCAGTCAACGTCTAGACGCCGTTCGATCTGCTTGATTTTCACATGCAGCGCAATCTACGCTCCAGGTGCTACCACATCATCAGGTATTTAATTAATTTTCATATTTAATTATTTAAAATTTCTGAAGAAAAAAAATTAAAATTCATTAAAAAATAATTAAAATTCTAAATTAATAATTATTATTTCGGAAAAATATTTTTAAATTCTGAAAAAATAATAATTAATTTAAAATTTCAAAAATTAATTATAAAAATTCGAAAATGATTTCAAAATTAGGAAAAATTCAGAAAAATCACCAAAAATCTAGAAAATTCTAGAAATGATTTTGGGTATTTTATAAGTTCAGAATAACACCGTTACACCTCGAGCAAGATCCAAACATCCCTGAGAACTCTGATAAGTTCTGTAAACCATTAAAAATGGGCGAACAACTCCTCGGAGGTTGTGAAACTCAGTCTTCGGAAGTGGGAGCTTGTAATATGGGTAAAAATAGAACTAAATCAGAACCGTTCAAATCGGGCACGAATCTTAAGACTCTAACGGGTAAAACGGTAATTTCGCCTAAAAACCCAATAATCCAAAGACGGATCTGTCTTATTAGGTTTGGGTGGTAGCCTATTATAAATAAACCCAGATCATTAAAACAGTCATTTAAATTCATGATCATCCCTAAAAGGCGGTTTAAAACCAAATATCTTATCATTAAGGAATTTAAAATCTATTTCTTATCCAAAAACACCGGAAAGTAGAGATAAATGATTATCTCAAAATTGTCCCAAGGCGACTATAAGAGCATCTGTAGTCGTTGAGGGGTAAAATATGAATATATGCATAAATGGAAATAAAATCGAAGTTTTGCTGCAGTCATCAAAAGCTATTTTTTAGCTTTTTATATTAAAATAATAAGCGACGGCACTTCATGTGCCGTTGGAGAGAAATAAAAAATAAAAATCACGTAAAATTTGTGGGACAGCACTCGAAGCTCTGTCGGAGCAAAAAAAAATAATAATAATTGGAGGAAAAAATGGATTCGAAGTGCAAAAAAATTACAAAAATTACAAAAACATTACAAAAATTTACAAAAACAATTCAAAAATTGCAAAAACACCAAAAGTGGAGGGACGACACTTCAAGTGCCGTCACTTCAAGTGCCGTCCGAGAAGTGGGGTATTTTTGGGTTTTCTCTGTTTTTTTTAATTACGAATTAATTTTTCTTGGTGGGACGGCACTTGAAGTGCCGTCCGACCATTAAAAAAATAATTTTTTTTGTGCGACGGCTGAAGTGCCGTCCGACAATTAATTTTTTTTTTACGTGCGACGGCACTTGAAGTGCCGTGTCTCATATATGGATATTTCTCAAATCTTCTCTCATTTTTTGCAATCTACTGTAGCCAAATATGCATAATATGCATATTATGCATAATATGCATATTTGGCAAACAACTGCAGCTCCATTTTGCACCAAATATGCATATTATGCATATTTGGCAAACGACTACAAATGCTCTAAATACCCCCTACTCCTGCTAGAAAGAGGTAATCAATATTTTTCTCCAAAAGAGCTCTCTTATATTCTTCTTGATTTCTGAGATGAGCGTCGGAGGGTTTATCGCCAGGATCAATCCCAGTATTTCAGATTTTTTTGCAGGTCATCGGAGGCAATTGTCACCACACGAATCAAATCCCATGACGCAAATGAGTAAGATTGTCAAGTCAATCGCAGTCAAAGACAATCAACACTGGCGAAAGTCAAAAGGTCTAATTCTTGATTGTTTCTAAAAAAGAATCTATATCATCTGATTACTCCCACACAAAAAAAAAGCAGCAACAGAGCCCATTCGTAATCTTAATCGTCCTCAAATTGTATTTTGTTCTCTCTGTCTCAAACTGTATATCATATTAGATGTTATAAATAAATTATTAAGTGTGAATTGTCTATTGAACTCCCCCTCACTCATTCCACATTCTCCACCACCACCACTACATTCATTCATATCTATATAATAAAACACAAAGAAAGCTATCAAGTGGCTCACATTCAATCTATCCCAAAATCAATGGACCAGATCTACTCTCACAAAACATATTTTCCCGCCCAAAAATTTCAAAACCAAAAAATTCAAAACCCTCTATCTCTATCTCTCCTTCTCACTGTCTCTCTCTCTCCAGTCTCCGCCTCCCATCTCTCTCTCTCTCACACAGCTTCTTTCCCCAACTCCATCTCTCACTCTCCTCACTTACCGACCCCCACCAAAAAATTCAAAACCCTCTATCTCTATCTCTCCTTCTCACTCTCTCTCTCTCTCTCTCTAGTCTCCGCCTCCCATCTATCTCTCTCTCTCTCTCACAGCTTCTTTCCCCAACTCCATCTCTCACTCTCCTCACTTACCGACCCCCCCTCTCTCTCTCGACGCCTCGACGCTCTCGCGATGCCCTGAAGCCCCGCCCCTCATCTCTCTCTCTCTCTCGACGCCCTGCCTGCCCTGCCCCCCCTCTCTCTCGCAACGCCCGGAAGCCCCGCCCCCCCTCTCTCTCGCGACGCCCTGCCCCCCCTCTCTCTCGACGCCCCGCCTCCTGAAGCCAGCCCCGATGCCCCACCTCCTCGACTGCCCTCCTCGACTGCGTTTCAAGGTATAAAGTCGAGTTCTTTATTGTAGTTTCATGTTCTTTTAATTTGGGATTGAAATTCTTGATTGTTGATTGAAATTCGGGAAATTGTTAACTCGAACTTGCAAGCTCTTGCTCACTACAATGAGGCTTTACCACTAGATCACAGTGGCATGCACATCAACCTTTTATTTTATTTGTTTAGTTATTGATTACGATCTACATTGAATTGCCAGATTGTTTACCGCATGTTCATCATTAATGCTGGTCCAGGTTTTAGATTGCTATGGAACACTTTGAACAACATGTAGGCAAGAATGTTTTTTGTCCCTCATAGCTTATCTATCTAGAGATTGAGAAATGTATTGACTTTTAATTTCACTTCAGGTTCTTGGAACCAAGTACCAAAATAAGTTACTTGAAATAATTGATTCAAGGTAAGTTCTGTCTTTTTCATTATAACCTATTAATCATTCTATCTTTGTATTGTTTTTCTCAGCTTCCGATTTGTATGTTTTTCTACATTGAATTGCCAGATTTTCTTGGCGGCTCTTGCACCTGCTCTGAAGATGGAGGGTGTCTTAATTCAGAAAAGGGTCCCCTGGAAAGATCCTAATGTATTGAAGGTAATTTTTTTTTATTCTCATATGGTGATAAAGAATGCCCATTTAAGCTAAAATTCTGATGATTCAACTGTAACCAGATGGTTCTTGATGGAGAAGCCCAATGTGCCAGGCAAATTATTACTGTTTCTAATAGCGAAGGGAAAATTTTTGCTTATGCTAAGCCACAATACCCAGTAGTAACATCAGTAACAATGTTTGATATCTCAAGTGAATTATTTAATAGGGGTCTGAAGTTCAATTTCTCTGTCTACTTGGACTAGATAAAGTATCGCAATACTTCTACTCCCGAGTCTGGATCAGAAGCTGAAGATATCACCTCTGGAAAATCAGCACGTAGTTACATTGCACAATCTCAGTTGACCCCTGTACGCGAAGAGGTAAAATAACCATTTCTTTGACTAAACAAATATTGTTAAGTAATTTGTATGGCTGTTTGAAAATAATATTGTTAAGTAATATTGAAAATAACCATTTCTCAATTGACAATGGTGTTTTTTTATAATCGAGATGGTAAATACCTGATCTGGCATGACCCTGATATGGAACCATACTGGAATCACTTTCTACTATTAATCTGCTTTTTCTGATTTTCTCACACTTAGTTGATGTAACGAGGCGATGATGATTTCCTCCCCATTCACTCATGAAGGTACTCTGGTGTTCTCTTCTTTCATTCATTCATTCATTCTTCTCCTCTTTGCAATTTTATGCTTATGGAATGGCAACTTTAAAGGTGTCTGCAGATCTCTACAAACAGCCATTGCAGCCATTTTCTGGACTAAACAAATATTATTAATCTGCTTTGAAAATCAGCACGTGGTTAATTCTCAAAGTATGTTTTCTATTTAAAGGTTATCTAACTATAGAAGTCTATTAAATGAACAAATGCCAGAAAGTTTCTAATGGGAAATAATCTATTAGCAATTGGCAATTTATACAACAGTACTACACAAATACGCGTGCTTTTTAGTGCTTTTTACCTCTTTTGTTAATTGTTTTCTACGAAATCAGCACCTACTCCTTTCCTATTAGATGTTTTCCAACTTTCAGAATTGCACAGTCTTTACTTGGTCATCTTCTTCCATGTCATTGTTTTTTTGGGGTTTTTCTTTTTAAAATGAAAAAGTGAATGAATTAATTATGTGCAGGTCAGTGCGATATAATTGGGTTGTTGTGATTTGGGTTTGGACAATTGAGAATGTACGTTGCGGTCAATTTGAGGAGATATCAAACCATTGATGAAGTTGGGGAGTTCATAATTAATGTTAGAATCATTGCTTACTACCAGTTGATGCAGATATGTCAGGTAATTACTCATCTAAATGTCAGAATCAGTTGCAGATATGTCAGTTGATGTAGATTGTATTTGTGGTACGTGCTTTTTATGTGAATTTTAAGATGAAACAGTTATAGTTCGTAATGTAGGTTATTTTGTAGGTGGAGATTTTTTGAATGGATATATAAATGAGCTGTTAATCGTGCGAGGATAGGATTTAGTCTATAGAGAAGTCTCTTGCTTAAAAGATAATTAATTTAGGTGGAGAATGGAGATAGAGGTATAAAACCAAAGTTAGCATATTTGTACTTTGCCCGAAGAATTGATTTCAGTTATCGTAATGATTCCCTAAAAGGCTTTACAAGCTTTAAAAACACTTCCCATTGATCTAAAAGATCAACTGAGAACTTTAATATAGTGCAGCATTCATCAAAATAAAATGAAGGTTTCAAAAAACGCTAAGCAAAAACATGTGTTAAGCTATTTTATAAACAAACACATGATTAGGGCATTTGGAGCATGTGTATTTAAATATTGTGAATGGGTCGGGCAGAAACGACTAAAGAAATTAACGAATAACAATTTCATTATAACCCAAAAATTACGCTAAAGCACCTTCGAGCTACTTACGCGTGCTTTTTAGCTCTTTTAACCGCTTTTGTTAATTGTTTTGTACGAAATCAGCACCTACTCCTTTTCTATTAGCTTTTCTAATAGCTTTTCCCAATCCCCGCTCATTCTCATGGGTTAGTTAAAAGTTCAATTTTGAAATTTGATGGTTAGTTATGGTTAGTTATGGGTTAGTTTTCAATTTCCAACTTCCAGTTTTGATGCTCATTCTCATGTATAGATTGGACGGAAAAAATCCATCACTACTCATCATGATGGTTAGTTATGGGTTAGTTAAACTTGATAGTTTGAGATATAATTTTGATGCTCATTCTCATGTAATTTTCAATTTCAATTTTGATGCTCATTCTCATGTTCTTATGGGTTAGTTAAACTTGATGGTTTTAGAGTAAAAATTGTTCGGTTACTACTACTACTCATCATGATTCTATGAATATCACAAAGTGCCATGATTCATCAGAAAATAGAGTTACATATATCAGCAAATAAAGTCCTCGAATTTATATGTTGATATGTGATTACAAATTCAAGCCCTTCAAGTCCCAAAGGAGTGCGGACAGGATTAATTTGATAGGGGTGTGATTTTGATGCTCATTCTCATAGGTTTAGAATTGTAGCTTATAGGCTCTGTTTGGGAAAGACCTGTCACTGGTAGTTAGAATTGTTCACGGGCAAACCTAGGTAATTTAGGTGAATTACAGTTACAATTTTTCATGTAGTTAATTGTTCACGGGCAAATACTTGTGAATTACAGTTACAATCTACAAAAGATAAAAGTTTTATCAGAGAAACTTCATTCTGAGATTGGGCAGGCACTCCCTTGGGCACTTTGTGTTATTCTTCTTCTGTTTTTTTCTTGATGTTGTTTTAATGTACTTAATGGTTTTGGTTCTCATTAAATCTATTTGTTTTGTAGCTGCTTGCACTGAGGCGACATTGTTGTGATGTTTTAGCTTCTTCCTCTGAAAAGATTATGGAGATAAATATTAGAAAATGTAAAGATGATGAGTTGATTGTCATGAAGCCATAACTGCAGTTGAGATCAATGTTTGCTTGAATTTAAAAGTTGTCCTTGAATAACATGCGGCCATTTTTTGCCATTAAGGTAATCCTCCTACCTAAACAACACGATTATTGCTTAACATATTTATAGATGCATTTTGTAGTCATAACGCAAATTGTTTGTTTACATGAATTTTGATTTTAACTGAAAATTTTACTGAATTATCTAGAAAATCATTAAATATGAATAAAATAGGGTAATTTATTTACTTGAGATTTTAACACTAATAAAACTAACAAAAAAGTTACAAACACATATTGTTGATACAAACATCATATAGTCTCATATTCGATCCCACCACTCATTAAATACAGTATATGATAGAAAGCTATAGCGCAAAATAGCGTTTGCACCCAGTAGTGCTAAAAAAACACATGTTATAATTGAATAGCACAAAGCTACAGACAGCGTGTTTGAGCTATTTTAAGGCACATTGAAGCAAAATCCTTGGTACTACACTATATAGTGATCCTTTTTAAGCTACATGGCACAGTCTGTTCAACTGTATCTTGATGTTCTAGCTTATAG
The DNA here is from genome assembly GCA_017893485.1 of Hemerocallis citrina. Classification (NCBI taxonomy): domain Eukaryota; kingdom Viridiplantae; phylum Streptophyta; class Magnoliopsida; order Asparagales; family Asphodelaceae; genus Hemerocallis; species Hemerocallis citrina. Next base: position 18,116 of record JACEHZ010000366.1, read on the forward strand.
ATTCATGGCATGTCACTCCCCTCTACGCCAAAATAAGTTTGTGGTTTACTTTGCAAAGTAAGGAGGGTTGTGCGTCATTCGTCACAACTTTGAAGAAGCTCAGTGAAGTTTATCCTTATAAGTTATACATGATACCTCTTTAATCAGGCTTTGTCTGCAACCTTTCCCAAGCTAAGGGATATGGAGTATATATCTTTCTATAGTCCTTACTCTCTAGGCTATGCTCAGCTGCTTACACACCTCTAATTTAGAAAAGTAATTTCGTACAATCAAGGGTTTTACTGGCAAATAGGAGTAAACATGAGGACAGTGATTCAGGTTTAAGGTAATTTTTAAAAGTATCTGTTTGAATCAATTGGGGTATCCCACATCCTCTTTGTTTTTAGAGGGAAACTTCATCCCGTGCATTAAATAGTATATATCCACGATGAAGCCACTAATGATATCAATCATACACATAGAAATAGTATATATCCAAGACGACATCATTGACTTAATCAATTTGGTAAAAACTTTTGCATCTTATCATAAGTAATTTCTTCCAAGAAGAACCTTCAACACTTACTAATAATTTATATACATATTAGTGCTTTGAATCATAAATGACAGTGGACAATAACTTAGATGTACATGTCTGTTTAAGAGTGTGTAGACCCAAAGGTATGCATGTGAGAATGAGTAAATGTGCAAGTCAAATGTAAAACCAGAGTGTTAGTTAAGATACTGGACAGGATTAAACAGTAACGAATTTGTAAATTGAAGGACTGGAAAATAACCATTGAAAATATTAATTCTGGAGCCAAAAACATACTTCAACCAAACTATGAGGTAAGGGGAAAAGACCATGGTGTTTTCGGCACACATTTGGAAAGCAACAACCAATAGGGTAGGTTATTTTGGACATAAAACTAAAATTCAAGATTCTAAAGCAGCGCAGAATGGAATGGGAGACGGTGAAATGAAACAAAGCCACAAATAATTGACTATGGAGCAAAAGGTTTAACATTTTGTAGTATACCAGATACTTCAGTGACATAGTTGTAACATGAGGGAATCAGGATATGGGAAAATAGAAATAGCTGTATCCCATACATGTTGAGTATGCCAAGATCTAATAAACTATGTTTTGCCCAAAGTTCCTTAATTATACTGCGATTTAAAGATCTTCTTAGCAGGAATTGATCTTACTTTTCAAGTTTAACATATATGCTTGTGACTGAACAATACAACTCAAAAGTCATTTGCTCCTTTCCATCCTCTTCTAGAATTTCACAGGCACCAATATACAGCCGAACTGCTTTACACGACTCATAACAACGACACGGGAATAAATTAAATGACAGATTTACATATATCATTTGGTCCTTCAGTAGCCCGTGCATTAAATTAATTAGAATGTGAATTTCTCAAACTAACTATATAGTTTTTTTCAATTTTTGTTCGCGGAGCTATTATATATATCTCACCCTCGCTCTTCTCTTTTCTTCGTATCTACTCCAGTTTTTGCAGATAGCTCTGTTTTCATACTGCTCCTCATCTTCAGCTCTGCACATGTTATTGAGGGTAATGTGTAACTAATCACACTTCAGTGGAGTTTTCAAAAGTATAAATTATTTTTAAATATTCTTTTCTTTTTGCAGGGGGATCAACTTTCATTCATGCACAGATTTTATCCTTTAAAAAAATCATGCAGAAATTTCCAAGGTGAGATTTTGGCTACAATTATCCTCTTGCCATCTTTAATCCTGTAATGGGTAGTTGCTAGATTTTGGGTTTGGTTTCTTATTTGATATGAATTTTGATGAAGCAGGAAGAAGGTAAAGACATGGTGATGGTGACCAGCAGAATGATTGGTTCAATGCCACCAAGATGTGAGAGGAGGTGCATTTCATGTGGCCGCTGTGAGCCAATTCAAGTGCCTGTAGTTCCACCACAGCATAGCCTACATAATTTTCACATATTTAACGTCCAAATATTAAAGCATAGCTAGATTCATCAAAAATAAATGCAAAGGAAACTACTCCATTTTATTTATTTTTTTGGTTTTTTTTCTGTACTAATTTTACTGGTATTTTACTTAGTTGGCATTTTCTTTTGCTCTAGGTTTTGTATGACTAGCATAAGTATGACATTGTTAAGCATGCCTTTTCCTATATGCAAATTTTCTTTTATCATGATTATTTGTTTATTGTGGAGAAATATGGTTTCTTGGTCCTGCGATTTCTGTTTTGTGCTATATAAATCTTTTTCTATATATTTATTATTTCTGTTTCCTGGTCCAGGTGCAGATTCCATGTTTATTTGTTTCTCGCATGGCTCCACAGTTTGAAGCATACATTCAATATATCTTGACTATGTTCTTCATTGTTATGTGCAGAGTGAAAATAGTGAAGAAATTTGTGCTATATGCTTGGAGAACCCCTCAGTTGGAGACAGTATCCATCATTTGCTATGCACACATAAGTTACATAAAGAAGTACAGAATCCTATAATATTATTTGTTTAAACTGTTTGTGGAGTTGAGTTTTTTGACTAGCTAACTGTTGACCTCCTTTTCTTTTGTTTGGTTTTGTAGTGCATTGATAAATGGCTCAGGAAGAGGATATGGTGTCCAGTATGCCGGTCTGAGATAATGTAGGCTAAGAAGGCCTCTGAAAGCTGCTGTTTTCTTTAAAGTTTTAAACAACTAAAACAAAGTCGGACATATGTTGATCTTTATTGTATGTGATAAACAACTGAAACAATGTTTTAAACAAAGTCTGAGATAATGTGCATGTATATATATTGGTAGGTTATTAGGAAAAATACATATATACATAATCTGCTTACTTTAATCTTTACTTTTTTGGGGGAGGAATTGTTTCGATAGGTTTTCTTGAAATTTTTCCTGGAGTTCAGAAAGAAAGTGATGAGGTATGATTATGAAGATGATTATGAAGATGATCAATGTGTTCAAGTTTACATCTGTTTTATGGTAGTTGGACAATTGTTTAATTAACGATCAAGTTTAATGGATATCCAATATAGTGAAGAATTTTCAGGCAAAAATTCTGAAAGCTTGGTGACAGCTTGGCTTCATGCATTAAAAAAAAAAACATAAATCATGCGAATGTCTAATTCGGTTCTGTTCTAAAAAAGATGTGATTTTGTGCTTTTGATGTCTATCAGGAATAGCAGATCAGTACTGTCATTTGTTGTGGTTATCAGGAATATATTTTGGACCTTAAATACTTAGTTAATCTTTTTTAGAACCTTAAATACATCACAACACGCTATCTCTCTCTCTCTCTCCCACTCTCTTATTTTAACCTCTTTTAAAATCATATATAGTTAACTACATGAAAATATGTCAACGGGGAATTAACTCATGCAGTTTGAGGCGATAACTGCATTACCAACTAAATTGCTACTTATAACATGCTACAAATCAAATATGAAATCTCTTATGTTTAAGTCACACAGCAATTGATTTTGATCCACTATTGTTATAGATTCACAGTACTCTTTTCAATCTCGAGCTCCTGACAAATAACCCTGCAAGATATAAACCAATAAACAACTTAATTTAGAATACATCAATGTCTCAGCTAAATACACATATATATAAATCATTCTTCACGAAGACGTGCATATATTTAAATTTTTTACAGCCTTTTTATATGTTGCATCGTTCGCAGAAACGTGACGTAGGCACGTGGACAGGCAAACCTAGTACAACTATAAGAATGGTTGAATCATATAATACAGTAAATATGAAGTTTACTGATACTGTAAACCAAAAGTTTACAGACATATTTAAGGTTTGTCATGATCGGTTAGGTCATCCCGGTTCAACGATGATGCGGAAAATTATCGAGAAATCATGTAGTCATTCATTGAAAAACCAGAAGATTTTTTCAATCCCATGAATTTTCTTGTGTTGCTTATTCCAAAGGAAAGTTAATTACAAGGCCCTCACCAGCCAAAATAGAGAACGAATCACTATCATTTTTAGAACGAATTTATGGTGATATATTCATCCCCCGTGTGGACCGTTTCGGTATTTTATGGTTCTAATTAACGCATCAACTCGATGGTCACATGTGTGTTTATCATCTTGTAATTTGGCTTTTGCAAGATTACTTGCACAAATAATTCAGTTGCGGGCATATTTTCCTGATTATCCGATAAAAACAATTCATCTTGATAATGCTGATAAATTTACATCCCAATCTTTTATGAATTATTGTATGTCAATTGGGATAAAAGTAAAACATCTAGTAGCCTATGTTCACACTCAAAATGGTTTGGCAGAATCATTTATAAAATGGATCCAATGGATTTCTAGACCAATGCTTATAAAATTAAATCTCCCCGTTTGGGCCTGGGAACATACTGTTTTACATGCAAAACAACTTATACGCATCCGGCCAACCAATTATAATGATAATTCTCCCTTACAATTGGTTCATGGTCAGGAACCAAATATTTCCCATTTACGAATTTTCGGATGTGCGGTATATGTCCCAATTAATCCACTACATTCTCGAAATAATAAAAAATGGAATAATTAATCCACCACAACGCACAAAAATAGGACCTCAAAGGAGGATGGGAATATATGTTGGGTATGAATCTCCATCTATAATCAAGTATATTGAACCGACGACTGGAGATTTGTTTATTGTAAGGTTTGCAGATTGTCACTTTGATGAATCACCATTCCCAACATTAGGGGGAGATAATAAACAGTTGGAAAAAGAGATTTCATGGAATAAATTATCATTGAAAAGTTTAGATCCTCGAACAAAAGAAAGTGAATTAGAAGTTCAAAGGATAATTCATTTGCAAGGTATTGCAAATCAACTGCCAGACGCATTTACTGACCACAAAAGAGTAACAAAATCTCATATTCTAGCTGTAAATGCTCCTGTCAAAATTGATGTCTCTGAAGAACAACTTATAATTGCTAGTGAGTCTAAGGCACGCTTGAAGCGTGGTAGACCACTTGGTTCCAAAGAAAAACATCCTCGAAAAAGAAAAGGAGCAAATAACCATGATTGTCAAATCGAGGATGTCTCTCCAGAAGAGACCATTGACATAGTTAATAATGAAGAGAATCAGGTACCTGAAATTAATGGAAATGAAGAGATCTCGATTAACTATGTCATTACGGGAAGAAGATGGGACCGGAATAATATAATTGTCGACAATATTTTTGTATATAATATAGCGCACGATATCATAAATGAAAACGAGGATCATGAACCTACCTCTGTGGAAGAGTGCAGAAATAGAAATGATTGGCCAAAATGGAAAGATGCAATTAAGTCTGAATTAGACTCGTTTGAAAAATGAAGAGTTTTTGGACCTGTAGTCCGAACACCAAAAGAGATCAAACCAGTAGGCTATAAATGGGTATTTGTACGAAAAAGAAATGAACGAAATGAGATTACTAGATATAAAGCACGACTTTTCGCACAAGGTTTTACCCAGATTCCTGGTGTTGATTATGAAGTGACATACTCCTGTGGTGGATGCAATAACATTTCGATATTTGATATGTCTGGCAGTGCATGAAAGACTTGAAATGCGCCTCATGGATGTGGTCACGGCCCATTTGTGTCGTTCGTTAGACCATGATATATATATATAAAAATCCCTGAAGGATTTAAAGTGCCAGAAGCACATAATGATAATTCTCGGGAAATTTACTCAGTTAAGTTAAACAAAGCATTATATGGATTGAAACAATCAGGACGGATGCGGTATAACCATCTGAGTGAATTTTTAATAAAAGAGGGTTATAATAATGATCCTATATGCCCATGTGTGTTTATAAAAGTTTAGGATCAAAATTTGTTATAATTGTTGTTTATGTTGATGATTTAAATATCATCGGAACTCCTGAAGAGTTATTACAAGCCGTGCAATGTTTAAAGAGAGAATTTGAAATGAAAGACCTTGGAAAAACAAGATATTGTTTAGGTCTTCAAATTGAACATTTGAAAGGCATTGGAATTGCTTGGTCTTGGAGTACCATTTCTTAGTGCAATATCAGTTTTGAAGAACTAATATATCTTATCAATAATAAATATTATGATATACCTTATGCGGTTGGTTTACTAGTAAGATGAAGTTCCTCTCCAACTCGAACTCATTGGACTGGTATGAAAGATAACTTCGAGGGACCATGGATATGGGATTATATTATTCTAATTTGTCCATATCAGTTTTGATTGGTTATGCAAATGGAGAGTATTTATCATATCATTGTAAAGCCCGATATCAATCAAGAGATATTGGCTCCATGCGAGGCATAGATGTGTTTGTTTGATCGGTTAACTTTTTTATATATTTGGAGAACGTGTCATCCTCAATCGATCAAGAAGTACTCACAACGTTATTTGAAGATAATACAGCTTTAAAGCTCAATAAAAGAAGGGTTTCTTCAAAGGCGATCAGCCGAAACATATTTCAGCAGAAATTCTTCTTCACTCATGTTTCAATTAAAAGGGTGAAATCATTGTTAACCAAATAGAATCAAGCCACAATCCAGAAGATTGCTCGCTATGACACTATCACCCCAACTTTTGGAAAGGATGGTAGAATTGATCGAGATTCGAGATACGACTTTTGAAAGTCCTAATCGGATGATCTCGTCAGGGGGAGAGATGATATGCGCTGCACTCTTTTTTTCCTTCACCAAGTTTTGTCCCACTGGATTTTCTTAGTAAGGTTTTTAACGAGGTAGCATCTTCATTGCATATCATTGTTAAAGATTATGTACTTTTTTTTTTCTTCCTTCACTAGGGTTTTTCCCATTTGGATTTTATCTAGTAAGGTTTTAACGAGGCATATTCTTATTTACATTCAATAGACATTCAAGGGGGAGTGTTATAAATAAATTATTAAGTGTGAATTGTCTATTGAACTCCCCCCCCCCACTCATTCCACATTCTCCACCACCACCACTACATTCATTCATATTTATTCATATGTAATAATTATATAATTGTCTCTTTGTATTCTTTATAAGCCTATAAATAGGCCATTGGGTGAATCATTTGTATATACATGAAAAACCTATGAATGAGAATAATCTTCCTTCCTCTCGTCTCGATTTTCTTTGTTTATTGTTTCCATTATTTTACAACATTAGATTGTTTTTCACTTATTAAGAAGAGTAACCTTCTAGATTCAAAGTGATATTCTTCTTAACTAAAGATCTTAAATAAGGTAGGCCGAGTAAGATTTCATAATTGCCCTCGTAACTTTATTCAGATTATATATTCAAATTCTGTTTTGCTTTTAAATGAATAATTATTCGAGCACAAGTTGAAGTCTGATATAAAAATTATTTCTAAATTTTTAAAAAGTTCAATTTCACTAGAACCAAATAGAAGTATATAATATAAGGATAAATTTTAATAAACATACCCCATGTTTTTTGAGTTTGCAGATTACCCACCTCGTATCTTTTTTTTCCATTTGCAATTCGCACACATCTGCATGAAAATTTGATCACGTGACCATTTTCTATTAGCTTTGTTTGGGTTTTTTTTTCCTGAAATGCCCATAATTAATATAGGACTAATATAATCCTAATTATTATATGATTAATATATTTCTAATTAAAGGATAATGAGGAGGTGAGGGGTTTTCTTTAATTTTTTAAAATACTATTAAATATTAGCTTGAGATATACTATGTAATATAGACAGAGAGAGATAATCTATGATTAAATCACTAACTATAAGGATAAAATGGTTTGAAAACTTAAAACTAGAGGCGGAGATGTGCAATCCGCAACCAAGTTTGCCAAATAGATAAGCAAACTGTCAAAAAAATTTTAAAAATAAATAAATTACAGTGCAAATGATCTGAAAACTTATGAAAGTTGTGATAGGTTTATTGAAATTTACTCATAATATAATAAGAAGAACTAAAATAACTTACATTATGGTATGGAGGAGTATTTTTTTTTTGAGGTTAAAGGTGGAATAACGCCGCCCTATTTCATTAATAAGAAATTAATAAAACAACCCCGGTGTACCGGAGAAAATACAAAAGTAAAGTGCAGAAAATAGAACATAGCTCCCCAACAATACCCTGGAGGGTGGGTCTAACCACACGTAAAAAAGTACAACCAAAGGTACAATAGATTGAAATTGTTACCGCTGAATCTGGTGTGGAGGTAAACAGATAGTATTTGTGGATTCTTGGAACACCTGAATAGCACACCTGAACCTGATCCGCCAAAGTTTGCCTGCTGACTCCTGCCGTTCACCTGCAAAACGTGTAAGACACCGGGGTTGATCTCGGCGACGCACCCTCCGACGCTCCAGTTAGTAATCAGAAGTGATTATGAAAGAGCGTAAAACTGGCAAAAGATTGATTACCTCATAACGGAGATGGATGGGGGTATTTATAGTCGTCTTTAGGGATCAGATTAGGAAGGTAATCCCTGTGAATCTGTTAAGGAAAAATCCTCATGACCAGATAAGGAATGTGATCCCTGATTTCCCGGTGACAGGATAGATACGAATCAGGGCCGTTGATTTGGCTGAATCAGAGACCCTAATTCTATCCTGCTGATCTAGGTCCGTTTCGGGTTAGGACCCATACCCAGTTGAGGTGGATCCGTTCGCGGGTTATTGGATCTTTGGAGAGGACATCCGGTAACCGCCTCAGACCCGGCTGCAAGTAAAATTACCGTTTTACCCCTGGGCTTCAAGATTCGTGCTCGATTTGGACGGTTCCGATTTAACCACATTTTTAGCCATATCACGAGCCTCCCACTCCCGAAGACTGAGTTTGATCAGCCTTTGAGGAGTAGTTTTACTGTTTTAATGGCTGGCGGAGTTGTACCGGAGTCCAAATGGAAGGCTTTGAATCTTTGAAGGAGGTAGTGTGGTGATTTTTCAAGTTGTTTGCACTCAAAGTTGTTCTTGAGCCTTTCTGAATGCTTGGTGATTGTTATCTATTTTTTCGGATTATTTGTTTAATTTTGCGAAGTGTAAACCGGTCGTTCGAGGGTCTTAACAACACGTTCTAGGTAATAATTTTTCGTTCAGGGACTCAAAAATGTACCCCCGAATTTATAATTATTCCCTAGATTTTTTAGTTAATTTTTCCCAAATTTTTAGTAATTTTTTCACAATTTTTAAACAAATAAAACGATTAAAATAAATAAAAACTAATTTTTAATACCGATTTATGGCGTGGCGCGTCTGAGCCCTTCATCAATGTCGAGCACGTTTTTCTGGGCGATCGGACGATCCATGTTGCTCGGCAGATAGTTTCTCCGTATGAGAGGGTCGGTCCCTCGTCCCCTCGGCTCGGCAGTTCGGCGTTTAGCTCGAAATCTGCCGAACTACGTGGCAAGATCCTGAGCGTCCATCTTAGCGTGGATCCCCAAAAATGCTATCTTTTCATTTAGTGAATGTGGCGAGATCTTGAGCCGTCCATCACGCCGAGCACGTTTTTTGACAAGATCAAGCGGCTGAGGAGGGTCGCCGAGTTATTTCTCCATACGTGAGGGTCGGTCCCTTGTCCCCTCGGCTCGGCAGTTCAGGGTTTAGCTCGAAATCTGCCGAACTACGTGGCAAGATCCTGGGCGTCCATCTCAGCGCGGATCCCCAAAAAATGCTATCTTGTCGTTTAGTGAACGTGGCGAGATCTGAGCCGTCCATCACGCCGAGCATGTTTTTTGACAGGATCCAGCGGCTGAGGAGGGTCGGCGAGTTATTTCTCCATATGTAAGGGTCGATCCCTCGTCCCCTCGGCTTGGCAGTTCGGTGGCGACGTGCTTTGAAGGGTTCTGGCTTCGAACCGTCGCCACCTTCCGACTCAGTAGCTCGGTTACTTAGCCAAGCTGTTCGATAGCTCGGCTAGGTACACCGGTGGCCAAAAGCTCGGAAGGTATGCGTGGCTGGATCTGGGGCATCCATCACGGCGTGCATCATGAGAATGGGGTTCAGATCACGAGAAAACGTCATTTTGTCGTTTTGTGGTCGTGGCTCTATCTGAACCGTCCATCAAGATTTGACACGAATTTTGAAACGATCCAACGGTGGCTTAGCCTCGGGAGAATTTTTCTCCATATGTGAGGGTCGGTCCCTCGTCCCCTCGGCTCGGCAGTTCAGCGGCAGGTCGAGGTGTCGTTTTGCCGAGAGGTGGAGTTGGTTTTTTTGAAGAAACCTTGCTGAGTAGCCGCCACCCTCTGACCGAGTAGCTCGGTTGCTTAGCCAAGATGTTCGGTAGCTCGGCTAGGTAAACCGGTGACCGGAAGCTCAGAAGGTACGCGTGGCTGGATCTGGGGCGTCCATCACGGCGTGCATCACGAGAATGGGGTTCAGATCACGAGAAAATCTGATTTTGTCATTTTGTAGGCGTGGCTCTATCTGAACCGTCCATCAAGATTTGACATGAATTTTGAAACGATCCAACGGTGACTCAGCCTCGGGAGAATTTTTCTTCATGTGTGAGGGTCAGTCCCTCGTCCCCTCGGATCGGCAGTTCGGCGGCGACGTGCTTTGAAGGGTTCTGGCTTCGAACCGTCGCCACCTTCCGACTCAGTGGCTCGGTTGCTTAGCCAAGCTGTTCGGTAGCTCAGCTAGGCACACCGGTGGCCGAGTCATAGGCTTGAGCAATTTGGGGAATTTTTGTTTTGAAACGTCGCAATTCTCCGTTTTGGCGCTTTGCCTTCTCTTAGTGGGCTATTAAATGCTCAAGGAAGCCTAAACATCGCTTTGCGGTTATAAATTCTCACTCCCCCACCCCAGAGCTCATTTCTCACTTTTCACTTCAAGTTTTCACTTTTACTCTCTGCGTGCTCTGCTAGCGGCGATTTTAGCTCCAAGGCGGTTATGTTAGCTATCGAGTGGGCCAGGCGATTTCCGACGAACTAATTCCGACCGTGAACGTCACTTCAAGGCCACATCACATCAAGGTCAGTTTCTTTGCCTTAGCTTTTTTAGAGATGTCAAGGGTAGACTCGGGGAGTGAGGCCTCGTCCTCGGATGATAGTGGCGCCGAGGAGAGGAGACGAATGGAGATCCAAAGAAAGGGGAAGGAGGTGGCCGGGTTGTCCGTGGCTGAGGTGAAAAAGAAGAAGGCAGTGACCCGATCTCCTGTAGTCGAGGAGATCGTGGAGACCGAGAGGCGAGCCCCTGAGATGGGCCGGTACCCCAGTGTACTGTCCGGCCATGCCGGAGTAAGGCGTTATGAGGGCGACCTTATGAAGAAGGCGATCATAGGTCAGTCGGCAGTCTACAAGGAGAACAACCCGGTTCTGACCACCGAGGTGGACGAGATTGCGTCGGTACTATCTGAGAGGGACCTGCTCTGGATCAGAAAAGGGTTCGCCATCCCTCCGGAGTACAAGCTGATCCTCTCCGGTCCTGGGATGCGAACAAACTCCAAACTGTCGTCGTCGGATATGTGCATGTTTGACTACGACTCACTGAACGCCGGATTACGCTTTCCTCTGCACCCCTTTGTGTTAGAGGTCCTCCAGTGGTACTGCTTGGCACCGACCCAGTTCATGCCGAACACCTGGCGACACATGAATGCCTTCTTGCTATAGTGCCGCAACGCCGAGGTCGAGCCAGACTTAACGATCCTTCGGAGCATGTATCGGGTGCACCGGATGCACAAGACCGAGCATCGCTACTACCTATCACCCAGGAAAGGCGTTCAGATTATAGAGAATCCGGACTCGATCAAAGGTTGGAAGGAGAAGTTCTTCTTGTTGAGGGAGCCTTCGATGCTGAAGACTCCGACTCAGTGGAAAGTAGAGGTGCCACAGTTTGCGAGGGTCGACCCGATACTGACTGCGGCCGAGGAGGAAGTGGTGGGGAAGATCATGGCTCTCCCCATGTTGAGCTGGAGGGAAATGACAGAGGAGGTGCTACACTGGTCGGGCCTCAGTCCGATCGACCCGAGTACGCTCCTGACATCTCGTAATATATTTTGTTTTTTAAGTTTTTAGCTCGTTTCGCTAACTCGCTGTTTGTTTTTTTGTTTGGAACAGAAGCACCGAAGATGGACTTTCTGGGGATGATGAACGAGCGAGGCAAGGTTGCCAACGGAAGGAAGAGGAAGAGGCCGAGCACGACAGCTTCGTCCGACCGGCCCTCTAAGGTTCCTTCGGCAGTTGCTCCGCCTACTACCGTTGCTGAGGTCCCCTCGACAGCGGTGGTCGTTGCCGTCGACCCCTCGGCCCCTGCTGCATCTGCCGCAGTCGGTGAGGCCTTCGACGTTTCGGCGGCGCTGTCGCTCCAGGCTCCGCCCCTGACTACCCACGCCGAGGAGATCCTGGCCGAACAGCACAGGAAGCTGTTCATTCCGAACTGGCGAGTCAAGAACCACGACGGCTTCCTCGGGGACTCGCAGATGTGCATGCAGGCCGTCAAGCACTTGGAGACCCCGAAGGATCGAGCCTCATTGAAGGCGGGGACGACTAGCGATGACACCTACGAAGTCCCTCGGTCGCTTATGTCGGTAAGTTTTGTATTCATTTTTCTTGAGAATTTCTTAAGTCTGCCGTTCAGCTTTTACTTTGTTCTTATTCTCTTTTTGCTTCGGCAGGCCACTTGTCACTTCGGCCATCTCCTTCAAGCGTTGGCCGAACAGGAGAAGGAGTTGAAGGCCACCAGCGATAAGGACATGGTGGACAAGGTGAGCGCGGTTCGGCAGCTCGAGGCAGAGCAGAGACGCGCGGATGGCTTGGAGGTTCGGGTCGTCGACCTTGAGGCGGACCTGGAACGAGCGAAGGGGCGGATTGCTGAGGAGGTTGCCAAAGTCGCCAAAGCTGCCGAGGAGCTGGCGGCATCGGCGAAGGCCCTGGCGGTGGTGAAGGTGGAGAAGGACGCCGTGGCGGCGGTGATCAGGGCCGAACTCAAGGCCGAGGCGAAGGCGCACATGGCCTCGAACATGGAGAAGTCCTACAAGAGGGCGCTCGACCATGTCCAGGACCGCGTCTCCGGCTTTCAGCGGGTCGGATACAGGCTGTGGCCCGGAGCTGCGGTAGAGGGCGAAGAGGAGGAAGGCGAAGAGGAGGAAGGTGACGACGAGGAGGAGGTGGTCCCTAAGGCTGCGGTGACCGACCCCCAGGTCAGGGTGACGGGGAATGAGGGGCCGTCTGGCGAGGCACCTGTGGTCGAGCCGACGGCGCAGGTGGACCCCTGATCTCCTCGTCTTTTGTAATTTTGTTTTTTCTCTTCTTTTTTTTAAAAAAAAATGTAAAACCTTTTTGCGGACTGGCCACCGCCTCTTCTTTATGAATGAAAATCTTATTTCAAATTTGTCTAAGTGTTTGGCTCGGTCTTTAGTCTTCCAATTGTGACGTTCTCATCTTTCAGATCCTCGAACATGCTCTAGATACCGCGGCAGCTCGGCGTCGTGCTGAACTGTTTAAGCAGTCTCGTGAGGCTCGCCTCGAGGGTGAGATCGAGCTGATCAGGAGAGTATCGATCAACGTGGAGAAGAAGAACAGCGAGCTGCTGACCGAGGTTCACCACTTATGGATAGTCGAGGAGGAGCTCTCGACGAAGGAGGAAGAGCTGGCCTCGGCGCTGGCCGAGCGAGACGAGCTCGCGAAGAAGGTCGAGCAGCTGCAGAGGGTCACGGTCGACAAGAGCATCGAGGTGACCAATTTGCATCACATTATATCTGATAGTGCTGAGTACCCGTGTTCGGCGAAACTCCCTCGATTCAAGATACTGGTTAAGGACGACACCTTGAAAGATAGGATCGTTGAGCTCGAGGAGGAGGTGGCTTGTCTGAAGCCTCAGCCCGTGAGACTAATGTCCGCAGCACCTCGTGCACTCGTGAGGAGAGAGAGCGAGGGATCTCCTTTTACGAGCTCGCAACTCGTGCTCCCGTCGTTGGTCGGACTGCGGCCGATGCCCAAAGTGGTGTAGCTGTTAGCTCGAGCGGAGCCTCCGTCGGGGCCACTGTTAGGGTTAGCGGCGAAGAGGCATCCCGGTTCATCGGCCTAAAGATGAGTTTGGAGATGAAGAGACGAAAACCCCGAGTGTCTCTGAATCGGAATGTCCCCATTCCGAGGAGGCGCTGAACAAGTTGTACTGAGCTTTTGATTTCTTGCATCAACCTTTTTATCTTTTCTGTCGTAACTTCTCGCACTGTAAATTTATCAAGTTGTTTTAATGAAATCGATGTTTGTCCGCTCATTGCTGTACCGTAGTTGCCTTATTCTTGAAACGAACCGTAAGAACCAATAGTTAGCTTCTTCGAGCGTTCTAACCGTGGAACTCTTCTCTTAGCTGTAGAACTTTAACTCTTTGCTCGGGGTATACCGAGGCAACCTTGTACTTCGGTAGTACGCACTCCTCGGTCGCTCGGTTCGAGATACTGAGGGAGTGCAGCCGAGCCGAGCGTCGGAATCCGAACTCGCCGTTAACACGTGGCTCAATTTGGACGGCCGATCACGATCACGGCATGAATCACGAGGCAGGAGGCTCGAGTTTCGAGAAAATGCTATCTTATCATTTTGTGGATACGTGGCACGATCTGATCCGTTCATTAGTCCTAGTGCGCATTTTGAGACGATCCAACGGTGAAATTGGTTCGACGGAATTTTTTTCCATATGTGGAGGTCGGTTCCTCGTCCGCTCGGTTCGGGATACCGAGGGCCTGCAGCCGGTGTGCCTAGCCGAGCCGAACGTGGGACTCCAAATCATCGTTGGAGTTGTTCAACGGTTGTGGGAGCAGTTCCGAATGGCGAACTACTTCTAGCTCGCTTAAGAGCGAACTTGCGAAGTAGAATCGAGACAAGTGTTAGACTCCGAACCATCGGTTGGGTTGTTCAACGGTTGTGGGAGCAGTTCCGAATGGCGAACTACTTCTAGCTCGCTTAGGAGCGAACTTGCGAAGTAGAATCGAGCCAAGTGTTGGACTCCGAACCATCGGTTGGATTGTTCAACGGTTGTGGGAGCAGTTCCGAATGGCGAACTACTTCTAGCTCGCTTAGGAGCGAACTTGCAAAGTAGAATCGAGCCAAGTGTTGGACTCCGAACCATCGGTTGGGTGAAGAGCAAAACAGAGATATATTTGTACAAGTAAAGTAAGAAAAAAAAACTCTTTATTGAAGATTACTAGTCGACCGCTTCTGGGTTACGAGCCGTTATTACAAATGATAAATAAAGAGGGAAGATACAGGGGATAGGAGAGGAACGGTTCGACGTCTCGAAATACTTAGAGAGGTGCCGGGGCACTTTCTTGGTATTTCAAGAGATGGTCGGCATTCCAGGTCCTAGGGATTTCTCTGCCTTCGTGGTCTTCGAGATGATATGCTCCAGGCCGAACTACTTTCGTGATCTTATGGGGTCCCTCCCAATTTGGAGCTAGCTTACTCTTCTGACTAGAGAAGGAGACAGCTAGCTTTCTGAGGACTAGGTCCCCCTCTTTGAGATTGGTAGGTCGGACCTTTTTACTGTATGCCAACTCGATCCTCCTCCGATAGTTCTGTTGGCGGATTGATGCTCTTTCCCTCAGCTCGTCTATCAGGTCTAAGTTTGCCCGGAGGTCTCTGGCGTTCTGTTCTTCGTTGTAGGCTACCAGGCGAGGAGAAGGTATTCTGACCTCGAGAGGGATCACAGCCTCGGACCCGTAGGTGAGGTTAAATGGGGACTCTCCTGTGGGGGTCCGTTTAGTGGTACGGTAGTTCCCCAGCATGTTGGAGAGTTGATCGACCCATAAACCTTTGGAGCACTTATCCAACCTCTTCTTAATGCTGGAGAGAATCTGCCGGTTAGCATTTTCGACTTGGCCGTTCGACTGCGGATGGGAGACGGAGGAGAAACGTTGGTGGATGGCGAGGTCTTCACACAGAGCTCGGAACGCAGCCCCAGTAAATTAGGTTCCGTTGTCTGTTATGAGGACTCGGGGGACTCCGAACCGGCAGATAACGTTATTCCAGGAGAACTGAAGCACCTTGTTCTCTGTGATTATTGCCAGGGGCTCGGCCTCTATCCACTTCGAGAAGTAGTCGATCGCCACGACTAAGAACTTGAACTGGCCCGGAGCTGGAAGGAATGGCCCTAGTAAATCCATCCCCCACATGGCGAAGGGGATAGGACTTGATAGGAGGGTGAGCTGAGCTTGTGGGAGGCGACGAATGTTTGAATACTTCTGACAAGAGTCGCATTGCCGAACGTGTCGCTCGGCGTCTTGGAGGATAGTAGTCCAGAAGTAACCGTAATTCAACACCTTCCGAGCTAGGGATCTGGACCCTGAATGTGCCCCGTCGATGCCTTCGTGGAGCTCCTGTAAGGCGTAGTCGGCTTGCTATGGGGAGAGGTATCTCAAGTATGGCCTGCCGTCCACCTGCGAGAAAGAGCATTTGTATAAGATCCCCTCGACTAGGGTGTACCGCTCTGCCCTAGTTCTTACTCGGCGAGCTTCCTTAGGGTCTTCAGAGAGGAGCCCGTCCCTTAGGAATTCCACCAACGGTTTCAACCAGTTATCTTGTAGTAGGACCGGCAGCGACTCCACTGAGTTGAGGGTCTTGTCTTCTATACTTGTTTTCAAGAGAACCTCGATCAAGACGGTCTGCTCGAGACTTTAGAGGAAGGAGGAGGCTAACTTGGAGAGGGCGTCGGCCTGGGAATTCTCTTCTCAGGGGATCCGCTGGATGAGTGCTTCTTCGAACCGGGCCATGAGAGCTTGGACTTTAGCGAGATACTTCAACATCCGATCATCCCGTGCCTCGTACTCGCCCAAGACTTGATTTACCACCAGTTGAGAGTCACTATAGATTCGGAGGCACTGCGCCCCTGCACGTCGGGCCAGTCCAAGGCCGGCGATTAGTGCCTCATACTCTACTTCGTTGTTTGAGGCCTTGAAGTTCATGAGGAGGGCATACTGGAGGACGAAGTCATCCGGGCCTACCAGAATGACCCCGGCTCTACTTCCCTCGCTACAAGAGGAACCGTCCACAAAAACCGACCAGGTAGGGGGTCCGTTCGGTGCCTGGCTGACCTCAGGAATGGTGCTCTCGACGATGAACTCTGCTAAGGCTTAGGCCTTGATCGCAGTCTGGGGCCGGTATGAGATGTCGTGCTGGCTTAGCTCGATGGACCTATTCATGAGGCGACCAGAGGTCTCAGGTTTGTGGAGGACTTGTTTCAGCGGTTGGTCGGTAAGGACGACCACCGAATGGGACTGGAAGTAGGGGCGAAGCTTTCTCGCCGCCATGATCAGAGCGTATGCCATCGTTTCTATCTTTGGGTAGCGAAGCTCGGCATCGCGGAGCACCTTGCTCACATAGTAGATGGGCCTTTGAGTCCGGTCTTCTTCCCTTATTAAAACGGCGCTAAGGGTCTGCTCGGAAGCAGCCAAGTAGAGGTATAGGGTTTTGTAACACCTTAAATTTGTAAAATACCGAAAATATTTATTTTTATATATTTGGAGTGCTGGAAATTATTTTTGGGATATTTTATATTTAAATATTGATATTGGTATGAAGATTTGTTGGATTGGTATAGATGGTATATTGAAGTATGAGTCGGGTTTTATATGGAAAATTATGGTTTATTATGTTTTATGATTTTGGAGGATTATTATGGGATGTTTTAATATATTTGGTATTGTTAAAAGTAGAGTTGAGGGCTTATTTGAAATAATTTTGGAGATAGGGGCTTATATGAAATACTTCTATTTATTTATTTATTTATTTAATAAACCCCAACCCCCCCCCCCCCCATCCCTTTCTTCTTCTTCCCTTCTTTCCTTTTTCCTGAACCCGACCGAAAGCTTCCTTCGGCCGAAACCCGTTCGGCCTCCCCCTTCTCCCGCTCAATCCACTTCGTTCCTTCACCAAATCCAAATTAAATTGAGGGATTGACTAATTGGAGGGTCCTCTACGTCGTGGCGGAGTTCGTTTTTCGAAAGGGTTTCGAAAAGGTAAACCCTAGATTTTATTTTTGTATAAAATTTAGTGTGGTTAATTTATTTTGAGTAGAATGGTTATGGTAGGGAGATTAGGAGGTGTTGGGCATTGTAGAGGCAAGAGATTAGCAAATTATTGGGGATGTTGCAAGTTGCTAAAAAATTAGGGTCTTGGTTTGTAAAAGAGAATTATATATGTGAGAATTTTCTCCTTTATAGTAGTAGAATTTTAGTAGAACTATTATAATAAATTGGGGGTGAATTTAGTAATGTTTGGGGATAAACATCCCGTAGGAATTTAAATATTACGTGCAATGCACGTGTGCATCCTAGACGTTCGATAAAATGCCTGAGTGTTATTAGAATTAGTGTTGTTATTTTCTGTGGTTGATTTGGATGATTTGAGCCTTAATTGTGTTGAAATTTGATAATAGGATATGTTAGCAGATTTGGATGTGGAACGGCGTGCTGGCGCTTCGAGTCTTCACGGGATGCTATGTGAGTATGAATGTATTTATGTGTTTGTTATTTTAAGAAAATTTTAGTATAATCTGAATGATTGATATGAATCCCGGAATAAGGTGCATTGGTAAAAAGGAAATTAGTGTTCGGTGTTGGTATGTGATATGACGATTAAATACTCGTCTCGTGTTTTGATATAAATTTATAGACGATGGATTAGTTATATATATATGGGGATGAGTTATATGTATATAAGGATGTCGGTATATGGTGGATTGAGGTGGTTTTAAATAATCAGGGTGATGGTAATGTATTGTGTATATATATCTATGTGTATATGGTATTGTGATGTGTTAATCTACTGGACTTATGCAAACGTGTGGGAATGAGATAATAAATAGTATGGCATATTCATGATGTGTGAGGTAATGATCGAATAAATAATACAGTACCATTGTGATGTGCAATATTATGATGTGATGATTTTATATATTAATTGCAGTGATATTTTCTTTTGTGTGATGCATTGAAAGGGTAAGTGAGATGGTGACCATTGTTTATGAGAATAAGTTTAAATAAAAGATGAGATGTTATGATGATAAAGGGTGATGTTAATATGAAAAGTAAATGTTAATAACAATAATTTCGGTTGACTAGAGTAGAATTGATACTCTAGGATAGACCTAGGGTAAAATGAATATGATATGAAATGTGAATGAGAAAGAGAAGTGTTTAGTATAAGCTGAAATGAAATAGTGAAGTAAGTGTATTATGAGTTGAGAATAAAGAATAAATAAGTGTTAATAATAAATGGGATAGTAAAGAAAGTAGATAGTGAAACGTGAATTGTGGATGAGAAAGAAAGTAGTTGTGAATGAAGTAAATGTGAAAGAAAATGAGTTATGAGTTAGTGTATGAAAAGAAGTGATAAATGCAGTACGTGGTTAATTTAAGATGAAAATAATAATAATAAAAGAGATGTGTTACCATGAATAATACGAAGTAATTGTATTATGTGCGTGATTATTAAAGTAAAATGTAGTTGATATGAGTTATACCTTGGAATTGTGTCAAGGAACTTCCTGCCCGCTATTTCTGTGGAAATGGTGGGAACTACCTGCCTTGGCATAATTCGCAGGGTGAGTTGGTATGATAGTGGTAATGATTAGTGGAAATGAAGAGTTAAATAAAGTGAAGATGATGAGTGATTGAAGTGAATTAATAACCAAGCTATCGACTTGAGATGTGATGTGATATTACACAAACTGTGTGTTTGAGGTACAGTGATGATTACCCAAGCTATTGGCTATGGGATGTGATATGTTGTGGCCCCAGTTTGTGTTTGGGGATTAAGTGAAAATGGTAATAAGATATATTACTTATAAGAATGAGAATTTCTAAAGTGGTATAATGAGATGGAAATGAACCATAAAGCATGTTTTTGGATGTAATAAGTATAAGCATTCGATTAATAATGTGTTAATGATGTGATGAGATGTAAGAGCATTGCAATAAGCAATTAGATGTTATATTTGTGTTATAAGACTTGAATGAATGTGGTATTAAGAAAATATAAGCAATTGTAAGAAATGATACTGGATAGGGCATAATAAAATAAATACTCGCATTATGGGATTGGTTATGAAACTGGTTAATAAGAGAGTATGTGTATTATGAGTTGTATTCATACAAATGGTTATTAATGAAAGGAGTAATAACATACAAATGGTTATAATGCTATTATGACGATACTTGGGGAAGAATGAATATTTGGGTTAGAGAGTTTAAATTGAAAAGTAGTGGATTGTATGTGTATTCGTACTATGCGGATGACAATAAGAATTTATATATATACGAGGTTGATGTGAAGTACATTATGAAATGTGGGAAGTGGTAGATAACTAAATAGTTGAATGCAGGATTGGCAAGGTATTTGAGATATCGTCGTGTTGATGATGTTGTTGTGTTCAAGATTCAGGTTGCATTATCTTAATTTGGTATTCGGAAGTTTAAATTATTTTTTTTATACTGTTTTAAATTGTTATTAGATTAATAACTATACTCACACCAGAAATGGCTAACCCCTTAGTATTTGGGGGGTTAGGGAGTCCCTAAACTATCCTAAATCCCTTACTGTTTCAGGTCCTCAGCAGTGCAGAGGTGAGGCATAGATTCGTAGAGTGGGGTTTTTACTTTGAAATTTGTTGTATTAATTGGCTTTATGAATAGTTGAATTTATGATTTAAATTGTATTATGGGTGTATAAGTATGTAAATGATGATGATGAGTATAGTGTGGGGTGGTATGGTATGTTTGTGACCCGTACCCACCTCGTTGTGGAGTACCGGGCTCTGTGGTAAGTTTTACAAAGATTTTTCTAAATTTTTACCTCGTTTTTCCAAGGAATTTATAGTTTTTATTTGATATTTGATAATCCGTTATGAGTTTGGCCCCCAGAGCGTTATATTATATTGCCTGTGTGTTTCGGCTCATTTTGGCCTGGGGAGCCCGTGGAATTATTGTATGTGTTGTGAGCTACAGAATTTTGAGCAGAATTCCGTAAGCTATTTGTGTTTTGGGGCAAAATTTACAAGGGAGACTCTGCCAAAATTTTTATTGAAATATAGTTTTCTTAGTTTATGTTTAAGGTGATATAGAAATTGAAAGAATTGAATTTCGAGGTTTAGTTTTCAAAAAAAAAAAAAATTGGGGCGTTACAGTTTGGTATCAGAGCCTAGGTTAACTAGGAATGTTAGACCCATTTCTAGTGATCTTGACTAGTGTGTATGGGTTTCATCGCGCTAAGTAGAGAAGGTGATGTTTGTGTGAAGTTTGTTTTATGCATTGATAGCATTTTGGTAAGTATGGATTTAGCTATAGAGTGAAGTGATCCTTATTATTTTTATCTGACTTTGGGTCAGTGATACCTTTTATAGTCCATTTATATGATCTGCTTTATGGCACTTTTATTGTCCTTTTAGAAGGCTAATGAAGATTGAAGATTGAAGGTGTGGGTTGTAAATTCCCTGATATATATCGTAGAACAATTTTAGCTTTTCTGTGATCGTAAGAGTTTGAAGCACTTGTTTTCGCAAAATATTTTAGCAGGAGGCAATAAAGGTGGTTCGAGTTCTTTAGTAATGTTGATGTAGATATGAAATATCACCTGGAAAACCCAAGGGTGACAGATGTTTTAAGTATAAGTAGGATGTTGGATTTTATTATGTCCCAAGAGTGGACGGTACTAGAATTATCTGGTCAATTTGATTTTTCCTTAGTAGCAGAGGGCGACATGACCATGTATGTGTGCAGTTTATTAGTATAGTTGTTTATTCTACAGCTGACCGGTCGGATTAGGATTCAAAATTTTTGCTAGATGTAAAGGGTACATGACCTCATTTTGGATGAGATTAATGGATAAGCGTTTTTTGAGGTGTGTAGTCGACAAAAGAATTATGCAGATTAGTGGCGATTAAGACTTTAAGTTGCCCAGTGGTTGAAAGTTCAGTGGTGCATTATAGTAATAATTATAATTAGGAATCTGGGAAGTTGGTGAAGAGTAAGTATCTAGAATTGTTTGAACAGTTTTCTTGACTCTTGTAGCTCGAGGACGAGCTTCTTTTGAGGTGTGTAGAATGTAACACCTCGAATTTGTAAAATACCGAAAATATTTATTTTTATATATTTGGAGTGCTAGAAATTGTTTTTGGGATATTTTATATTTAAATATTGATATTGGTATGAAGATTTGTTGGATTGGTATAGATGGTATATTGAAGTATGAGTCGGGTTTTATATGGAAAATTATGGTTTATTTTGTTTTATGATTTTGGAGGATTATTATGGGATGTTTTAATATATTTGGTATTGTTAAAAGTAGAGTTGAGGGCTTATTTGAAATAATTTTGGAGATGGAGGCTTATCTGAAATACTTCTATTTATTTATTTATTTATTTAATAACCCCCCCCCCCCCCCCCCCCCAATCCCTTTCTTCTTCTTCCCTTCTTTCCTTTTTCCTGAACCCGACTGAAAGCTTCCTTCGGCCAAAACCCGTTCGGCCTCCCCTTCTCCCGCTCAATCCACTTCGTTCCTTCACCAAATCCAAATTAAATTGAGGGATTGACTAATTGGAGGGTCCTCTACGTCGTGGCGGAGTTCGTTTTTCGAAAGGGTTTCGAAAAGGTAAACCCTAGATTTTATTTTTGTATAAAATTTAGTGTGGTTAATTTATTTTGAGTAGAATGGTTAGGGTAGGGAGATTAGGAGGTGTTGGGCATTGTAGAGGCAAGAGATTAGCAAATTATTGGGGATGTTGCAAGTTGCTAAAAAATTAGGATTTTGGGTTTGTAAAAGAGAATTATATATGTGAGAATTTTCTCCTTTATAGTAGTAGAATTTTAGTAGAACTATTATAATAAGTTGGGGGTGAATTTAGTAATTGTTTAGGGATAAACATCCCGTTGGAATTTAAATATTACGTGCAATGCATGTGTGCATCCCAGACGTTCGATAAAACGCCTGAGTGATATTAGAATTAGTGTTGTTATTTTCTGTGGTTGATTTGGATGATTTGAGCCTTAATTGTGTTGAAATTTGATAATAGGATATGTTAGCAGATTTGGATGTGGAACGGCGTGCTGGCGCTTCGAGTCTTCACGGGATGCTATGTGAGTATGAATGTATTTATGTGTTTGTTTTTTTTGATGAAACGGATAGAGTCAAAAGACTCCAGTCATATATTAATAAACACAATAATAACAATAGCGAGGTCTTACAAGGCGTAAAACAAGTAACCCAGATACATAATACCTAAATACAGATTCATCGAGTCTATACGGACTCAAAAAATAACTAAACAATATCCCAAGATCAACAACAACAAACTAATCCATTGCTGACAAAACCAGCAAACAACGCCAGAACAAAGAGCAGCTCACGAGACGGATCAGATCGAGAGGATCAGGGAAGACGACGGATCCACCGCTCCCATCTCTCTAACAACGAAGATACAGCGTCGTACCTTCGATCACAAGGAAACTGAGTGATTCCGAAACCCTGCTCCAACGCCATGACGGGGAGCACTCCAACACCGGCAGATCCAGATGAATCCGATAGATGCAATAAGCTAAATAAGAGAACAGAAAGCAGGATACTTCGCCAACAAAGTAGCTAAATACCTGCTGCTACCGCTAGAGTAAGGCAACTCAGCAGAACATGAAGGGACATAAGATAAGAATTAACAAGATCATAAGTTACAACCAGGCTGAGTAAACATCACCAAGATAATAGGCAAGAGTAAACTGACACTATCAGTTTAAAATTCAGACTGAGAAAAACACAACAAAGTAAGAGAACGAAACATATGAACATATCAGTCTGAATACCACAGTACACGGTTCATAGCGCTCCCCCAAACCAAAAAAGAACATTAATATAACTTCTACCAGGCCAGACTGTTAATTGTCAGTTAATACATCAAGTATGCCCAACAGGAGGAGAATAGCATCGAGACTTAACAAAACATAGAGCTCTAAACACATGAGCTCAGTAAGAGAAACATCAAACCGAGCTAATCCAACGCAAGAGCAGAATATAAACGCCAGAACCAGTTAACCACCGGGATATAGGGAAGAAAGATTCCAGTCCCGTAGATGATCTGGGCTTCAATAAACACACATCCAAAAGCCAGAACTGCCCAAAAAGAGTCAAAATAGTTGCCACAAGCATTATAAGGGTAGGCAACACTACCCTTTAATCCTGCAAACAAAACATCCAAGGGGAAAGCGTAAAGCCACACCACTAAACACAAAACAGAACCAATAATGTAGATAGAGAGAGCTGCAAAAATAGAAACATTGAGCTACAGATGCAGTACATTAAATAGCATTGAGATTAATAAGACAACGGTAAGCTTTCTCAATCCTTTCAAACTTCATGTTATCTCTAGCTTCCGTTTTTAAAGAAGAAGACCAAAAATTGAATAAAAATAACAACTCGTTAGATATTGAGCGAGGGGAAGTATAAATTTGCCGGAAAATTCTGTGATTCCTTTCTCTCCAAATTAACCATAAAATAATCTGGAAGGAGAGGATCCACGATTTGTGAAAAGCACGGTTAGGAGGACGCTTCGTCCAGCAGTCGACCAGACTGACCGGAATGTCTGACGCTTACCAAGCCAGAACGGTAATTTTCCAGAGAGAAAGTGTGTAATCGCATTCTACGAACAAGTGGTTCACATCCTCAGAAACAGAGTCGCACAGGGGACACAATTGTCCCCATGCTAGATTTCTCTTATTGAGCAATTCAACGGTTAGGAGTTTATTGTTGAGTGCTAACCACACAAGGATCTTCACCTTCAACGGTGCACAAGATTTCCAAACCAAGTCGTATAATGGCGATCTAATCCCTCTAAAATTGAGGAAGAGATAGAAAGAACGGACTGAGAAGTTCTTTGACGAATTCCATCGCCAAAAGAATTCCTCTGTATCATGCCAGTCCGCGTTGTTAATAACTTCAATCAAGTTATCAAAAATGGGAGTTAAGTGGGATGGAAGATTGGACGAGAGGGGAATCAACCATTCCCTTTGACCTTCATTGATGCTATTGTAATCTGACACCAAAGCCAGAGGATTGGCAGCAAGTCGGAAAATTGCTGGAAAAGCGGAAGCTAATGAGGAATTACCGATCCAGATATCAGTCCAGAATCTGGTCATGGATCCATCAGCACAACCGTGGCTTAAACCATAATGGAAAGCCGCTGCCGCTTTCCAAATACCTTTCCAAAAATGTGAGGCCTGCCTATGAGGATGTTCCGGGAAACTCCACCATTCATTGGCCACATAGTAATTGGCTTTGATGCATTTGATCCAGGGGAGATCCTAAATTTTGAGGAATCTCCAAATCCATTTGCCTAGCAAGGCAAGGTTTTGGTGTCTAAGGTCTAAAACCCCTAAACCACCAGCCATTTTCGATGTGCAGATGAGTTTCCAGTTACAAAGATGCGATCCGGGATTGTAATTAGAAGAACCAGACCAGAGAAAATTATGTAGCGCCCCGATTTCCGTATAACTGGGAAACCGTGACACATGCCAAGATCTTTCCTTCAATTAGTCACGATACACAAAAATGCTCGAAATTTAAAACTTTTCATTCAACACAGAGTTACTACGCAGTAATTACAATTATCAGTTTGTAATACCAACTGTAGCGCCTGCCCTTTTTCCTTTTTGACTCCAAACTCAATTTTTCCAATTTCTATATCACTTTAAACATAAACTAAAATAGTTATGTTTCAAAGAAAAATCGGGCAGAGTCTCCCCTGTAATTTCTGCCTCAAAACAGAAAAAGCTTACGGAATTATGCTCTAAATTCCATAGCTTACATCACAGGTAATAATATTACGGGCTCCCCAGGCCAAAATGAGCATCATCACACAGGCAATATATATATATATGCTCTGGGGACCAAACTCATAACAGAATAACAATTATCAAATAAAAACCATAAATCCTTTTGAAAACGTAGTAAGTTTTTAGAAAATAACCTGTAAAAACCTACCACGACGCCCGGCACTCCACAACGAAATGGTTACGGGTCAAAACCATATCCTGCCGCCTCACACTATACTCTTCATCATCATCCACATACTTATACATCAAAAATACAATTTAAAGCATAAATCTTTACTATTTACAATTAAATCATAACAATGAATTATAACTAGAGCTCCACTCCACGGAAACCTGTACCTACACCTCACCTCTGCACTGCTGAAGACCTGTAACAGTAGGGACCTAGGGTAGTCCATGGACTCCCTAACCCCCAAATACTAAGGGGTTAGCCATTTCTGGTGTGAGTATAATTTATTAAATAAGTAAATAAATTAAACTTACAGGTAAAACATAACGAACTCACAATTACCAAGATAATCGAATCTTACTTGACATCTGAACATATATCATCATAAATGGGATTTCACATCAATTTCTCCCTAAGCCATCACCTGTATGTATATCCATACCCGCTCATAATCATACTTATCTTAGTAATCATTTGAATAACCCCTCTCATAATACAATATTGATCTTATTGCCTTATATCACATATCACATCATAGGCATATGCATTCATTTGCATACTACCACATTCATTTGTGCCCAATCTAACGTCTCATTGCACATTACCATTTATATGCATTCCATCACAATAGACTCCGCATCGCCAACATGGTTTGGCAATAACGTATCACACTCGCAATTCAACTTGAATGGAAAAGACACGTGCACCTATAATTTATGTGCCAGTGTATGTTATGACCTAACTCTAATGCAAGATAACCAATACGATGATGCTCTTATTCTAATGCCAGCAAGTCTCCGAAAGCAACATGCAGCCCATACTACATGCGCCCCATCTCAAGCCGTTTCTCCATATATAGGGATTTGAACCCGCGTTATGAATTCTAATTGTACACAACCTGTTCCTGACAATACTCCATGACTCTGTGAGGTTGCAGAAGGGATCAAGTCCCCCTATGCAGTCTGCTTATGGTGTCTCCGTTTTCCACTACTACCCGGCATGCCGGACCTCACTGACGATCCCAGTGTATCGGGCCTCGTTCCAAAATCAAACCATAGGGTCTCGCAAGCGCAGAACTGCACAATGCATCCTGTGGCACCCCAGCCACGGTATTTCAAGAATTAACAGCGCGAGATACGCAACCCATGTCCTCAACTTGTGAGACGGCACCGTACGTATCCCTTTGACGGGAAGGTACAACCCAATAACACCACGTGGTCTGCCTCAAGGGACGAGTTAGTCATAAGGTGCCCCATACAATCGACTCCTCTCTTCCGGCAAAGGGTTTAAGTAATGATCTTTATAAGTCATACCCTAATAATGTCCCTAACCCTGAACACTCCTAGGGAGGACAATATTATAACCACAACATGCTAGGCCTTAAATTAGACTTTGCAAGACAACTCTATCAGGCTGCTCAACCTAGACTTATCGGAACCCCTCAGGATCCGGTTCGTGGCTCATCGATCCAAGACCTCGGGCCGTGCGAATATACATGCATGCCGCTACCCTAAACTTGGATTCCGTCTATACTCCGGTCCTCGATCAACCTACCCTGGTTAAGATTCGACGGTACACAAGGAGTGACTCCTCCACAGTTCCTTAGGGTAAGAAAACATATGTCTTGATGGTCGATAGCCCTTAGGGTGGTAATATCACCCTAGACGAGCACAACGAACAGTGTGCTAGCTAACAAGCTATATATGAGTAACAACCACATACGAGCTAATAAGCTACGTATGAAATAATAGCTACCTACGAGCCAGGCGGGCCTCGTAGGAGATAACCACGTACATACCAGCTAAATAAGCCGCGTATGAGACCAACAGCTACGCACGGGCCGGTCGAGCCGCGTACGAGACAACAACCTACGTACGAGCCAAATAACTACGTATGAGACCCACAGCTACATACGGGCCAGTCGAGCCACGTACGAGCACAACCATATGCAACAACCATGCAGGTAATCAACCTAGAAGCAACCAAACATGCTTACTAACAAACTTGATTTTCTATTATTAGAAGCAACAGAAGAATCTACTATAATCAACTTAGCATGGGTTTCTTTCTACAACACTTCAAGTATGGATTCTTACTATATCACAAGTGTGGGTTCTTTCTCCACAACAATCTAAATCCATAGGACGAGTTCTTTTTACTCACTACTCCTAACAACTAAAATGGGTTCTTTTTAGCATACACAAATAATATAGCCCTGGGAATGGGTTCTTTCTCAACCTACAACAAGTAATCAACAAAAAGGTGTGATCTTTTAACATCCTACAACCGACAACAGCAAAAGATTGTTTCTTTATCATACTACAACTAACATAACATCATGTTGGGTTCCTTTAGCATCCACACTTTACTCAACCCTCAAAATGGGTTCTTTCTCAGCCTACAACAACTCATACCCATAGATGGGTTCTTTTAGCATCCATAATTCATATCAATACCTTAGTTTATTCGAACCTCCTTAATCATCAAAATACGTATGTCAACCCACACACCATATTTTGATACCATCCTATGAACATAACTCACTCCCATATACACATATATGTTATTCAAACATCTTTTAAAACATCAATACATAAGTAAATCATACTCACAATATTTCTTAAACCACAAAAATATATAAAAATAAATAAATTAAACTCACGTGTTCTTCAAACCATAAATATATATATAATAAACTAACTCACATATTTCTATAATCACAGAAATACGCAGATAAATTACACTCACATATTTCTTAAAACACAAAAATATGTATAAATAAATTAAAGTCACCACATTTCTTAAAACACCCAAAATACGTAGATAAATTGATACTCACATGTTTCTTAGCACACAAAACGCATAATAAATTAACTCACATATTCATCAACCCACAAAAATATATATATTTAAACTAACTCACTATATTTCTTAAAACACCATAAATACATAGATAAATTGATACTCACATGTTTCTTAACACACAAAAATACCTAATAAATTAACTCACTATATTTTTATAATCACAAAATACATAATAACTCGATACTCACTATATTTCTTAAAAACACCAAAATACGTAGATAAATTGATACTCACATATTCTTCAATCCACAAAAATATATAAATAACTAACCCACATAACTTCTATAATCACAGAAATACGCAAATAAATTACACTCACATAATTCTTAACACACAAGAACACATAATAAATTAACACTCACTATATTTCTTAAAACACAAAAATATATATAAATAAATTAAACTCACATAATTTGCGAAGATCCAAGCACCATGCCACCTCGCGTCCAAGGTCGTAATATATCCTATCATCAATTTCAAGCAATTAAAACTCAAATCATCCAAACCAATTATAAAGCTAATAACACCATCCCAAATATCACACAAGCGTTTATTGAACGCTTGGGATATACACGTGCGATGCACGTGATAATCTAATGCCGACGAGATTCCTATTTCCAAACAATTACTTAAAACACTCCTAATTGTTCTAATAGCCCAACTATAATTTCTATTACTATACGAGAATTTATTCATACCCGTATAATTCTCTTTTACAAACCCAAAATCCTATTTTACTAACAACTTGAAATCTCACTAAAAATCCGCTAATTTCTCACATCTACAATTTCTAATATCTCTAAATCTCTCTACCCTAACATTCCTACTCAATAAAACTTAACCCAACTAAATTTTATACAATAAAATAGTTAGGGTTTTTACCTTCCCAAATCCAATCGAAAATCCGACGCTACTACGATGTAGAGAATCCCTCCATTAGTCTACCCTTCACTTTAATTTGGAATCCATGGAGAAAAGGGGTGGATTTGAGGTGGGGAGCATCGATCGAATGGGTTCTCGGTTTGGGTTCTCTTCGATCGGAAGGGAAACGGAACGAAGGAGAAGGAAGAAGATGGAGGGGGCGTGGGTTTCCGTCGGTTAGAAGCGAACGGAGAAGGAGAAGGGAGGAGGAGGAGGCCGGGGGGTGTGGGGGTTCTTTTGGGTTCGGTTTGGGAACGAACGGGAATGGAGAAGGAGAAGGGAAGAAGAAGAAGGAGAAGGTGGGAGAGAGAAGGGGGTTTTTGTAAAAAGGGAAATAAGAATAATAGATTGATAAATATCTAAGGGAATATCTCGTATAAGCCCCCTAGCCTTAATATATTTCAAATAAAGCCCAACTCTCTACTTTAATATTATAAACAACACAAAAATACATTAAAACTACTTTGTAAATAATCCGTATAAAAATAATTTAATTTTGAAAATAATAATAAAATAAGGTAGACAATAACTGATATTTCTCAATTGAAAATAATTATTATCAGAAAAATACATAATTGCGTGCAATTCTCAATTGCGCACGGATTTCGATGCAAAATAGCTATATGCACGGATTTCGAATTGTGACAAGAGGAAATAATTTCCTAGGCCGAAGCCACGTTATCAAGAATAAATCGATCCTTAATGAAACCCGATTGAGCCGGATCGATAAGAGGAGATATCACCTCTCCAAGTCTAGCCGATAGTACTTTCATAATAATTTTGAAGGTGGAATTGATAAGACTAATCGGCCTAAAATTCGCCACGGTATTCGCTCCTAACATCTTAGGGATAAGAACAATATGCGCGTAGTTGATGCGGTCGAAGGAAAAAGAACCTAGATGAAGCTCGGCGAACATCCGGTAAAGGTCATCTTTCAACCAATTCCAGAACTTTTGAAAAAAGAAGGCGGGAAAACCGTCCGGACCTGGCGCCGCATCGCTTTTTAAGGCGAATAACGCCGCTTTGATTTCTTCCATGGAGAACGGTGCTTCAAGAGCAGATAGATCGTTAGGAACCTCGCCGTACAGATGAGTCCAACCAGGCTCAGAGCCCTCGGTTTGGAAGATCCAAGGAGATTTTTATAGAAAAGGAGGAAAGATTGGTGAATATCTTCGTTAGAAGAATGTTCAATCCCCTCGTGAATGATAGAAGAAATGTGATTACATCTTTGTCTATGGGAAGCAAAGTTATGAAAAAAAGCTGTATTGCAATCACCCTCTTTGAGCCACCGAAATTTGGCTCTTTGGGCCCATTTCACATGTTCTTGATGAAGAATATCCGAAAATTCTAGTTTGCACGATCTCCGCTCGTTGAACATTTCAATCGATATCGGGCCTTGCTCCTCCATTTTATCTATTGATTCAATGGAGGAGAGGTAAAACTTTTTAAGTTGGTGTTAAATTGCCTTTCATTGCGCCAAATTTTATACCCGAATTTAATCGCATGAAGTTTGAGAAGAATGGACCCTAATCCCGAAGAGCCTGAGATCGCCGATAGGCATTCAGTAACGAGGTTAACAAAAACTTGGTCTTGCAACCAAAATTTTTCGAATCTGAATAGATGAAGACGAGGGAATTGAAAGTCAGAGTGCAACGCAATTGGCACGTGGTCAGAGGAAGGATTAGGCAAAGCTAGAGCAAAAGAGTTGTGAAAACGGTTAATCCATTCATTGGACACCAAGAAGCGATCGAGCTTCGCCATCGATGGTTGATGGC
This sequence comes from Hemerocallis citrina, assembly GCA_017893485.1. NCBI lineage: Eukaryota > Viridiplantae > Streptophyta > Magnoliopsida > Asparagales > Asphodelaceae > Hemerocallis > Hemerocallis citrina. The sequence continues at coordinate 49,613 of JACEHZ010000366.1, forward strand.
GGAGGTTCGACCAATTAAAGGATCTACCCGACAATGGAATATCGGACAGTTGTAAGGATCGGATGCACTCATTGAACCAATGATTGCCAAGCGACGATTGATTAGATCTTTCGGCGGCAAATCTCGTGACATGCATTAAAGTCGCCACAAAAGATGCACAACTCGTTAGAGTAGGGTAGAAGCGAATGGAATTCGCTCCAAAACAACGGCCGACCTTCGGAGGAAGATGGGCCGTAAACGGAAATAACCGTGAGATTGGTGTTAAGAGGCATCCACTGAAGTTGAACAATGAGGAAGAAGTTGAGACGTTTAATCGAGACTATAGAGAATATAGCCTCTTTATATCCAAAGAGGATACCTCCCCTTGAACCTATCGCATCTAGAGAAATCCATTTCGATGTGATGGTTCCTCCGATCGACCTAAGAACCGTAGGAGAGGGAGACTCAAGTTTAGATTCTTGGATGGAAATGAGATCGCAGTGCGAAGAAGATATCATATGAAAGACCGATCTTTGCTTATCGGGACAATTCAGTCCCCTAATGTTCCAGGATAATGTAATCATAAAACACCTTTGTGCTCCTTAACTCTTGATCGTTCTTTTTTTCTGATGGCGAAAGCCACAGATGAAGGGGATGCTACAGTCAAAAAACCTAATTCCGAAGAAATGGAAATGAGCTCACTATCCGAGCACTGATCAAATTGAAGATGAAAGATAGAACCTAGAGGCGATCTCATTGATACAGAATTAGAGGTAGACGGGCTTGACACCGATGGAGGCCGAAAGGCAGATGCTGCTGATTTAGCCCGTAATCGAGCACTCGAACGTATCAGACGGGGGTTGGATTTAGAAACCGATGAATAGAGTCCCTTGGACAGAGCATTGATCGAAACTACGACTGTCAAGGGTAAGACAGCAGCATCGGCCAAGGAAGAACGGCAATTTGTGTGAGATAACGACGTGGGAAATTTATTAGAGCAAGAACCAATTATTTGATCCGAGGAAGGAAATAATCCAGTATAGAAATTAGCACTGAATTTGGGTAAAAAAGCACCTAACGTAGCGTGCATCGCAATCTTAATGTCGGGAGATATGGAGCAGCTCTCTCCCGATACAAGAACGAAAGAAAAAAAGAGGCACGGGTGGCGTGGCACCCGGCCGAAGAAGAAACTAGGAAACACCAACCACAAAGCAATAGATTGCAAACATACAGTATCAAAAAAGGAATAAACACAAAAATAAAAGTATAAACTAACCTTACTATTGGCTATATCCTGCTTACGATCCTCTTCTTCATCCTCCAACAAATTGTCGAGGTCAGTCCAACAAGGGGCTTGCGAAGCCTTATCGTTTTTGACCTTGATATGGGGTAAAGCAGGGTCAGCAGCCGTGATGGAGGAAATGTGAGCTTGCTTTTGAAAAAGCTGTCAATCGGATTCGTAATGCGGGTTTACTGCCCACTTGGGCCAAAGAGAATCAGAGACTGAACTCTTGGTGGTAGAGGGAGACTCCACAGAAGCAAATTGAGTAGGAGGTAGCGGATGCTTAACATCATGAGTCTCAGTTAATGTGGCAGAAGCTAGAGGAGGAACATTCGGACGACCCGAAGATTTGGATGCAGCCTTAGACGAATGTTGAGAAGGGAGATCCGGATTGATCCATACCAGGTTTGGCGGTTAGGCCGGCGAGCTCTTCGCCTTGCTGGTAGGAACAAAAGATTTGTTAGGAGCTTGGAATTTTTTCTTAACAGAGGCTTTAAGAGGTGCCTTCCACTGGGATTTAGAAGAAGAAACAGATCCGGGGTGGAAAGACGACGGAGCGGGAGAGGCAATGGCATCTGTTAGCGAAGGGAGAGATGAAATAACTTGACCAGATCCCCCAGAGGATGAGGGAATGTGGTATTGAACCGATACAGGGAAGGACACGATACCATCCTTCAGCACAAATGCCTCAATGCGCTCTTGACTCTCAGGAATATCAAAGATCGCTTCCACTTGCATACAACCCGATGAAAGTTTAGACGCTGAAGAGATGCTGGCTATTTTGCCACACATATTGCCATATCCCCCACCCGTTGCAATGAGTCGCAGAACGGAGGCAGTCCTAGCAAAGTAACAATAGTAGGAATTAGTTTGGGGCCAGACTTAGGGGGGACCACTTGAACCCATTTCCGAATAGAAAGAGAAATCGAACCGATCGATAAGGATGCATTCTCAATCAGATCTTGAAGCAACTTAGGGGACGGACAGCGGATAACGACGTCTCCGTTAGAGCAAGAACAAAGAAACCAGTCCCAGTCCTTCACATTACACGAAATACTGAGAAACGAGTTAAGAGTGAAAATAGGGATCGAACCTCCATTGAACGATATGGCACCATAAGTGTCAAAATATTTCAATTGCTCCGAGAGGTCGGAGGTGGGAATGAAAACTTGTAAGACATTAGGCTTGGCAGAGATAGCAGGGGGAGGCGCCTTGGTTTCGGCTGGAGGAACAATTGGCTCGTCTAAACGATTGATCAGAGGAGGCGTGGGGAGAAGCGGCGACTTGGAAGAATTTTTTTTGATTTTGGGAACGAGAGAGGATCCCGCAGAGAGCTTGCGTTGTAAAGCTGGAAAGTCAATCACAGCGAGAACTTGTTCCGATATCGGAACTCCGATCGACATCCCCAACAGCCTTTGAAGAGCGAAGCACTTGGGTCGCGAATGACCGTCTTTAAGACAAAAAAGGCACTTCATTGATGCCAAGCAGTATTTTTTAATGTGGCCGGGTTGCAAGCAATGGAAGCAAACGATAGGGGAAATAGAGATTTGGGAAAAGAGAAGCTGAAGAAAGCTTAGAGGGAATATGGCGGGAAGAAAGGGGAAGGGAGCTTCTAGGAAGCTTCGTGATCCCAGGTCGAGAAGGCCCAGTTGAGCTCAGCCCATTTAAAATACTCAGCTGATTATTAAGCCTTTTTTTGTATTTTTTTTTTACAACTTGAACCCATGATTGATCCATGAGCCACCAACTGAGGAGAAAAAGGCCCAAATAACTAGGCAAAAATTCGAAGGAAAATAGAGATGGACACTACTGAAACCACACCGAAGGCAATAGAACCGCGCAGAGACTCCCCTGAGAGGGAGAAAAGGCTGCGAACACAGAACGCAGACAAGGGAAGAAGAGAGAGATCCTTAGTATAGGAATAGCTATTCAATTAGAAATAGAACAACAATCAGGTAAATCCAGAACGCAGCATAGATTGATAGAAACGATCCTGTGAACCTTAAGAAGAGAAGCTCAAATAACGTCCCAAGGTTCTATGAATCGAACAGTCTTAATAGAACAACACGATTGCTCAGAAAGAGACCAATCGGTGAAAAAAAGGCACCGAACACCGACAAGCGCAGTCTAAAGACTAAAGAAACTAACACCACAATCAATAGAACACACAAGAATAAACCGGAGAGGATCAATACTTACAGCGATCTGCCTCTGAACGAACTTACCTATGGCGACGATACTGTCGAAAGGAAACGCTGTGTAGCACCCCGAATTTCTAATAAGAAATTTTAGAAACCACGTGGCACAATCCCAGCATCAACTTCAATGTAATAGTACACATAGCTCAAAACACAAATAATTTTATTCCAAACTTTCATTACAACAATCTTTTTCAAACACAGCGGAATTACAAACACCTTGAATTACAACTTTTCTTTTACAACACAAATTTTACTAAAATTTTACAAAAATTTTACACAAGCTTTATTACATCAGTATATCATAGAATTATCTCAAGCATCCAAGCCTCCAACTCTAAGCAACAACCTGTAACACATGAGGCTAGAGATGATCCCTAACCCCCAAACTAAAGGGGTCAGCCATAAATGGTGTGAGTGACATAAAATCAAACAATATAATTTAATCATAAAACATAAGTCATCAACATCATGTATTAACCATAATGATAAGTATTGCGGAATAACAAAGATGTAAAGCATGAAATCATCAATAAACGAAAACGACAAGTGCATCTAGTCTAAGTGTCAAGTGTATGAAAACTGGAAAACACATGCATAAAACTGAGTCAAGAAAACACAAATTCTATATGCAGTCTCTCTAATGCATACTTGTCGAAGTCTATGCATCCCATTCTACATAGGTTCAGTGCAAGCCCTTAACGTCTTCACTTCATAGGGTTCAATCCCTTGTTATGCAACTAATCTTATCACGATGACTACTACGAGATAAAGATAAACTGTGAGAATTAGCCCATGCCTGATAATTTCGGAGATGGATCCCACATCTCAGGTATTTTACCTGGATAATTCCGGAGATCATCCCACATCTAGACATAGACACATCATCACATGAATACCCCATGTGCGTCGCCTCGACTTTGATAATTCCGGAGATCAATTCCACATCGCAAGCAACCCACTTGGATAATTCCGGAGATGGATCCCACATCTCAGGTATTTTACCTGGATAATTTCGGAGATCATCCCACATCTCAAGGAAGTTACTTGGATAATTCCGGAGATTAAATCCCACATCTAAAGCCATACTGAGGTTCATAACCCATGTTCCCGTTCATCATATCACCACTAGTGCCTGTCCTTATTTTTTGTGGTTATTTAAATTTCTCAACGAATCTCCTAGAGTGATGTGCCCTACCGGCCTAAAATCAAAACTGAATAACTGAAATGCCTAAAAGGGCCTCAACAAAATAACTCAATACCGGTATACTAGGGTCACACATCTCTAGAGACTCAACTCAAATATCTGAACAAAAGTCCCACTAAACAAAGTGGCTCAACTGAATGTCTTAAATCAATTGCTTAACTGAATATCTTAGAATCAAATGTTTAACTGAAAGCAAAGTATGGACTGTATTATCTGAGAACTAAACACTCAAGTAACACTCAGAGTACAAAATTCCATCAGTACCAGTCGACTTATACTGTAGTAAGTCGACTGTCCAGAAGGACAAATATCCAAAATTTTACAAAAATAAACTAAGTCATATAAGTCGACTTAGAAGAGTATCAGTCGACTTACCCGAGGTAAATTCCGATAATTTCACAAAAATATTCTAAGTATATAAGTCGACTTAAAGGATTATAGGTCGACTGTCCAGAAAGGACTAAAATAGTTTTTTACAAAAATATTTCCCAGTGAACCAGTCGACTGCCTACGAGCTAGGTCGACTGTCCAGAACGATTTCTCAAGGATACTAAAGTACAGCAGCAGGCTCGTACCAGTCGACTGTGCAGTAGGCCAGTCGACTGTCGGCCTACAGATTTCACAACTTAGGTCTGAATACAAAATTAAAACTGGAGTTTTCTAATGGTTCATCATTTATGAAAATAGTTCGTATTCGGGAAGAATGATCTTCATTAAGGGTATATACTCAAAACCTCAAATATGTCAAAACCCAAGTTCTCATGTTCTAGATCACTAATTTCTTTCATTAGGGTTTCTCAAGACTAAATTCTTTCACAACTCTAAATCAAAATCTAATTTACAATATATATAAGATCCAGGTGTTCCTCATCCGATCAAAATCATACTCAAATCTTAATAATACGGTGTTATGAACAAGATCTACTAATCATTCTTAAATTTCTCAACATGGTATAAACAACAATCATTTATTCATATGAATCATACCACAATACAAGATCTATATCATTCACCATATCAAATCTAACATCATTACCACTCGCATACATAGATCAACAACAAGATAAATTCATGTCATTCACAAACAAAACAAAACATACCATGTCACTCTCCCACATAGATCAAATCAACAAAACAATTTTATATTACTCACAAAACAAACAACACAAAACATAGTCACTCACCTTAGAATTGTAGAGATCCAAATAAAAGCCTTACTTTTTGCTAGATCCAAATCTTCCTCTTGCTCCACAAAACAATTCTCAAAAATTCTGTATATTTTTGTAATTGACGGCTGAAAAGATCCCTTTTTATATCCGGGAATAGGTTTAGGGTTTCACCCATTTTTGCAAAATAATCCTTTCCAAAATACAACTTACATATATAGGTATAGTCTTGGAAATTCAATAAAATTCATTTGAATTAGGATTTAAAAGAAAAATATACTTCTAATTCTTAACCAATACTTTTCAAAATGTCCAGAAAATATGTTTTGCACTTTAACCCTTAAAAATGTCAATTTTGCAAAGTGGCCCTTCTTTTCTCTAAAATTGCAAATAGACCCAATTAATTTCAGAAAAATCTGAAAAAATACTAAATAAATCCCAAATATTAAATAATAATTTTTCATAAAGAAAACTTAACTTTCAAACTTCTCAAAAGTCATTTGCATGTGTTTTGCACGTGTACAAAAGATAAATCTTTTAGAAAATATTTATTAAATCCTCAAAAATTTATTTAAATTCATTTTCAAATATTTAAAATAATATTTGAAAATACGGGGTTCTACACGCTAGCTGCTTCACCGAGGAACCTACCGGCGCTAAACTCCAAGCAACGGCTGGGAAGGAAAAGAGAAGAAACTGCCGCCGCTCCGAGGGGCACCACCGGCAACGGAAGAGGAAAAGACGCTGCTACCAACAGTCGAGACCTCCAAGAGGAAGAAAACGCACCGGAGAAGGGAAGAAAAAGATGAGGATCTAAAATCCTCGAAGGTGGACGCACAACGAAATGGGTCTGGAGATGAGGAAGAGGGGAACAAGATTAATGAAAGGGTAAGAGGGAAAAGATGAGTATTTGAACCGGACCTGAGGGGAAAAGGAGGAGAAATAGGGGAGAAAAAATCGCCTTTGGAGAAAAATAATTGCATAAAAAATCGCCTTTGGAAAAGGAGGAGGATTTATGTGTTTGTTATTTTAAGAAAATTTTAGTATAATCTAAATGATTGATATGAATCCCGGAATAAGGTGCATGTGTAAAAAGAAAATTAGTGTTCGGTGTTGGTATGCGATATGACGATTAAATACTCGTCTCGTGTTTTGATATAAATTTATAGACGATGGATTAGTTATATATATATGGGGATGAGTTATATGTATATAAGGATGTCGGTATATGGTGGATTGAGGTGGTTTTAAATAATCAGGGTGATGGTAATGTATTGTGTATATATATCTATGTGTATATGGTATTGTAATGTGTTAATCTACTGGGCTTATGCAAACGTGTGGGAATGAGATAATAAATAGTATGGCATATTCATGATGTGTGAGGTAATGATCGAATAAATAATACAGTACCATTGTGATGTGCAATATTATGATGTGATGATTTTATATATTAATTGCAGTGATATTTTCTTTTGTGTGATGCATTGAAAGGGTAAGTGAGATGGTGACCATTGTTTATGAGAATAAGTTTAAATAAAAGATGAGATGTTATGATGATAAAGGGTGATGTTAATATGAAAAGTAAATGTTAATAACAATAATTTCGGTTGACTAGAGTAGATACCTCCGGTGGGACCGGAGAGAGATATGATACCTCAGGGTAGACCTGAGAGATATATGATACCCCAGGGTAGACCTGGGAGAGTAGATACCTCCGGTGGGACCGGAGAGAGATATGATACCTCAGGGTAGACCTGAGAGAGATATGATACCCCAGGGTAGACTTGGGAGAGTAGATACCTCTGGTGGGACCGGAGAGAGATATGATACCCCAGGGTAGACCTGGGAGAGTAGATACCTCCGGTGGGACCGGAGAGAGATATGATACCTCAGGGTAGACCTGAGAGAGATATGATACCCCAAGGTAGACCTGGAAGAGTAGATATCTCCGGTGGGACCAGAGAGAGATATGATACCTCAGGGTAGACCTGAGAGAGATATGATACCCCAGGGTAGACCTGGGAGAGTAGATACCTCCGGTGGGACCGGAGAAAGATATGATACCCCAGGGTAGACCTGGGAGAGTAGATACCTCCGGTGGGACCGGAGAGAGATATGATACCTCAGGGTAGACCTGAGAGAGAGATGATACCCCAGGGTAGACCTGGGAGAGTAGATACCTCTGGTGGGACCGGAGAGAGATATGATACCTCAGGGTAGACCTAAGAGAGAATTGATACTCTAGGATAGACCTAGGGTAAAATGAATATGATATGAAATGTGAATGAGAAAAAGAAGTGTTTGGTATAAGCTGAAATGAAATAGTGAAGTAAGTGTATTATGAGTTGAGAATAAAGAATAAATAAGTGTTAATAATAAATGGGATAGTAAAGAAAGTAGATAGTGAAACGTGAATTGTGGATGAGAAAGAAAGTAGTTGTGAATGAAGTAAATGTGAAAGAAAATGAGTTATGAGTTAGTGTATGAAAAGAAGTGATAAATGCAGTACGTGGTTAATTTAAGATGAAAATAATAATAATAAAAGAGATGTGTTACCATAAATAATACGAAGTAATTGTATTATGTGCGTGATTATTAAAGTAAAATGTAGTTGATATGAGTTGTACCTTGGAATTGTGTCAAGGAACTTCCTGCCCGCTATTTCTGTGGAAATGGTGGGAACTACCTGCCTTGGCATAATTCGCAGGGTGAGTTGGTATGATAGTGGTAATGATTAGTGGAAATGAAGAGTTAAATAAAGTGAAGATGATGAGTGATTGAAGTGAATTAATAACCAAGCTATCGGCTTGAGATGTGATGTGATATTACACAAACTGTGTGTTTGAGGTACAGTGATGATTACCCAAGCTATCAGCTATGGGATGTGATATGTTGTGGCTCCAGTTTGTGTTTGGGGATTAAGTGAAAATGGTAATAAGATATATTACTTATAAGAATGAGAATTTCTAAAGTGGTATAATGAGATGGAAATGAACCATAAAGCATGTTTTTTGATGTAATAAGTATAAGCATTCGATTAATAATGTGTTAATGATGTGATGAGATGTAAGAGCATTGCAATAAGCAATTAGATGTTATATTTGTGTTATAAGACTTGAATGAATGTGGTATTAAGAAAATATAAGCAATTGTAAGAAATGATACTGGATAGGGCATAATAAAATAAATACTCACATTATGGGATTGGTTATGAAACTGGTTAATAAGAGAGTATGTGTATTATGAGTTGTATTCATACAAATGGTTATTAATGAAAGGAGTAATAACATACAAATGGTTATAATGCTATTATGACGATACTTGGGGAAGAATGAATATTTGGGTTAGAGTGTTTAAATTGAAAAGTAGTGGATTGTATGTGTATTCGTACTATGCGGATGACAATAAGAATTTATATATATACGAGGTTGATGTGAAGTACATTATGAAATGTGGGAAGTGGTGGATAACTAAATAGTTGAATGCAGGATTGGCAAGGTATTTGAGATATCGTCGTGTTGATGATGTTGTTGTGTTCAGGATTCAGGTTGCATTATCTTAATTTGGTATTCGTAAGTTTAAATTATTTTCTTTATACTGTTTTAAATTGTTATTAGATTAATAACTATACTCACACCAGAAATGGCTAACCCCTTAGTATTTGAGGGGTTAAGGAGTCCCTAGACTACCCTAAATCCCCTACTGTTTCAGGTCCTCAGCAGTGCAGAGGTGAGGCGTAGATTCGTAGAATGGGGTTTTTACTTTAAAATTTGTTGTATTAATTGGCTTTATGAATAGTTGAATTTATGATTTAAATTGTATTATGGGTGTATAAGTATATAAATGATGATGATGAGTATAGTGTGGGGTGGTATGGTATGTTTGTGACCCGTACCCACCTCGTTGTGGAGTACCGGGCTCTGTGGTAAATTTTACAAAGATTTTTCTAAATTTTTACCTCGTTTTTCAAAGGAATTTATAGTTTTTATTTGATATTTGATAATCCGTTATGAGTTTGGCCCCCAGAGCGTTATATTATATTGCCTGTGTGTTTCTGCTCATTTTGGCCTGGGGAGCCCGTGGAATTATTGTATGTGTTGTGAGCTACGGAATTTTGAGCAGAATTTCGTAAGCTATTTGTGTTTCGGGGCAAATTTTACAAGGGAGACTCTGCCAAAATTTTTATTGAAATATAGTTTTCTTAGTTTATGTTTAAGGTGATATAGAAATTGAAAGAATTGAATTTCGAGGTTTAGTTTTCAAAAAAAAAAAAATTTGGGGCGTTACAAGTTTCGCCTGGAACGGGCTTGCTGAGTAGAGGAGGGTTGACGAGATAGGCCTTCAGCTGGTCGAACGACTCTTGCTGCTGCTGACCCCATTCGAAACCTTTAGCCCCCCTGAGGGCCTTAAAGAAGGGGAGGCACTTCTCCCCGGACTTCGAGAGGAAACGACCTATAGCGACTAGGCGGCCCGTTAGCCTCTGAACTTCCTTAACGTTCCTGGGAGGGGCCATGTCTAATATGGCCTTGATTTTCTCAGGATTAGCTTCGATTTCTCGTTGGCTGACCATGAAGCCGAGGAACTTTCCAGACGAAACTCCGAACACACACTTGTTCGGATTAAGCCTCATGTTGTGCTTTCTCAGTACACCGAATGTCTCCTGTAGGTCGGCAACATGGTCGGTACCTCGGATGCTTTTTACAAGCATGTCGTCGACATACACTTCCATATTGCGACCTATCTGGCTATGGAAGACTTTGTTAACAAGGCGCTGGTAAGTGGCACCAGCGTTCTTCAATCCGAACGGCATCACCCTATAACAGTAGAGACCCTGGTCGGTAACAAAGGAAGTCTTCGGGATGTCCGGAGGAAACATTTAGATTTGGTTGTAGCCGGAGAAAGCGTCCATGAAGCTGAGGAGCTCATGGCCCGAAGTGGCGTCGATGAGGGTGTCGATGCTTGGAAGAGGGAACGGATCTTTGGGACAGGCCTTATTTAGATCGGTAAAGTCGATACATATCCTCCAGGTCCCATTTGATTTCTTTACCATGACTACATTGGAAAGTCATTCCGGGTAGTTAACCTCCTATATGAACCGAGCCTTTAGAAGCTTATCGACCTCTTCTTTGATGGCCTGCTGTCGCTCAGGTGCGAACTTGGGTCGCTTCTGTTGGACCGGCTTGGATCCTGGTTCAACGCTGAGGTGGTGGACCAAAAGCTCCTCGGAGATTCCCGGCATGTCGACGGCGGACCAGGCAAAAAGGTCGCGGTTCCTCCGAATGCACTGCACTATGTCGGAGCATAGGACAGATGGGAGGGTCTTGCTAATGAAGAACTTTCGGCTCGGATCATCCTCCGAGAAGGGCACCTCTTCCAATTCATCCACCGGCTCAGACGTTGGTCGAATGGTCTCCTGAGGGATCTCCAAAGTTTCGAGGGAGAGGACCGGACCCCTGGTGGAAGTCATGTAGCACTTCCGGGCCATCTCTTGATTGCCCTTGACCTCCCCTACTCCTGCCTGGGTAGGAAATTTTATCTTGAGGTGGTATGCCGAAGGAACGGCTTCTAGGGCGGCTAGACCGGGTCGGCCTAGGATGACGTTGTATGCAGCTGGGACGTCAACGACTATAAAGTCCATCGGCTCGGTCCGGGTGGTAGGAGTTTTGTCAGCAGTTACGTCGAGGGTGATGACCCCTTCGATAGTTACTGGCACTCCCGTGAACCCGTGAAGAGTGTAGCCGGCCGGTTTAAGACGGTCCCGGGATAGCTGAAAACCTCGGAAGGCTGAGAGGAAGAGGATGTTCACGAAGCTTCCGTTGTCTACTAGGATCCTCTGCACTTTGAAGTTCGCCATACGAAGGTCAATAACAAGTGCATCACAATGGGGAGTCCTAACCCCCTCGAGATCTTCATCTGAGAATGTGACTGGGACACCGAGGCCTTTGGGGGGAGGGGCGCTGTGAACAGAATTGACCTCTCGGACGAACGCCTTTCGAGAAGAGTTGGAAGAGCCTCCCATGGGGCCTCCATGGATAAGATGCAGGACGCGTTCCTCCTCGAACTCGGGGGTTTCATCGCGTCGCTCGGAACGCTTGTTAGCCCCCCGAGGCGGAGGAGTGGTGCGATCGGTCCGATCATTTGTTCTTACAAACTTGGCCAACTGCACCTTCTAGATGAGGGCCTCTATCTCGTTTTTCAGTGCTCGACAGTCGTTGGTGTCGTGGCCATGATCCAGGTGGTAGCGGTACCATTTCTCTTTGTTCCTCTTCTTGGATGGGGTGTTCATCCTCGAAGCAGGAGGTATGACCCCTTCCTTCCCAACTTCCATCACAATGGTGGAGACATTGGTAGTGAGAGGAGTGAATTTCTCAAACCTAGGGGGAGGGCGGTGCTGACCGCTATTATCCCTCTGAAGCTTCTTGGCCCCTTCCTCTTCAGTTGTCTTTCTTTTCGTCCCGGAGACAGATCCTCCGAAGCCCGGGAGATGTTCGGCCTCCTCAGCCCGAATATACTTCTCGCACCTAAGGAGAAGGTTGGCAAAGTTATGCGGGGGCTTTTTAGAGAGGGACGAGCGAAGGTTAGAATTGAGAACGTTGGATTGGAATGCGACGGTCGCGACTAATTGGTCAAGGGAGGCAATGGATCTGACTTCCGCAGTAAACATCCTCACATAGTCTCTCAACTTTTCTCCCCTCTCCTGACGGAGGTGGAGTAACGAGATGCTGGTCTTCTCTGTGCGTCTGCTACTCAAGAAGTGGGTTATGAAGAGTGTTTCGAACTGCTCGAAAGAGAAAATGGAAGAGGGGGAGAGGCGGGAGTACCATTCCCGAGCCGAACCCTTAAGAGTGGCAGGGAAGGTTTTGCAAAGCAAGGCGTCGGAAGCCTGGTGGATCAGCATCAAGGTCTTGAAGCTTTCGACGTGGTCAACGGGGTCCGACTCCCCCGAGTAAGTTTCAAACTGCGGAGGCTTGAAACCCCTTGGGATGGGAGCCTCCATGATGGTCCCGGAGAAGGGAGGTCTGCTAGGGCGGACGATCCTTCCTCTCGACTCTTCCTCCTTGTCCATTCGGCCGATGCGTCTCTCCATTTCGTGGAGACGGCGGTAGAGAGCATCGTCCCTCCGGTGATAGTCAAACGAGCCTCTGGACTCGTCTTCATAAGAAGGGGAGCGGGGACTACGGCGACGGTAGTCCTGGGAGCGGCGAGGACTATGATTATGTTGTTGGTGATTAGGAGCCGGAGGAGGAGTTATGGACCGGTGGTGAGGACTTGGGACCCGTGGGGGTGTTGGAACCTTTTGGGCATTATTGTCGTTGGGGCGAAGGTTGAGAGCCTGCAACACCGTTGCCTGAAATTGCTGGAACTCGGCACGAGTGATGGGTACCTCATCGTTCCTCGGATGTCGTCGACCAGCAGGGAAATGCGGTCTCCTCCTATAATGCTCGGGGGATTCTTTCCGTCCCCTTCGGTTAGGGGACCTTCTGCAATCTTGGTGATGAGGAGATCGCTCACCCGGATGTTGTTGGCGGGAGACTCCCTCTCGGGCCCGCTTCTCATCCAGGCGGCGGCGAAGATCCTCATCCTTGTGCCGATTGAGAACGGTGTTGCGAAGGTCGGAAACTCGAGGATTGTGGGAGGCCATAGAATCCGAAGAGGTATTGTGGATGGAGACGTGGTCTGGATGGAGAGATTGTTTCTGCGGGTTGGCGCGCGAGACCCCTGCACCAGCATTTGGAGGGCCGGGGGGGGCCATTAGGAGGTTGTTGATTTGGAAGAGGAGGCTGGTCCTCGGCTTGAGGCGGAAGTTGCCCCTGCTATTGAGCGGGCTGGATGGGGACTTCCTGTTGCTGATCGAGATTGGGTCCACGGTTGGACCCCCTGGATCTTACCTTTCTAGGCGGCATGGCTGGAGAAGATCTGACCAACGGGAAGAGTGGAGGCTGCTATTCGTTTGGTTTTCCACAAACGGCGCCAATCTGTTACCGCTGAATCTGGTGTGGGGGTAAACAGATAGTATTTGTGGATTCTTGGAAAACCTGAATAGCACACCTGAACCTGATCCGCCGAAGTTTGGCTGCTGACTCCTGCCGTTCCCCTGCAAAACGTGCGAAACACCGGGGTTGATCCCGGCGACGCACCCTCCGACGCTCAAGTCAGTAATCAGAAGTGATTATGAAAGAGCGTAAAACTGGCAAAAGATTGATTACCTCATAACGGAGATGGATGGGGGGTATTTATAGGTGTCTTTAGGGATCAGATTAGGAAGGTAATCCCTGTGAATCTGTTAAGGAAAAATCCTCGTGACCAGATAAGGAATGTGATCCCTGATTTCCCGGTGACAGGATAGATACGAATCAGGGCCGTTGATTTGGCTGAATCAGATACCCTAATTCTATCCTGCTGATCTGGGTCCATTTCAGGTTAGGACCCGTACCCAGTTGAGGTGGATCCGTTCGCGGGTTATTGGATCTTTGGAGAGGAGATCCGGTAACCACCTCAGACCCGGCTGCAAGTAAAATTACCGTTTTACCCCTGGGCTTCAAGATTCATGCTCGATTTGGACGGTTCCGATTTAACCTCATTTTTAGCCATATCAGAAACAAAATACAAAATAGAGCTAGCTGCGGACTGTGGATTTCCAATTGTATCATGTTCCATATAAGTATGAAGGGCGCCTGCCCCTTAGTCCAGTGTCGGTCCAAACTCGACCTCCTCATCATCGAATTCCTCCACATGGAAGACTCTGGCAATCCTCCCTCTTGCTCCTGTAGCAGCAACTGTGGCCGAAAAGAAAATAAAATGCATGATATGAGTAAGGTTACCAGAAGTACTATTACATGAAGCACGAAAATAGAAATTATTTCTGTCTAGCCATAACACCAAAGTAGTTGCCGCAATGGCTATGTACCAAGCATTCTTCATTTCGTGGCAAACCGAGGTAAATTTGGGGCCAACCCACAAATCCTCGTATTCGCTGGGGTAGTCACATATCCCTAAGGCCCGTAATACCTTTACCATAGTTGCCTTACTCCTTTGGCAGTGAATAAAAATGTGATTCAAATTCTCCGTATGTATGTTACAGAATCCACAGTTGGTCGCTATCTGGAATTGTCTTTTAGCAAGGTTCTCTCTAGTGAGGATTGCATTATTGAGCACTAGCCAGAGGAAGATCCTAACTTTAAGGGGTGTTTTGGCTTTCCATAACACCTGTGCCCAATTGGGTCTACATCCTCGATAGTGAATGCGATGATACAGAGACCTAACAGTGAAAGCTCCTTTGGTCTCTAGTCTCCAGCGCATCTGATCTGGGCCTTGAGCACACATTGTCCCATTCCGTGTAATGTGTGTTTGCAGTTCATTCAGTCGCTGCTGTAACCTTGGGCTAAGAGGTCCTCGAAAAAACGGTTTCCAATTGCCCCTCTTCCATGTCTTGGCCACAGATACATTCGGGCGAGTCGTTTTCTCATACAAATCTGGGAAAGTCTCCTTAAGGGTATGGGCACCACACCATTTGTCCCGCCAGAATCTGGTGGACCATCCATTACCAATAGTCGATGTAACTGCTTAGTTGAAAGGCCCGCTTGCTTTGGTAATCTCTTTTCAGAAGTGAGAAACTCTAGATCCCACCCGAAAGCCTAAACTTCTCGTACCTTTCTCCCTAAGGTATGGTTGAATGAAGTCCTGTCATCCTTTCCCGCTGTGGTGGAAGACCTTCCACCACCATTTTTTCAATAAGGCAGGGTTCATATCTCTTAAGTCGATGATGCCTAGCCCTCCATATTTTTTTTCATACATGTAATACCTCACTTGATCAGGTGGTATGGAGGAGTATTTACCATCAGAACACAACACATGTATTTTATTTTCCTGAATTCGATCACACAGCACGAATCCTAAAGCACCTAGGAGTGTGGTCGACATGCGTGCTCCTCAAGCCATGGACATATCTGTCTTCATAACTGATAATTCAATTGAATTATCTGTTATAACACCGCCACTTGAATTTAATTCAATTGTATAAAAACACGCCACTTGAATTTAATTCAATTGTATAACACCGAATTTTCTGCAAAAGAATGCGTCAAAGTCCGGACAAATTTGGCTTTTTAGGCTCTTAATTACGATCACGTGCATGAAGTGGAGTTGGTCGGCAAAAAGGAAGGGTTTGTCAAATTAAAATTCGCAAGATTGTTTGATGGGCCTTCTGACAATTTAGACCGGGGCCCACTACAGCTTTCGGTCCATTCTGTGGTGGGCCCATTGACATTGACTCTCTTATTCAAGTCTCTTTATTACTAGTATCTTACTTCGACGGTGGGTTCCGCACGCGTTAATTCCACACTACTCGACCCGTCGTCTCTTTTCAAGGTTAAAATGATAATTGTGAAGATTCCGTCTTTCTTAAAATAGCAAAGTGTTTTACAGATCGAGACTCTACATCAAATGGGCCCTGCATATAATTATTGTAATCAAGACCATAGCGATCTATATAATAAAATTACAAGCTAATTTTATTATATAGATTTATTAAGAGGCTCTCTTATAATTGGAAACAAAATTAATGGATCACATTCATCTTTCTAAAAAATATTTTTTTCTCCAAAAGTTTTTCAACCAAAACTAACCCCCCCCCCACCCCCACCCCCACCCCCACACCACCCTACCAACAGTTTTCATCCTCAGTTTATTATTATCTCTCTCTCTCCTCTCTGCACCATATATAGTAATGTTCCGTTGTACATTATACCTCCGTATGCACTCGTGTGCACTCGGCCTTCCGGCCTTCTTATCGACGATCCGAACCGTTCACATTGATCTACACATCTAAATTAGTCTAAATATGTAAAATCAAATCATTTGAAATTCATTTGCCCATCCATTAAAGTATTACAAAATTGTATGGCTGAACAAAATTATTTTTTATAGGCACATGATGGATGGATAAATGAATTTCAAATAATTTGATTTTATATATTTAGACTAATTTAGATGTGTAGATCAATGTGAACAGTTCGGATCGTCAATACGAATGTGGGAAGGCCGAGTGCACACAAGTGCACACGGAGGCCTAGTGCACAACGGAAGGGGACTATATGTGTGTGTGTGTGTGTGTGCGCGCGCCCGCGCGCGCGCACTAGGCCTTCTCACCTTCGTATCGACGATCCAAACCGTTCACATTGATCAACACGTCTAAATTAGTCTAAATGTGTAAAATCTAATTATTTGAAATTCATTTGTCCATCCATCATGTGACTATAAAAAACAACGATGTTCAGTCATACAATTTTATAATACTTCAATGGATGTGCAAATGAATTTCAGATGATTTGATTTTATATATTTAGACTAATTTACATATATAGATCAATGTAAACGGTTCAGATCATAAATACGAAGGCGGAAAGACCGAGTGCATACGAGTGCACACAAAGGCCTAGTGCACAACGGAATGAGACTGTATATATATATATATATATATATATATATATATATATATATATATATATATATATATATATATATATAGGGAAAGCTTCGGTTATGCACTACCTCTAGTGCATACGGCGTGTGCACAAGGCCTTCGGGCGTTCATATCGACGATCCGAACCGTTCACATTATCTACACATCTAAATTAGTCTAAATATGTAAAATCAATTCATTTAAAATTCATTTGTCCATCCATTGAAGTATTACAAAATTGTATGCCTGAAAATCATTGTTTTTTATAGTCACATGATGGATGAGCAAATAAATTTCAAATGATTTGATTTTACATATTTCAACTAATTTAGATGTGTAGATCAATGTGAACGATTCGGATCGTCGATATGAACGCCCTAAGGCCTAGTACACACGCTGTGTGCACTAGAGGAGTGCACAACCGAAGTTTTCCCTATATATATATATATATATATATATATATATATATTCACTTTTTAAAAAATGAGGAGTTACAACTCTAACATTCTTCGAGACTTAGATGGTTATGCAGAATTTTTTTTAACATCTTTTTGTGATTTGCAAGTGTATATGTTTTTTTTTTTTTTTTCGCTCACAATTTTTTTATGTGCTTACATAACTTTTTATATATTGCATCGTTCACGAAGACGTGACATAATGTCACTCATATCCAACCTAGTTAATTAATAAAGCTGGTTGTAGGTGAAGCTAATATGGCCAATTGCGATCACGGACGTGAATGGCAATTCTCACTTTTGACACACTCTCCCATGTCGGAGTAGCGTGCCCCATGCCAAAATGGCATCCCATAAATTCTCATCATCATATATCTATATCCTCCAAAACTTTATAAATATAATGTTATATATAACCTATTCAAAACCCCCACCAATAATATCTCTACTCAATATTGATGCAAGAAAAGCTCCTTTTTCTGCCAACATTATCCTTATCATGTGCTTTTTGATCCTGCTAGAATATGCTTATGCTTAGCTTAAGCTTACATTCTTCCTTTCCTTTTAGATTTTGCTTATTTATAAAGATTAGTCAAAATTGAGCAATATCCTGTGCTTTAAACAATTTTAAGTAGTCTTGGAAGGGAGGGAAAACGCAAATACTAAAGGTGTGTTTGGACATGGACTGAACTATTTCCGGGAATATTCCTAGAAATACGATAGGGAATTGAGTATTCCCACGATTACTATATTACTGAGTTTGATATGGTATATCATATTCCTGGGGGCCCTTCAATCTCATATAGGAGTAGCATTAGCATTAGCATTAGCATTAGTATCGGATCGGGTCGGGTTTGATCCTTCACTACCCGGATCCAGACCCGGACCCGGACCCGTGAGGACCGGGTCCGGTTCTGGGTCCGGATCCTATTAAAATATTCCTATCCGTTCGAGCAGGAGCGGGAGTGTGAGCGGCAAGCGTAGACGACAAGTGGAAGATTAAGAATAGAGGAGACAAGAAAAAATGCATGAGTTTTGAGTTTGGAAGATAAATTTTTAGAATTGAGGAGGAAGGAAGGGATGGATGAGGATGAAATATTTATTTTTATGTTGACTTTTGGGGAATTTTTTAACGGGTCCAGGTCCGGGTCCGGATCGGATCTCTTTTGAGCAAATTCGGACCCAAAACTACAACGGGTCCTACTTTAGGACCCAGACCCGGACCCAGATAGGCCGGGTCGGTTCCTGTCCAATGCCGGATCCGGATTTCGGGTATTTATACCAATGCTAAGTAGCATGTATCCTAAGGATAAGAGCTTGGGTAGACTTATTTTTATCCACAGGTAGAATAATAGTAAATTTTTTGTACCCATTTTAAAATAGAGTAGGGCAAGGGTAGAGGTAAAAATGTATACATGCCCGTTTGTTAGGATTTGTGGACTCACACACAAAGCACAAGATTTGGAGTTGGAGAAAGGAGAAGATACGAAGTGGCAGCAAGAGAAGTTGTAGCGCAACAGCAAGAGAAGCAACAAAACAACTTCAGTAGTATTTGACAATCGACTGTCATATGCAGTCGACTGTGTTTGCTCTCTGTTTTGATGAGACTTCATTGCAGCCGATAGCTATATATTGCAGTTGATCGCATCGGGCACTGGCTGATTATTTGGGATGCAAGTTTGGATCCAATTAGCATGTATCTGTGTTTATCTTTTAAGGTTTACTTTGGGGATATAAATATAGTTGTAAATCATAGGGTTTGCACCAATTAAAATTGAAACAACTTCAAGAGGGATCTTGTACCGAGTAGTACCAAGGATGAGAGGGATTATAGATAGATCTCTTTGTATCTTTATATTTCTTGAGTAATAAGAAGTATTGGTTATCTATGCATATTGTTATATTCATATGTTTGTAAGATCTTGCGATCTTATTATTGATGCATCTAGGCCTTGTGAGCATTGTTGGACACTACAAGGTAGTATCAAAGCTTAGGATTTCGTGATGGCTAATAGTAAATTGAAAGTCGAGAGATCCGATGGAAGTGATTCGATGTGGTAGATTCAAATGGTGGTGTATCTTCATCAGAAAAATCTAGATGGTCTGTTGTTTAATGAGAAGCCAGAATGTGCATACAAGGATGCAAAGATCTTGGCAACATGGAATCATTTGGATCATAAGGTGCTTGGGCAGATTCAGTTAGCACTGAGTAGGAAAGCGTTATTTCATATCTCGAAGGCAAAGACCATGAAGGAGACTATGGAGATTCTTACGGATATGTATGAAAAACTGTCGGCATCTAATCAAATTCTTCACTTGAAGAAATTTGTTAACATGAAGTTGGAAAAAAGGGGTTCAGTAGCAGATGATGTGAACAATTATTGTATGGTATACAATCAGATAGAAGCTGCAGGATTGAAGTTTTCAAAAAGGTGACATACATTGTTACTTTTATCTATTCTTCTCGACAATTATGGTACTGTAGAACAGACTATTATAGGGACTATGAAAGAGTCGATGACTCAGCAGGATGTTGTGAGCAACATCATGAGCGAGGAGGTGAGAAGGAAAAGAAACAAAGAGTTTTTCTCATCTTCTAGCTATCCTGCACTTTCAGTTGAGAGGCGTGGGAGATCAAAGTGAAGTAGAAGAAGAAAAGATCAGAGAAGTGAGTTTGATAGTAGGTCTGAAGACAACGGTGATGATAGCCATGAGTGTTGGTATTGCTACAATCGGGATCACATGATGTGTAATTGTAAGGCACTTATTAAGAAACGACAAGAAAAATCAAAGTAAGCCAATATGGTGGCTAAGGAAACAAAGCTTGAAGAATTATGTTTGTTAGCTATGGTGGAACTGGACACGCGAGATGGGTGTATTAGTTCAGGTGATTCTTTTCATTGCACTTTGAGGAGGGAGGTATTTGAGGACTACAGAGATGGTTCTTTTGGAGATGTGATTGTGGATAATAGTAAGCAGTGCCTTGGGATTGAAACTAGAACTTTCTGCATGAAAGCCGGTGATAGTAAGAGTTGTCTTGCAGGAGACGAAGCATGTGTTAGCTTTCGAAGGCAATCACAGATTAAATACACAGCGGAAAAATTACAAAATTATCGAAACCTAGCCATGGATCCATGCGAAAATCATAAATCATGTTTAGGAGTTATACCTTAAAGATGGATCTGATGTCTCCATAGTATGCCGATCACATCACTGCAATATTACGGTGTCTCTACGGTATCCACATGAATGGAATGAAAAACGGTTCTCCCTCAGACCGCGATGCTAGCTGCGGGAAGGGGAAGTTCCTCTTCATGATCACTCTCTCTCTCTCTCTTACTGTCCGTGACGGCTAGGGTTTTTCACATGTATCTTTTTCACAGATACATATCATACATATAAGTGCAGAAAATCAACCCTAAGAAAGTAAGGAGGTTCTTGGGCTCACAATCTGACCTGGGTCAGATTCGTGTGTGGACCTTTTAACTTTAGTCGGTCCATTTAATCTAATTAAATGTCTAACCAATATCGGGAGTCCAAGTCTTACTTGGATCCTTAATTAAATTCATCTTATAAATTTAAATCCCAATTTCGATCCATTCTAAGTGTGTGACCCTGTAGATTCCCATTACGTTGACAGTAATACTAAAATCATATTCGAGTATTACAAACAGTGAGCGGTATCTAGCAATACATCACTGCTACTTAAGTAATGGGAATATCAGTGATTTGACATAACCTATCCGTGACCAATATTACCATGTAGTCTAGTCCCTTTGTCCAGATATTTTAATTGACCATAAGGCATAGACCGTGTCACCCTTATATAGTTCAATCTTTGGTTTCTTGGTGTCTGAGTAGACTTACTAAAATAAATGAGATCAATATCTCATTTTGACTCATTTGAGCACTGTCATGCATTTTGCAGTCTCACTCAATCAAGGGGCCCGTAGATATCGCTCATATTATGTAAGAGAGACAAATCCTATCTATGTCACACATCCCTCATCATAATTGGTAGTATATCTAATAGTCGACTTTATAATCACCTTATTACAGGCAACATTTGCCGATAGTAAAAAATATAACTTCTCATGTAGGGACTGTAGTAAATTCAAGTTAAAAGACTATGTACATCATGGTCACTGTAAGAACCGCTTATGACACTCACGTAATGATCCATCAACGTTCTCATGGTGGATCAGTCCAGCAAATTATCACTATAATATGTACCCATGTGAAGACTTGATATCTCATATCCATGATCTGTGAAAATGGTCATCAGTCTATGCACACACTAGTCTCTATGTATTATCGTTGTCCTAATTTACAATAATACTTAACTAGGAACATTTAAGAACAATGTTCTGATTTCAGCTAATAGGATCTCACAATCAAGTCATGTACTTTATATCCCGTGGCATTGAACTACTATTCTATGGAATTCATTATGTTCATTTAATTCACAATAAATAACGCAATAAAAAAAATGTCTAAATATGAAATAAATGTCATGATACAATGTAAATTAGTAATGTCAATACACAGTTGGCCTCTAGGGCATACGCCAACAGCATGTCCCAAACTTTTATTATCTCGATGGGAATACTAGACAAAGAGGTTTTATTGACTACATTTGCTAATGGAGAGTGGTGTATAACTGCAGGTTTAGAGGGTGTTAGCAAGAGAGAAGCGTGAGGGATCGTTGTATTTGCTACGAGACGAGATGTGTCCTTTTATTGCAGTTCACTCTCAACCTGAATTGAGACGTAGGCTGTGTGGGGTACGACCGAGATCTAAGAGTTGTGGTGCAGATGCATATGTTGCACATTTAGTGGAAGTTGATGACCATGATGAGGAAAATCCTAGAAGAGGGCAAAACGTTGCAGCCATGAGGGTTCTTTGTGATATGGCAGAAACTTCGAGTTGTTGTTATGATGTTGAGAGTATTGGTATCGATATGCGGGGTGATGTCGATGAGTATGACCAAGTTGGTCATCATGGGACTGTAAGTGGTGTTTTGTAATAGCGGATATTGTAAAGGTGTTGTCCACGAAGACTATAAGTACAGAAGGTATCTTGGCCTTGAGAGGTTCTGAACCATGTCCGGTGTAAGTGGAGATTCTGCGAATTTGAGCTCTTGTGACATGAAATCTGACACGGTGGAAAATGGATAGTGTTTCTCCATTATTCGTGTCATTTGCAATAGATGGTGGGGTACATCCTTCATGGTTCTATGAGGGGTGTTCGGTGCCCTCCACATGGTGGATAGGCGTGGGGTGCTTTTTATGTGAGTGATGAGTACTCGGTCTTTTAGAAGAAATGAAAGATTGACAGAGATAATGCGAGAAAAAGATACAAGTGTTTTGGAGATTTGTGTATTTAGTCCAAGTGTGAGGCTGTT
The DNA here is from genome assembly GCA_017893485.1 of Hemerocallis citrina. Taxonomy (NCBI): domain Eukaryota; kingdom Viridiplantae; phylum Streptophyta; class Magnoliopsida; order Asparagales; family Asphodelaceae; genus Hemerocallis; species Hemerocallis citrina. Next base: position 72,768 of record JACEHZ010000366.1, read on the forward strand.
AAGGTTTGTGGACTCAAACACAAAAAACACACGATTTGAAATTGGAGAATGAATGTAACCCCTGTTTTCCATTTTATGCATTTTGAGTGTATTTTCTTTTCTCGTGTATTTGATTCAACTTGTATCTCTTTGGGCCGTATATTGGAGTTCTTTTTCGTTTATATATTCCTTTTTTTTTGTCGTTTCATTTGAATTCTTAATTCAATTTTCAGTCTTGTGTTTCATCCATGTTTGATCGTGCCAATATTTCTTATTCTCGTTATTTCGTTCATGCCCTGTTATTATCCTCTTTATGTCGTCTCATTTTTTTTAATCCATTATTTATTTATTTTTCCTTAATCCTACCCTATTTATTTTACCCATTTCTTTAAAACTTAATTATATATAATCCAAACCCTCTTTACTCTTCTATCCTAATTAATTAACCCAAAACCCATTAAAATACCCAAACCCAACCGGTTATAACCCCTAAACCTGGTTACCTACTGTGCCGCCATCTTCTACCCCAAAACCAAATATAATTCCTATCCCTATATATATTTTAACCCATCCCATGTATACCAAGTGAACCCTAGCCGCCATCTCTCCCCGACCCTCCTGTTCATCCCCTACCTCTCTTCACCCCGACCCCCATCTCGTCCGTCTCTCCCTGTCGTTCGACAGCAGCAGCGCAACCAGTGGCTACATTATGCTTCCCATGTGAAGTGCCACCGAAGCCCCCGATGCATGCAACTTCCCTACGTCGCGCCGCCCTCCGTCCCCCTGTCGCGATGCCTAACGACAGTCGCCCTCCGGCCATCCGCAGCACCAGCACGCCCAACAGTCAGCCCCGTGGTCCGACGACCGCCGCAGCAAGCTTCCCTCGCTGCACTCCCCATCGCCGTGCCGTCGTCTCTCCATCCGCTCTCTCTTTTTGGGCACGTGCGTGAGTTGCACGTGTTAGTTGGTCCGTTGTTCATTGGTTTGGTTCCTTGTGGTTCGTGGTTTTCATTCGTTGTTCGTGTTCCGGGAATCCGTTCCTGTCATTCTTGGTCTTTGCATCGTTTTCGTCGTCGGTGCTATAACCTGTCGTGGACTTGTGAAATATTCTAGACTATGTTGTTTGGACATCTAGTACACTATATTTCATGTTTGGTTTGATTTGGATGAGTTTTACTTGAACTAGATGATTTCATGTTCGAAAAGAAATTTTGTATGTTCTGTTACTTTACTTTTGATCAGTATTTTAGGTCAGTATATATATGAATTTTATTTATGAATGAGATTTGTAGAGAATTCTGTCTATTTTCCAAAACTTCTGATATATGTCAGTTTCGATTTATGGATTGTGAGCTATGTCTATTTTACTACAGAGGTATAGAGAGATTTCCAGATTTGTTTTGTATGAATTCTGAAGAGTAATCTATTTTTATCATGTTGTTAAGATTATTATTTTGATCCAATATTTTGCACAGTACAACTAGACCTGATTGGGAATTACCCTAAATTTTTGTGGAATTATTTGAAGAGTTTTACAAACCGTTCTATGTTTCCAAACAATTACTATACATACAGAATTTTCATACTGTTCAGTAAAGAACCTGATTTTCGACCTAATTCTACTTGCTGTTTATAAACTATTTATGAATATGAAAGTTATCCAACTAGGTCTATTTTATCACCATTTTGACGGATTTGGATTTCGACTTATGGTTTGTGAGATATTGTTGTTTTCGTACTGCAGTGTTTATAATTCCAGATTTACAAAACTACTGCATCTGGATGTTTTCTGAATTTTTTTTACTAAACTATTTATGTTGAAAAATTACAAAACATTATATTCTGATGCTACACATATAGGGGAATATCCCAGATTTTTCGTGGATTTAATTAATGAGTTTTCATGCTTTTTCCTGACTTTGAATATAATCTTCTGATTTCTGGTTGAACACGTTTTCTGGTTTCGATTCAGTTTTGACTCATGTTTTTGTGAAATACTATATGACTTATATATATTTGTTGGATTTGGCCGGGAATCTATTTTCCAAATTCTTTGACGGATCCAGGTTTGCATTTTTGTAGCAACGGAAATCCCAGTTTTAGTGCAGTACTGTCTTGCTGTCATGAATTAGAATTTTCATTGTATTATCCTGTTATGAGTTATCTTTCACCTGAACATGCTTGTTCTTCATCCTGAACCTGTTACTTGTCTATATCATGTTATTTTTGCTCTGTTTTGTGACACATACATGTTTGTTTGATAATAATAACAAAATAACCATGCTGGGGTTAAGTGGAAAATATAGAAATGTGTGTACTGAGAAGAGGATCCATGTCCTGTCTGTTACGTGTTCATGACTACATGATTCACGATCCTGTTACCCAACTGCATGATTCTCTATAGGAAGATGTACTCGAAAGGGAACCATTAGGTTCTACCTGTACTTGTTTACCTAATTACCTGACTACACTCTTCCCTATAGGAAGGTGTACTTAGAAGAGAACCACTAGGTTCTACCCATTCCTGTTTTTCCTGTTATCCTGATCCCTGGGTACACTGCCCTATGGACTCCACTACGAAATCTAAACGTAATTTTTTTGAATGTAGCAACCATGTGATAAAAACCTGGGGCGCATGAAGTGCTACCTAGATAGTAATAATACAAGACTTGACATAACCTGATACCTTTTATATGAATACATGTACCTGTACCTATTCACCTGTTTATCTGTATACCTGATTACCTGTTTACCTGTTCATCTGTATACTTGTTTACCTGCTTACATGACACTTGATATATGTTACCTGTACCTATTAGTATATCATGTTACTTGATTCTGTTTGCCTGATTCATGTTAGATATTCTATTCTGTTGACATGCCTAGACCATACTATGTTTATTTCTGCTGTTATTCTATATTTGTTATTCTTTCCTATGTACTTGTATCCAGCACTACAAGCGTCCCATAACTTGTATTGACGGGAGTTTGTTTTTCTTCTTTCCTTTTTCCTGCAATTTATTAATTGCAGACCAGGATGATCAGCTGCCAAATGGAGTTGGTGATATGAGATATTAGTGCTAGAGTTTTTATTATTATTTCTGTTGCTTAATTGGAATAATGTATTTGTACTTGGATTTATTTGTATTTGGACAATATGACCCAGGATATTGACTTGTCCAGATTTGATTTATTTGAGATTATAATATTTAATTTCAAGTAAACTTGTGTTGGTATATTTGATTCGATTATGCATACTTGGTTGATTTCTTTTGCTTCCGACTCTGATTATTCCTGTGAGATGTTGTAAAGATTCTGAACAGCTTATGGATGATGAAAATTATTCACTGAGCTTAGTCACGTATCCGTTGTCCGTATTCTCTTTTTAGGAAGCGGGGCGTGACAAGGTTTTTTAGTGATATCAGAGCCCAGATTTGGGTAATGTATTAGTTTGACTGATATATTAGACAAGCTTGGCTCGATCTGGGATCGACTCATCATTTCACCAACCATGTATGCATAAATGTATTATTATCAACTTTGATCTGGATGCTAATTGTTTTTGGTTTTGTGCAGACTACGGCTCGTAGAAGTTCTGCTTCCCGTCCTCAGGGAGATCAGCCTAGGATTGAGGCCGTCACCGCTGTGTTGGAACGACTGATTAATATGCAGCAGAACCACAGTAATTTGGTGATGGCTGCTTTGAAAGCTGCTCGGATTCTGCCGCCCGCTGTGCCTATGCAGGTAGCTCTTCCTCTCCGTTCGAGTATAGTTACGGACTTCAAGAGGCTGCATCTCGACAGGTTTTCAGGCACTAAGACGCCTTTGGAGGCAGAACAGTGGTTGATCCGGACTGAGCAATTGCTTTTGGCAGCTAGAGTTGCAGATGCTGATAGAGTGGACGTGGTAGCCATCCAGCTCGTGGATCTGGCTCATATTTGGTGGAGGTCCGAAAGGCTCGAACAACCGATCACTTTGGCCATTTTCACTAGGGGCTTCTTGGGGAAGTTCTTCCTAGAGTCGAGATCAAGCAATAATTCTTAGCCCTGAAACAGGTTGGTCATTGTTTTATTATTGGAATTTTGTTACATATTGTCCATGCAATGTTGTAACATCATACTTTCTTGAAACAAGCTCCAGGTCGGTGGATGAGTATGCAGCTGAATTTACAGGACTTAGCCGCTTCGCTATCATTCTTGTGGCAAACGAAGAGGATAGGGCTCGTAGATTCATATTTGGACTTTCTTGAGACATTAAGGTGCAGTTTGTCTCCCTCCGCTTACGTACTTATGCTGAGGCTCTCAAGGCAGCTCGAGCTCATGAGCAGGCTCGTGGTGGATTGGCTCCTCCCCAGCGGACTGTTCCACACTCTATTGTTGTTAGGCCTTCTGGTGGGCCGATTTGGAGGCCTGTCCCAGCCCATTCGGTCAGGAAAGCTCCTTACTCTTCTACTGGTTCCCAGAGGAGCGGATTCTGTGACTTTTGTCAGTTGGCTGGGAATGATCGCATGGAATGTAGGTATGCCAATCGCCGATGCTTCAGGTGTGGCGCCACTGATCATTCAGTGCGAGATTGTCCACAGCCGCAGTAGTAGTTGGCTCTTCCAGCTAGGGGTTCCGTCCAGCAGGTTGCCCCAACTCGTGGTCCAGTCAGGCTACCGCTTCCTCCGCAGTGCTAGATTGTCGGTCAGAGGACCGCTGTTCCGAGGAGAGGTCAGGCTTTCAACCTGACTGCTGCAGAGGCTGAGTCAGCTGAGGGTGTTGTTGCAGGTATATTTTGCTTTTATTGTTTGTTGTTTTATTGTCTCTATTTTGCTTCTTTTCATTTCTCTTGCTTTTGTTTCTTTCATATTATCTTTCTACATTTTGTTCTTCCTCACCCCTGTTCACCCATTCTTTTCTCTGTCTCTTTTGATTCTATCTTAGGTATTGTTCTTGTTTGCTCTTTCCCTGCTCATGTTCTTTTTTATTCCGGGGCAACCCATTCTTTTGTCTCCTCTCAATTTGTGGTTTGCCATCAGTTGGAGTGTAGCAACATGTCAGAGGCTTGGAACATTGTGACGGGTGGTGGAGTTGTCATTTATTTTCGGGAGTGTAGGCAGTGTCCCGTGAATATTGGTAGCGCAGATTTCGATTGTAATTGGGAATTCAGGATTCGACGTTATTCTTGGTATGGATTGGTCGGGTGAATCCCATGCCATTATTGATTGCCGTGCCAAAAAAGTTATGTTTTGGATCCCAAATTGCACAGAGTTTGAGTTCCATGTCGGGGAGATGTTCATTGGCCGAGCTGAGACTGCAGTTGACAGGAGGTTTGTGCGATGAAATTGCATTCAGCTGTGAGGCTGCACCTCTAGTTGTTCGGAATTTCTTGGATGTTTTTCCATAGGAGTTGCCTTGCTTACCCCCTTATAGGGATATAGAGTTTGATATTGAAGTTCAGCCGGGTACGGCGCCTATATCGAAGAGTCCCTACAGGATGGCACCAGTTGAGTTAGCAGAGCGTAAGGTGCAGATTTAGGAGTTGCTTGATTTGGGGTTCATCAAACCCAGTGTTTTGCCTTGGGATGCTCCAGTCCTTTTTGTAAACAAGAAGGATGGTAGCCGTCGACTGTGCTTGGATTATCGGAAACTAAACAGTGTTACTGTGAAGAACTAGTATCCGTTGCCCAGGATCGATGACTTATTTGATCAGTTGAGTGGAGCTGCTATTTTCTCGAAGTTGGATCTTCATTCTGGGTATCATCAAGTCAAAGTGAAGGCGACTGATGTATAGAAGACTGTATTCAGGACCAGATATGGGAACTATGAGTATCTTGTGATGTCGTTCGGGGTCACGAACACGCCTGCTGTATTCATGAGTCTTATGAATCGGGTCTTTTCTCAGTTCTTGGATAGATTTTTGGTGGTCTTCATTGATGACATTTTGGTGTATTCTCGAAATCGGGAAGATCATGCTGAGAATCTTAGAGTGGTTCTGCAGACTTTGAAAGAGAATCGGCTCTATGGAAAACTCAGTAAGTGCGAATTTTTGCTCGACATGGTTTCTTTCTTGGGGCACATTATCTCGGGCGATGGTATTTCAGTAGATCTGGCCAAGGTTGAGGCTGTGAAGGATTGGCCTGTTCTCAAGTCAGTTTCAGAGGTCAGGAGTTTTCTTAGTTTAGCTGGCTATTATCGAAAATTCGTCCAAAATTTTTCGAAGATAGCAGGACCATTGACTAAGCTGTCTGGAAAGGATCAGAAGTTCTGTTGGTCTGAGGCTTACAGTGAGGCTTTTACTGAGTTAAAGAGCAGGTTGATATCAGCGCCAGTGTTGACTATTCCAGATGGTTCAGGCAGATTTGTAATTCACTGTGATACTTCTGGTAAGGGTCTTGGAGTAGTTCTGATGCAGAAAGGCCAAGTCGTTGCGTATGTATTGAGGCAATTGAGGGCACATGAGAAGAACTATCCAACTCATGACTTGGAGTTAGCGGTAGTGATCTACACTTTGATGCTGTGGAGACATTATTTACTTGGGGACAGAGTGGAGATATTTACAGACCACAAAACTCTCATGTACGTCTTCACCCAGAAGGAGTTAAACATGAGGCAAAGACGTTGGTTGGAACTTATAGCCGATTATGATATCAGTTTGCAATACCATCCTGGTAAGTAAACTTGGTGCCAGATGCTTTGAGCAGGAGATCGGCAGTTATGTTCCTAACTTAGTAAAGGGATCTAATTGAGCAGATACGGAGGTTGGAGTTGGATGTTTTGTTGCCGAGTTCTGATCAGAGTTGTTTGGTACTCCCCGTTTCAGTCGTCTCTTGTTGATCATATCAAAGAGGCGCAGGCTGGTGATGCGCAGTTACAGGGTTTTCGAGCTGAGGTTGAGTCTGGGTCCAGAACGGACATGGTTATCCATGCTGATGGACCGCTTCATTTTGGGTCCAGGTTATGTGTCCCGAACGGTGAAGTTTGTCAGAGGTTTCTTGAGGAAGCCCACCAGTCTTCGTATTCTATCCATCCTGACGGTACTAAGATGTATCAAGATTGGAAGCTTCGTTTCTGATGGCATGTTACGAAGAGTGTGGTGGCTCGGTTTGTTTCTCAGTGTTTGATCTACCAGCAGGTTAAGGCAGAGCATCAGAAGACCGCTGGACATCTTCAACTTCTTTCCATTCTAGAGTGGAAGTGGGAACATATCACTATGGATTTTGTGACCGCTTTGCCGAGGAGTCCAAAGGGTCATAATGTCATTTGGCTGATTGTCGACCGTTTGACAAAGAGTGCTCACTTCATTCCCTTTCTTGTCGGACAGTCTACTGAGAGCATAGCTGAGAAGTACATGTAAGAGATCGTCAGACTTCATGGGGTTCAATTTAGTATTGTATCCGACAGGGATACGAGATTCAGATCTCAATTTTGGGAGAGTCTTCAGAACAGTTTGGGGAGTAAATTAAAGTACAGTACAGGTTTCCATCTCCAGACTGATGGACAGTTAGAGAGGACCATCCAGATTCTTAAGGACATGTTGCAGTCCTGTATGCTATAGTTCGGTGGATCATGGGAGGACCATTTACATCTCGTAGAGTTCTCGTACAATAACAGCTTTCAGGACAGTCATAAAGCTGCACCGTTTGAGGCACTTTATGGGCAGAAGTGCAGATCACCAGTGTGCTGGGATGACATTGGTGAGAGAAAGTTGTTGGGTCTAGAGTTGATCACCAGGACAGTTGATGCGATGGTTCAGACCAGGAAGCACTTGCAGGCAGCTCAGGATAGGCAGAGGCGATGGGCCAATGTCCATCGGAGAGCTTTGGAGTTTGAGGTTGGTGACCATGTTTTGCTAAAGGTATCGCCTTGGGGCGGTGTCATTCAGTTTGGTGGTGGAGGCAAGTTCAGCCCTAGGTTTATTGGACCGTTTGATATTGTGGAGCGAGTAGGCAAGATGGTCTATCATCTTGCATTTCCGCCAGCTTTATCAGGAGTCACGATGTTTTCCATGTCTCACAACTCAGGAGATATATCCGAGATGAGAGCCACATGATCGACTATTCTGAGTTGACCGTTCGACCGGATTTGACTTATGAGACTCCGCCAGTTGTTATTATGGCTTGGCGGGAGAAAGTGCTTGAGAACAAGGTCATTAAACTGGTTCGTGTTTCTTGGAATCCTCACTCGCCGGGTGAGCCGACTTGGGAGCTGGAGGAGGAGATTCAGCAGAAGTTTCCTCATCTGTTTGAGTAGTTTTAGTTTTGTTCTTTCTTTTCTTTTTGAGGGTTACCCTATGTATCTTCTTGTTAAATTTTGAGGACGAAATTCTTCTTGTTAGGTGGGTAGTATTTGTAATCCCTGTTTTCCATTTTATGTATTTTGAGTATATTTTCTTTTCCCGTGTATTTGATTCAACTTGTATCTCTTTGGATCGTATATTGGAGTTCTTTTTCTTCTATATATTCCTTTTTTTTGCTTTGTCATTTCATTTGAATTCTTAATTCAATTTTCAATCTTATGTTTCATCCCTGTTTGATCGTGCAAATATTTTTGATTCTCGTTATTTTGTTCATGCCCTGTTATTATCCTCTTTGTGCCATCCCATTTTTTTAATCCATTATTTATTTATTTTTTCCTTAATCCTACCCTATTTATTTTACCCATTTCTTTAAAACCTAATTATACATAATCCAAACCCACTTTACTCTTCTATCCTGATTAATTAACCCAAAACCCATTAAAATACCCAAACCTGACCCGTTATAGCCCCTAAACCCGGTTACCTACTTTGCCGCCATCTTCTACCCCAAAACCTAATATAATTCATATCCCTATATATATTTTAACCCATCCCATGTATACCAAGTGAACCCTAGCAGCCATCTCACCCCGACCCTCCTGTGCATCCCCTACCTCTCTTCACCCCGACCCCCATCTCTCCCGTCTCTCCCTGTCGTTCGGTAGCAGTAGCCAACCAGTGGCTGCGTTATGCTCCCCTTGTGCAGCACCACCGAAGCCTCCGACGCATGCAGCTTCCCTGCATGCCACCTTCCGTCCCCCTGTCGCGATGCCTAACGACAGTCGCCCTCCGGCCATCCGCAGCACCAGCACGCCCGACAGTCAGCCCCGCGGTCCGACGATAGCGGCAGCGAGCTTCCCTCGCTGCACTCCCCGTCGTCGTGCCGTCGTCTCTCCATCCGTTGTATCTTTTTGGGCACGTGCATGAGTTGCACGTGTTAGTTGGTTCGTTGTTCATTGGTTTGGTTCGTTGTGGTTCATGGTTTCTGTTCGTTGTTGTGTTCCGGGAATCTGTTCCCGTCATTCTTGGTCTTTGCATCGTTTTCGTCGTCGGTAGAGGCAAGTAACTTGTATTCTTTTCTTTGTGTAATATAAGTACTAAATACCATCTGTAGTGTAGTTGGGTTCTAGAGGCAATTCGTGTGTGTATCCTCTGTTATATATTGTCTCTATTGGGTTGATTCGACCATAGTTGCCTCACGACGTACATGACACGAAACAACTAGGGATGACCACTTTTTGGATGTATATATGCATGTTATTTTGTGATATAGTGTGTTTGATGTGTTATTCATGCTATAACCTGTCGTAGACTTGTGAAATACCCTATACCATGTTGTTTGGACATCTAGTACACTATATTTCATGTTGGGTTTGATTTGGATGAGTTTTACTTGAACTAGATGATTTCATATTCGAAGAGAAATTCTATATTTTCTGTTACTTTTCTTTTGATCAGCATTTTAGACCTTATTAAGGTCAGTATATTATTTGTGAATGAGATTTGTAGAGAATTCTATCTATTTTCCAACCCATCTGACAGATCTCACTTTCGATTTATGGATTTTGAGTTATGTCTATTTTACTACAGAGGTGTGGAGAGATTTTCAAATTTTGTTTCCTATGAATTCTGAAGAGTAATCTATTTTTATCATGATATTAAAAGTATTTTTTTGATCCAATATTTTGCACAGTACAACTAGACCTGATTGGGAACTACCCTGAATTTTTGTGGAATTATTTGATAAGTTTTACAAACTGTTCTATGTTTCCAAACAATTACTATACATACAAATTTTTCATACTGTTCAGTAAAGAACCCAATTTTCGACCTAATTATACTTGCCTTTTGTAAAATATTTCTGAATATGAAAGTTAGCCTACTGGGTCTATTTTATCACTATTTTGACGGATTTGGATTTCGACTTATGGTTTGTGAGATATTGCTGTTTTCGTACTGCAGTGCTTATAATTCAAGATTTACTAAACTACTGCATCTTGATGTTTTCTGAATTTTATTGACTAAACTATTTATATTGAGAAATTACGAAACTTTATATTCTGATGCTGCACGTATAGGGGAATACCCCAGATTTTTCATGGATTTGATTAACAAGTTTTCATGCTGTTTTCTTGACTTTGAATACAATCTTCTGATTTCTGGTTGAACACGTTTTCTAGTTTTGATTCAGTTTTGACTCATGTTTTTGTGAAATACTATATGACATATATATATATATATATATATATATATATATATATATATATATGTTGGATTCGGCCGGGAGTTTATTTTCCATATTCTTTGACGGATCCAGATGTGCATTTTTGTAGCCACGGGAATCCCAGTTTTAGGGCAGTACTGTCTTGCTGTCATGAATTAGAATTTTTGTTGTATTATCCTGTTATGAGTTATCTTTCACCTGAACATGCTTATTCTTCATCCTGAACCTGTTACGTATTTATAACATGTTCTTTTTGCTGTGTTTTGTGACACATACATGTCTGTTTGATAATAATAACAAAATAACCATGCCGGGGTTAAGGGAAAGATCTAGTGGTGGAAAATATAGAAATGTGTGCATTGAGAAGAGGATCTGTGTCCTGTCTATTACGTATTCATGACTACATGATTCACGATCCTGTTACCCGACTGCATGATTCTCTATAGGAAGGTTTACTCGGAAGGGAACCATTAGGTTCTACCTGTACTTGTTTACCTGATTACCTGACTGCACTCTTCCCTATAAGAAGGTGTACTCGGAAGAGAACCACTAGGTTCTACCCGTTTCTGTTTTTCCTGTTATCCTGATCCCTGGGTACATTGCCCTATGGACACTACGAAATCTAAACGTAATTTTTTTAAATGTAGCAACCATGTGATAAAAACCTGGGGCGCATGAAGTGCTATCTAGATAGTAATAATACAAGACTTGACATAACCTGCTACATGTTATATGATTACCTATACCTGTACCTGTTCACCTGTTTATCTGTATACCAGATTACTTGTTTACTTGTTCATCTGTATACCTGTTTACTTGCTTACATGATACTTGATACATGTTACATGTACCTATTAGTATATCATGTTAATTACTTGTATCTGTTTTCCTGATTCATGTTAGATATTCTATTCTGTTGACATGCCTATACCATGCTATGTTTATTTCTGCTGTTTTTCTATATTTGTTATTCTTCCCCATGTACTTGTATCATGCACTACAAGCTTTTACTTCTTTCCTTTTTTCATGCAATTTATTAATTGCAGACCAGGATGATCAGCTGTCAGATGGAGTTGGTGATATAAGATATTAGTGCTGGAGTTTTTATTATTATTTCTGTTGCTTAATTGGAATAATGTATCTGTACTTGGATTTATTTGTATTTGGGCAATGTGACCCAGGATATTGACTTGTCCAGATTTGATTTATTTGAGATTATAATATTTTGGTTTCAAGTAAATTTCTGTTGGTATATTTGATTCGATTATGCATACTTGGTTGATTTCTTTTGCTTCCGACTCTGATTATTCCTGTGAGATGTGGTAACGATTTTGAACAGCTTATGGATGATGAAAATCATTCGTTGGACTTAGTCACGTATCCGTATTCTGTATTCTCTTTTTGGAAAGCGGGGCATGACAATGAAGAAGACACGAAGTCGCGGTAAGAGAAGCAGCTGCGCAGTAGCAAGAGAAGCAAAAAAAAAATAGCAAGAGTATTTGACAGTAAACTATCATATGCAATCGACTATGTTTGCTCTCTGTTTTGGCAAGACTTCATTGCAATCGACAACCATCTATTGTAGTCGACTGAATCGGGCACTGGCTGATTATTTGTGTTGCAGGTTTGGATCCAATTGGATTATATTTGTGTTCATCTTTTAGAGCATTTGTAGCCGTTGATAGCCAAATTTTGGGTATTTGGCATATAGGAATATAAATTTTGGGTTTCGGCTATAGTCGTTTAAAGCCAAAATTTGGGTTTTCATTTTAAAAAATCGACGGACGATAGATGATTTCTCGTCGCACAAAAAAAATCGTTTTAAAAATGTGTCAGACGATGAATCATTTCCCGTCTGAGAAATTTTTAAATAAAATTAATCATGGACGGGAAATCGTTTCCCGTCCAAGAAATTTTTTCACAATTAACTCATAAATTAATCCTAATTAACTCTTAATATAATCATAATTATATTTCAATTAATACCTAATACATCCCCATAACCATTTATATAGGCCTAGTCCATAAAAAAATTTACCAAAAGTGTTTGGACGGGAGATCATCTCTCGTCTGAGCCATTTTTTTAAAATTATAAAAATCGACAGACGGGAAATGATTTCCTGTTCGAGGTTTTTTTTAAAAAAATAAAAAATTGGCACGGATGGGAAACCATTTCCCGTCTGACCATTTTTAATAAAAAAAATCTCAAGGATGGGGAATGATCCCTCATCCGAGAATTACGCGCATAAAATAGAAGAGCACGGGCGAACAATCGTTCTCCGTCTCTTACAAAAAATTCAAAAAAAAATCAAATGATGAAAGATGATCTTTCGTGAGATCAAACAGATGAAAAATCATCTTTCGTCGGCTATTTTTTCCAAATAGCTATTTCGTCTGCCAAATTTGGCAGACTGCTGTTCATCAAATCCCAAAATTTGGGGTTTTAGCCAACGACTGCAGCTGATAGATTTCTATTTTTTGGGAAAAATGGAAAAATAGCCAACGACTACAGATGCTCTTAGGGTTTACTTGGGGGCTATAAATATAGATGTAATACCAGTCAAAAATGAAACAACTTTAAGAGGGATCTTATGTCGAGTGCTACCAAAGGTGAGAGAGGTATTAGAGATAGATATCTTTGTATCTTTGTATTATTTTGGTTAATAGGAAGTATTGGTTATTTCTACATATCATTATGTTCTTGTATTTATGAGATCTTGTGTTTGCGGTCGAATCTTGTAATTGGTGCATCTAAGTCTTGTGGGCATTATTGGGCACTGAACTGTTTACTCGTTTAAACATATGGTATAGACTCATTTATATACAACATGTAAAATGAGTATAAAGTGTAAATTAACGGATCATACGACCCCCATATGATTAAGTTATATAAAAACTGAATTACAAATGAATACAATCATTTTTATCTACAATTTTTGTTCTCTAACTTAATTTTGTTAAAAAAGGTTATATTAATTGTTTCACTCGTTTTTTTTGAAGAAAATTAATTGTTTCACTCGTTATGGTAGGGTAAAGTAATTTTATAAATTACCCGTTTGGGTAAAGATAAATTTTTTGGACTTTAGGGTAGGGTAAGGATAAATTACCCTTACCCTTCCCTGACCCTACCCGTTGCCATCCCTAATCTCCTATAATACCCTACTAATAGTGAGCAACAAAGTAGGGGAAATGAGAATGGGAGAAGTGGGGAGTTATTGAGGGGGTGGTGGAGACGTGGTGACAATATTCGCGGTGGTGGCGGAGGTGGTAGTAGCGGAGTTGGTGGTGATGGTGGTGACCGCTATGGTAGTGACGGTGTTGGCGGTGGCAGTAGTGGCGGCAACGGTGGTGGCGGCAGCGGGCAATGGTGGTGGTGGTGGCGGCGACGATGTTAATGGTGTTGGCAGTGACCGGAGTAGTAGAGGTTGATATATGTAGTATGGACAAAAAAGTCTTTTATAATTTTACTTTCTTGGAAACAGAGAAATCCCACATTGTTTGAGAGGAAAGAAATTGAAGGATTTTAATGTCTAGGGAATATAGCATTTCTTTCCACTATGTTTATGCATTGCCAAAAAAGAGAATTGAAGGGGGAACGAAAATATTGACCCCTTTCATACGCATACCGAACATACCATAAATTCGTAATTGCTTGGATTATGTGTTTGGCAATGATATTTGATGCTGCTCGATTTAAGTGTGGGAGAAACAGGTGTGATTTCTTGTAATTTGTGAAGCGGAAAGGGACAGATCTCAACCGCAGATCCTGGTCGGCTTCGACGGTTCGGACAGACGAGGCCGCCGGTGGCCGGTCTGCCGAGGTACCTGCAAAAGGCCTAGAAACACCAGGAGGGATCCCCCGCAACAGGCTCTTTGATAATCTAGTCAGTCGCTGGAAAAGAGACTGAGCATCTAGGGTTTATGTAGAACCCCGTATTTTCAAATATTATTTTATTATTTGAAAATGAATTTAAATGAATTTCTGAGGATTTAATTGATATTTTCTAAAAAGATCTATCTTTTGTACACGTGCAAAACACGTGCAAATGAGTTTTGAGATGCTTGAAAAATTAAGAATTCTTTATGAAAAATCATTATTTATTATTTGGGAATTATTTAGTATTTTTCCATATTTTTCTGAAATTAATTAGTACTATTTGCAAATTTTAAGAAAAGAAGGACCTTTTTGTAAAATTGACATTTTAAGGGCTAAAATGCAAAATTGGCATTCTGGACATTTTGAACAGTATTAGTTAGGATTTAGAAGTATATTTTCATATAAATCCTAATTTTAATGAATTATGAGATGAATTTCCAAAAGAAGATATATATATATAATTGTATTTGGATGGATTGTTTTGCAAATGTATTTCCTAAACCCTAATACTTGATCCCGGCCTATATAAGAGAGTTGCAGCCGTCATTCGCTGCACAACTCAGATCTTATTATATTTCTATTCTCTTGGTGATTGAAGAAGGAGTTCTTGGATCTAGCAAGAGGAAGGCTTGTGGATTCTTCTTGATTCTAAAAGGTGAGTGATATAGACTTGTTTGTTTATGTGTATGATTGCATGTTGTTTTGTTTGATGATTTCGTATCTTGTATGAAATCGATGCCATGGTTGTTATTCGTAATATACATGTGAAATCCAGGATAGATTAGTAGATCTCGATTGACAATTCTTGATTGCTTGAAACATGTTAAGAATCGATTATGATTATTGAAGATAAGAAATTGGATGGAGGAATCTCTAGACATTGTTATTTACGAGTTGGATTAGATATGAGTAGAGGAAGAGATTTGGTATTTGAGATTGACTCCAGTATTGATTATTGATTTCAGACCTAAATTGTGAGATCTGTAGGCCGACAGTCGACTGGGACTAGGTATCAGTCGACTGGTACGACCCTAATATTGTATCTTTAGTTTTTCTCGAAATTCTCTCGGGTAAGTCGACTTATGTTCTTATAAGTCGACTTATGTTCTTATAAGTCGACTTATGTCCCCTTTTAAGTCGACTTATGTTTTGATAAGTCTTCTTATGATCTTTATAAGTCATCTTATACTTTTGATAAGTCTTCTTATGATCTTTATAAGTCATCTTATACTTTTGATAAGTCTTCTTATGATCTTTATAAGTCATCTTATACTTTTGATAAGTCTTCTTATGATCTTTATAAGTCATCTTATATTATTGATAAGTCTACCTATGATTTTTATAAGTCATCTTATACTGTTAGCACTTGGATTGTTTCTTGAGAATTATTGATAATTATCTCGGGTAAGTCGACTGATGGTTGGTTAAGTCGACTTACTGCATTTGTTATAATCTTGACTATTAGTTCTCGAGGCAGTCGACTTATTACGGCATAAGTCGACTGGTTCTGATGAGTTTTCATGATCTTGAAGGTTCTTGTTATCGTTAGTTTACTTGTAGATGAATATGTTCGTCGGTGTAATAGTCACCATTGGTGATGCATGCCGGGTTCGTATTCTATCTATACCCTCTTTAGTTTGTTTGTAGATGAATATGTTCGTCGGTGTAATAGTCACCATTGGTGATGCATGCCGGGTTCGTATTCTATCTATACCCTCTTTAGTTTGTTTGTAGATGAATATGTTCGTCGGTGTAATAGTCACCATTGGTGATGCATGCCGGGTTCGTATTCTATCTATACCCTCTTTAGTTTGTTTGTAGATGAATATGTTCGTCGGTGTAATAGTCACCATTGGTGATGCATGCCGGGTTCGTATTCTATCTATACCCTCTTAGTTTGTTTGTAGATGAACATGTTCGTCGGTGTAATAGTCACTATTGGTGATGCATGCCGGGTTCGTATTCTATCTATACCCTCTTTAGTTTTGTAGATGGATATATGGGTATCCGATCTATGGTATTATTGGAGATCGATTGTTGGACATACATCGTGGTATTGAGATTTATTGATAGTTGGGCATGATCAGAGAGGTGAGGATTATTGTTGTTCTGATCAGTCGACTGGTCCTTTGAACAGTCGACTGTACCGTACAGTTGAACTGTACATATTTTGAGAGAGATTGATTGATGGATACTTGATCGTTGGTATTGTTTCTCGACTTGGTTCACTCATGTACTGGCCTATCGTTCTTGTTTCAGATTACATGTTCAGTTTATGTATTTTTGTTCAGTACATGTTGATTGAGAATTTATGTTTATTTGTTATTTATGTTTGTTGTTTATATCACTCACACCAGTTATGGCTGACCCCGTAGTTTTGGGGGTTAGGGTTCAACTCTAGCCTCACATGTTGCAGGTTATTGCTTAGAATTGGAGGCTTGGATGCTTGGGTTAGCTTTAGAGAGTATGAGTGAGATGATAGAGCCATGTGTAATTTTGTAAAGAATAGTGTTGTAAAAGAATTATTGTAATGTAAGGTGTTTGTATTTCCGCTGCTATTTGAAAGAAGTTGTTGTAATAAAGATTTGGAATAAAATGACTTGAGTTTTTGGCCTATGTATATTGTTACATTGAAGTGGATCGCTGGGAAAGTGCCACGTATTTTCTAAAGTTTCGTATTTAGAAATTCGGGGCGCTACAGTTTAGGTGGTGAAATTTTGATTACCTTTGAAAGTGAGGAAGGGGCATGATATTTATAGGCAGGGGCAAACGGGTCTGAAGTTCCATTGGGCCGGGTTGGACCCGTTTACCTATGGGCCTAAAGCTGTAGACGGCCCGTTGGACCAGTTAACTTGATGATCTGGAACGAGCGGATCCTGAGGAGATTAGATGGTCCAGATCGCGCCAAGCTATTTTTTACCCCATCAATATTCTACGGTTACCAGCATTTCCACCATCAAGTGGGTCTATGTCTTGATTATTATCATCTCAAAAGTTTCTCTTAATTATGATAATATTGAATTGGAGAATTTCTTGCCGACAAATTAGGCTCTTTGACAGTTAAGTTAGAAGTAAAACACCTGATTGCAAACAAAGAACAAATCAGATAACGGATACATGAGAATTAAGAAGTATAAACCTTGAATGGTGGATAAATATGGATGTAACATTAGAATTTACAATGTGAAAATAAATATGACAGTTATCTATATAATAAAACACAAAGAAAGCTATCAAGTGGCGCTCATTCAATCCCCCCAAAATCAACGGCTCAGATTTAACCTCACAATACACATTTTTTCTCCAAAATTTCAAACCCCAAAATTTCAATACCTCTCTCTCTCTCTCTCTTCCCGAAACACCCCCCCATCTCTCTTTCTTTCTGTCTCTCTCTCTCTCTTCTCCCGCTCTCTCTGTCTCTCTCTCTTTCCCTCGCTCTCTCTCTCTCTCTCTCTCTCTTCCTGCTCTCTCTCTCTCTCCCCAGCTCTCTCTATCTCTCTTCCCCGACTCTCCCCCCCGGTGCCACCGCTTCTCCCCTCTTCAAACCCTCCCACCGCTGCCACTCCCGCCGCCCTCCCCCTCCACCCTCCTCCACTTCCCACCCTCCACCAAACCCCGCCGCCTCTCCTTTAGGGCCTCCGCTTTCTCCACCCCCTTCGTGGGCCCCACTCCCAACTCTCGGTGGTGGCGGTGGCAACGGCGGCCGCTTCAGAGGTGCCTTTCTTGAATAGCAAATACTCTTCAAGGTCATCATCCTCGGCGACAGAGGATAATTCCCTATCGATTAGAGATCTAGGGTTTCATTATTATGAATCTTTGTTTCCAGTTTCCATACAAGTATTTTGCATGATTGACTCTGCCTATTATTATTAAGAAATGTGGGTTTGTAACACAAATTGGCATTGATGTTGAAGAAAACCAACGCAAGCTGAGAAATAACATCTTAGGTTTTGCACGCCGATACTTTTCACCAAGTGAAATTGAGTTCTTGCATTCTTTCTCTGATCCTGATAGTCAGCGACAGGAGCTACTTAAGCTGTGGACCCTAAAAGTGAGTGATTTTAGCAGCTAATTCTACTTCTATTTCAAAAAATTTGAATGAAGGCTTTGCTAATTTAAAACTAGCAACATTGTTTGAATTTTAAATTCATTTTCATGTTAAATTTGGCAGGGAAATTATGTTTTGTTTTCTGCTTATGAATTAAAACTATGTCCTAAAATTTGGTTGGAATTTAAAAACTATAGCCTTCTAAATGATTTTGGAAAAAATTGATTGAACTTGAAGAGATTTAAGAGTCAAAAAGTAAAATAAATTTATCATATAAATTAACATTTTGATTCTGCCTAAGTTACATATATTTAAATTGTTGCCCCCCAATTTGTAGGAAGCATATGTAAAGGTTTTGGGAAGAGGATTCTCTGCAGCACCTTTTAGGGACTTTAAGATTCAGTTTGTGGAAAGTGAAGGATCTCAATTTCCCAGAATAGTAGTCGACGTTCCTGATACATCCGAAAGTCTCACTTCGAATTGGTAGTTTGGTCTTTTTGAACTTGATGGCTCTCGTTATGCTGCTATATGTCTTGAAAAGAACATGATAGGTTAATGTCTAAACTCTGTTCAACACTAAAGTAAGAAGTGAACCATACCTTCTCTTTAGAAGTTTGTTACTTTTTTTTGGGATTGCAGATGAGGGAAATGACCTACTGAGACTGAAAGTGTGGAAGATATTGCCGTTGATCGAAGACGTGCATGTTGAGAAGAATGCTCTGATAAATATTAGTGGTTTGTCTTGAGCTCTCCCTACACTCACTGTTTCTTGAAGGAGATACAAGTCAGTTATTATACTACATATATAGCTTGCAGTTTATTTTACATAATATATATTCCATTTAAGCATTTACAAAATACATTGTTGAATTGTTATAATGCAATTGGAAACACAATGACTGCTTTATTTCTTATGTAGTATGGATTTTGTTTTCATTCATGTTTCGAAGTTAACAACAAGATCCTATGGCGAATCCTTGCAAGGAAATTTAGTTTAATTTGAAGTATGTTGATTGCTCGATTGTGATTAGTGTTGAAGCGGTTACTTGATACATTAGTTCTGATTTCATATTTGGTTTTTTTTGTTGTTGTTGTAAATCTTAATTTGAAGTACATCAATACATCAACGTCTACTGGCAAAAAAATATCTATATAAATCATCCTTTACTGTTTACATGATTTTTCATATGTTGCATCGTTCCAAAGACGTCCACATCGTGCCCACGGGCATACCTAGTAGTTTATTAATGTATTTTTTTAGGTTAAAGGTGGAATAACGCCACCCTGTTTCATTAATAAGAGATTAATAAAACAACCCCGGCGTACCAGGGGAAAATATAAAAAGTAACAGTGCAGAAAATAGAACATAAGCCCTCAACAATACCCTGCAGGGTGGGTCTAACCAAAAGTACAACCAAAGCTACAACAGACCAAAACAAAATACAAAATAGAGCTAGATGTAGACTGTGGGTTTCCCAATTGTATCCTGTTCAATGTGAGTATCAAGGGCGCCTACCCCTCAGTCCAGTGCCGGTCCAAACTTGACCTCCTCATCATCGAATTCCTCCACCTGGAAGACTCTGACAATCCCCCCTCTTGCTCCTGAAGCAACAGCTATGGTCCAAAAGGAAATAAGATGCATGATATGAGTAAGATTACCAGAATTACTATTACATGAAGCACGAAAATAAAAATTATTTCTGTCTAGCCATAACACCCAAGTAGTTGCCGCAATGGCGATGTACCACGCATCCTTCATTTCGTGGCGAACAGAGGCAAATCTGGGGCCAACCCACAAATCCTCGTATTCGCTAGGGTAGTCACATGTCCCTAAGGCCTGTAATACCTCTACCATAGTTGCCTTACTCCTTTGGTAGTGAATGAACAGGTGATTCAGATTCTCCGTATGTAGGTTACAGAATCTACAGTTGGTCGCGATCTGGGGTTATCTTTTGGCAAGGTTCTCTCTGGTGAGGATTGCATTATTGAGCACTAGCCAGAGGAAGACCCTAACTTTAAGGGGCACTTTGGCTTTCCATAACACCTGTGCCCAACTGGGTCTACATCCTCGATAGTGAATGCGATGATAAAGAGACCTAACAGTGAAAGCTCCTTTGGTCTCTAGTCCCCAATGCATCTGGTCTGGGCCTTGAGCACACATCGCCCCATTCCGTGTAATGTGTGTTTGCAGTTCATTCAGTCGCTGTTGTAACCCTGGGCTAAGAGGCCCTCGAAAAGACGGTTTCCAATTACCCCTCTTCCATGTCTTAGCTACAGATACATTAGGACGAGTCATTTTCTCATACAAATCTGGAAAAGTCTCCTTAAGGGTATGGGCACCACACTGTTTGTCCCACCAGAATCTGGTGGACCGTCCATTACCAATAGCCGATGTAACTGCTGAGTTGAAAGGCCTGCTAGCTTTGGCAATCCCTTTCCAGAAATGAGAAACTCTAGACCCTACCCGGGAGCCTAAACTTCTTGTACCTTTCCCCTAAGGTATGGTTGAATGAACTCCTGCCATCCTTCCTTGCTGTGGTGGAAGACCTTCCACCACCATTTTCCCAGTAAGGCAAGGTTCATGTCTCTCAAGTCGATGATGCCTAGCCCTCCATGTCTCTTCTTCATGCATGCAGTACCCCACTTGATCAAATGGTATCCCCCCCTATTTGAGTCCGGCCCTTTCCAGAGAAATCGCTTTCGGATGTGGTCAATCCTTTGGATCACCCACTTAAGCAGCTCAAAGAATGACATGTAGTAAATGGACAGATTAGACAACACCGAGTTGATAAGTACCACTCTACCCCCGAGGGAGAGTGACTTTCCTTTCCATCCAGACAATCTGTCCTCCACCCTGTCTATGATGGGTAGCCAGTCAGTCTTGGTAAGCTTCCCTGGTCTGAGCGGCAGACCTAAATATTTGATTGGAAAATTGTCTTTCATACAATTCAGAATGGTAGCATGGGCATGTGCTTCTACATCAGAAAGTGCAATCGAGATCAAAGCACTCTTGTGGAAATTAATCCTGAGAATTGACTAGGCTTCAAACCAGTAGAGGGCCCCTTTAAAGCAAACTATTTCTGACCTGTTCCCGTTACCAAAGAGGAGGGTGTCATCAGCATACTGAAGAATCGTGCACCCTTGGTTAGAGGTTCTGCTAGCCACAAGTTTTATCCAACCTTTTCTCCGACAATTATCTAGCATGCCCCTCAGAACATCAGCTACAATAGTGAATAGAAGAGGTGACAGTGGATCCCCCTGCCGAAGACCCTTCTTGCAAGAAAACGGTTGTCCCAGCCGTCCATTAACCGAGATTGCCGTTTTACTAGTGTATAAGCATTGTTTGATCCACCTGATCCATTTAACCCCAAAGCCTCTCCCTCAGAGAGCTTCCAGCAAGCAATCCCAGTCGACAGAGTCATATGCTTTCTCAAAGTCCAGTTTCAGGAGGAAATTCTTAGATTGGCCCGTATGGCAGTGGTGGATAACTTGTTCCGCAGTGACCACACTGTCCAGGATACATCTGTCCTTGATGAAACCAGACTGGGTGTTGCTAATTAAACTTTCCATTATACTTCCCAGACGGATGGCCATGACCTTTGTGATGATCTTAACCGAGCAGTTCATGAGGCTAATAGGTCTAAAATCTTCCACCCGAGTAGACTCCACCAGTTTAGGTATAAGGATTACTTCCGCAAAGTTGAACATGCCCAATCTGAGGTTGTTGTGGGAGAATTCATCCATCAAAGCCATAATGTCCTCTTTTATTTCTTCCCAGAAAACTTGGAAAAACATCATTGGAAAGCCGTTTGGTCCTGGCGACTTCTCTGCTCCCATTTGAGTGATTGCCTTTTCCACTTCCGTCTCCGAAAAAGGTGCTTCCAATGTCGATAGTGCATGAGCTGACTCGTTATAGAGGCCCTGCCAGAAATCATTCCTAAGTGGGATCCTGAAGTCATTCTTGTTCACAAAGAGGCCCTTGTAGTAGTCGTGAAAGGTTTTGGACATCACATTTTCATCTTGGGATGTACCCGTTTCTGTTTGGATTGACAGGACAAGATTGGATCTACGTCTTGTGCTTGCCACTCGGTGGAAGAATGCCGTATTCGTGTGTCCCTCTTTGAGCCACGAAATTCTCGACCTCTGTTGCCATTTGATTTCCTCCAGCTTATAAAGATTGGCAATATTTTTTCAGAGCTCAAGTAGCCTGTTTCTTTCGTCTTGTGACGGGACTCTCGTTTCTTCCAATCTCTCTAGCTAATCAATTCCTTCCAAAAAGGATTCTTTTTCACGCCAGATAGTCGAGAATCTAGACCGATTCCATCTACGCAGCCTCTTTCGCAATCTGCGGATTTTTTTACACCATCGGGTTGCAACGTCCGATCCGCTAGTTGGGAGCATCCAGTTTTCCATCACCATGTGGTGAAAGCCCTAGATTTCTAGCCATGCATTTTCAAATCTGGACTTCCTTGGCCTTTGAAATCCCTGTACCCCAGCATCGAGTAGAACCGAGGCATGATCCGACGTAGGTCTAGGAATAGATTTAGCAGTTGCCAATGGGAATTTTGCCTCCCAATCCATCGATACTAGGATCCTGTCCAACTTGGCCATAATCGGGGAAGCTTGCATGTTTGACCAGGTAAATAGTCTGTCATTAATTGGGATATCGATCAGCTCCAGCTCCGTGATCACCCTATTGAATTCTTCTCTGTACCTGTCGCTCGAGCCTCTTCCCCTGTGCTCGAATGCAAATCTAGTAATATTGAAATCTCTCCCAACGATCCAAGCTCCCAACCATCGTTGTCAGATACCGATAAGCTCTTGCCAAAAAGCATCTAGATATATTGCCACGTTCGGCCCATAAACCGCAGTGATCGTATGCACCCAATTGTCAGACTGTTGCCTTAGTCGGATAGTCAGGAAGAACGTTCCACTGTATTCCTCAAAACAGGTGAAAATATCCGGGTTGAACCCAATAGCAATACCCCCCGAAGCTCCTGAAGATGGGCGTAGCACCCATTCCTTGATTCTATTGCCCCCTACTCTTTTGAGTTTAAATCCGTGTGCGAGCTTGGTCTCCTGTAACCTTACCACCTCCACCTTGGAGTTCATAATGATGTCCCTAACCATATCTGGCTTACCCTTATCCCCCAACCCCCTAACATTCCAGAATAGTACTCATTGGGTAACCGTTTCAAGGATGCTCGTAGGTGTGGGACGGATGTCTTCCTCGAAGACCTCCGTCAACACAGAGCAGGACCCCAGGTCCTTTTGATTGCTAGCCTTAGCCCATTCAATTTCCCAACCCCTAATTTTATTAAGCAGTAGAGCATTACATTCTACGTCGCACACCTCTAGGCCACAGGTTTGAGCTAGTATAAAAATATCAGAATCTGACATGAAATTTAATATAGAAGCTAAAATACTTCTCGTACCTCTGTCATCGAACTTTGTAGCTTTGGCCGCCACAACCACCTCCGGAGAGTCATCCAGGGACTCCACATGAGCCCTCTTAGGCGTCCGCTGTACCCTAAACCCAACTGCCCTGCTTGACATTCCAGTACTATAGCCAGGCACTGATTCTGGAAAGGTAGATAAGACCATCTCTGATGATATCTCCCTCTGTGTATTAGCAAAAAAACTCAAGATCCTCTGACTCCTCATCAGAAAATGAGAACTCTTCATCCAAATTTAAGCGCACTTCCATGTCTTCATTGCTATCTGCGGAATCAGTAATTGCAACCTGAGCGGCCCCCCATCATGGGTCCCTACAGCTGTTGTTCATTGGACCCTTCTGTTGGTCCACTCCCCATTGATGAAACAAGATCCATAAGTGGTAGTTGGTTGACAGTGTTGGACCCCTCTATAGGTCCAATCTTTCTCTGAGTCATGACACACTTATTGGGCCCAACACAAATATTGGGCCCATT
The DNA here is from genome assembly GCA_017893485.1 of Hemerocallis citrina. Lineage (NCBI taxonomy): Eukaryota > Viridiplantae > Streptophyta > Magnoliopsida > Asparagales > Asphodelaceae > Hemerocallis > Hemerocallis citrina. The sequence goes on from JACEHZ010000366.1 coordinate 97,106, forward strand.
CACACCAAGGTCAGACTCCTCTCTTATAGAACCCTCTCCCTGGGTACGCATCGCATGCGCCTAAAACTGCACCCCTCCACGCGTCAACTCGCGATTAGGTGGCAACTCGGTGGACTCAGAAGGCGCTTCGATATCCCCCTCTGCCTCCTTGTTCTCTGTGAGCACCTCGAGCTCTCCGCTCTTATTCCCATTTTGGATCTGAGCTTCGTGTCCTTCTAAAAAACTCTCCACAACCAATTTTCAGAGCTTTCCTTTCTGAGCACTCACCTCAAAGAACCCCCTCTCCTGAGTGCTACAGTCTCCCTATTTTGGGCCATGGCCATTGGCTTCTGTAGTCGCCTCGATCCCTTCGATAACCTTTCCCCTTTCATGATCTTCCTCTTTTAGGATTGGGTCAAAAGCCTCCTTCCCCTGACCATTCTGGTTTTCCTTAAGATCAAATCATTCACCGCTCTTCCTAGGATCTTGGTTGACCACATGGATTTGACTCCTGGGCGCTCTGACTTTACCACTTTAGGGGTCCTGCCTCTCTGATCCTTTTTCACTTTCGAGATGCTTTGCTATTTGGGGCTTTGGAGTTCTGATCGAGGTCTCCCTCCGCTTGCCTTCTCTACGCTTAAGCTTGTACAGCTTTGACTATCGGTGAGGAGATCTCGATCCTTGATCCTTGATCCAGATCTGCAATCTGGACCGTTGAGGTCTGAGGCCGGTGAAGCAGCCTCTAGTGGCAGTAGTCACCGTTGTTCACCTTGCTTCGCCACCTTGCTGAGCTCCCAATGAGCCCTCTCAATTTCATAGGCACTGTCGATGGTTGTGTTTAGCACTGGTGCTGCTGCCTCTTTGTATGTTCTTTCGTCTCTGTGGGCGTTGTTTCTCCTCTTGACCACCTCCTACACTTGTGTCTCTACCTTCTCGTGGAGCACAAATCTAATGATGTACGCCTGTTTGGAAGTAAAAATCTTAGCAAACCTAGGCATGCGGATGATATCTGAGCTTTTGATGGTGAGTCTGGCGAAGATCAGATCCGACTTCCTCGTTGTCTTCGCATCAATGTCCACCACCGTGGCAAACTCCGCTACAATTCTTCGAGTGCTTCTCTTTTCCAACAGTGGAGAGTTAGATTGTGAACTCAAATTTTGTAAGTCTCCCCTTGCGGTCTCTCCGCCCCAAATTGCGGCGACCAAGGAAAGAATGTCGCCTTGAAATGGCTGAAGTCCACCTCCCCCATTCTGGTAACCTCTTGCATTTTAGTTGGTGATGGGAATGAGATGAGAAATTGAAGTTAGCATATCTTCCTTAAAATCCAATCTCTGTCTCCCCTCATAGGCCATTTTTTGTTTAGCGCCTCTAAAAGGTGACTCTCCGATGGTCTGCCGCTGGTAACTTTGGCGAATGCACACCATTGCCTAAGTCATCCTTCCTTTTGCTTGATTGTGTTGAGGCAGCTTGCCAGCTCAATTGGGAGTGGGTTCTCAGGCGACTTGCCTCGCGAGACCTCTCTGTTTTCCCCCGTCTCCTTAATATTGATATGTATTGATATGTATTGCCTCAACATATTGATATGTATTGATATGTATTAATATTGATACATATTAATATTGATATGTATCAATATTAATATTGATATGTATTGCACATCGAAGCTAACTAGTTTTTTTATATGAATTGGATAGAGTTTTGCGACTCCAGCCATACCAAAAAAATTATATATATGAAAAGTAGTACTAAAAGAGTTTTACAAGCCGTAAAACCAACCAGATTGCACAAGGATACTTTGAAGAAATAAAGACAAAAAGACAAGCAACTAATGCAAACTACACTAAGAGACAGTCGATGTTGCCCAAGACAGCGGGAGGGACAGCCAGCAGAAACACCATCAGCGAGGACGTGGTGCGCTCACTCGTACCATAAACAGGGAGAGACCCGGTGAGCCAAGAGCGTTGAACAACTTCCAGGATTCCTAGATGAGATGCGGGCTGAGTCGGTCAGACACAGCAGCCAAAGAGGAGAGAGAAAAATCGGCTCCCTCCGAAACACAGTCTGAACGAAACGAGCATTCCGAATCCTGGCCACTACAGATGGCCAAGAAAGCTAAGGGGGCTACAGCCACGACGCCCAAGAAGGCACTAAAACTTTGGCTCTATCAGTGGACAAGCACCCCCCCAACAGAACAACCACCGCAAACAAACACTGTAGTTCGCACTGGAGCAGAACCAAGTTAACAGAGATTGAAGAAAGCATACAGGAAACAATCAAGAAAAAATAAAAACCAAATTATGAAAAAATCTAAGAGAAACACCATACAATTAGATAAGCAAAGAGACAAACTCTGCCATGGCCAGCACATAGAACGGTGCTCCGACCAAGGCCGCCGTTGGGTAGAACATATAGTTTAAAAAGGAAACACAGGGCAATTACCACAAAGCCAACAGAAACATAGTAACTAGCTCCAATATAATGAACTATAAAGCCATAGGCCCATACAACCACAGCATCAAACACATCCAGTTAATCAGGCAAGAAACGCCAGCCCTCACAAAACAAGGGAACCTTCTAACAAGGAGAACCTCACCAAAACAAGGCCCAAAGCCATGAACCAAAACCTGAATAACAGGAGCAAGTGAACACCAGGACTTATAAACAGGGACAGAAAAGAAATAGTAGCCGCTGCTGAACATGCCCGGCATGGGCAAAGCGAAGCCAACAAGGACACTAAGAAGTGGCTTTCAAAAGAAAGATTACACACCAGCCTCAACCCTGTGAAAAAAGTCGAAGATAATAAATAAACTCCGCAACAAAGAAAATTATAAAGCATTAAGATTGCGGAGGCAATGTAAAGAGTCATCTAGTCTATGACTGCAAAGAGAATCTCCGCTTCGATTTTTAACGTCGAAGACCAGAAGTTAAACAGAAATAAAAAATCCTCAATTAATGGAAAGATAGGAGAAGCACAGTGTCTGAACAATCTCTTATTCCTTTTCAACCACGTAATCCAAATGATAATTTGAACAGAAAGGTACCACGAACTGCGGTACTTTAAGTTCGAAGGAAGAATAGACCAACACGAGGATAAATTGGCAGGGATAGAAGGGATTTCCCAAGCTAGATAGCTGATTTTCCACAGAGGGCTAATGAATTCGCATCTAACAAACAGGTGATCTACGTCCTCACACTGATCAGAGCACAAGAGACATAATTGTCCCCACGCTTGATTCCTTTTGTTGAGAATTTCAACTATGAGCAGCTTTTTGTTGAGGGCGAGCCAGGAGGTGATTTTAACATTAATAGGGGCACAGGAACTCCAAATGAAACCAGCAAAGGGGGAGTGGATTCCTCGAAAGTTAAGAAAGTTATAAAAAAAATTTAACAGAGAAGATTCCTGCCGAATTCCATCGCCAGGAGAAATCCTCTTTCGGGTGCCAGAAGAAATTATTAAAGGAGGAGAGTAGGACATTAACAGCGGAGGTTAGATGAGAAGGAAGAACATCGGAGAAGGGAATAATCCAATGTCTATGCGAGTTAACCACGGTGAACGAATCTGACACCGAGGCTATGGGATTGGAGACCAGTCGGAACAGAGACGGGTAAGCGGAGGCGAGTTTGGAGTTACCAATTCAGAGATCAGTCCAGAATTTGGTCTTGGATCCGTCAAAACAGTCATGGGAGATACCGCATTGGAATGCGGCGGCCGCTTTCCAAACTCCTTTCCAGAAAGGGGAAGCGTTGCGATGCATGGTGGTAGAAAATGCCCACCACCGGTGAGAATAAAAACAATTGACCTTGATACCTTTGGATCCAAGGTAAGTGATCGAATTTTAAAAATCTTCATAGCCATTTACCCAATAAGGCGATGTTATGGTTCCTGAGGTTTAAAACCCCAAGGCCCCCATCCGCTTTGGAGGTGCAGACTAATGACCAGTTGCTAAGGTGAGTATCCGACTTGAAATTGGAGGATCCAGTCCAATAAAAGTTACTTCTGATTTGGTCAATTCTTTTGATGGCCCAAAAGGGAACATAATAGAACGACATCATATAAAGGAAGATAGAGGAGAGGACCGAGTTAATAAGGATTAGTCTACCATCTCGTGAGAGGAATTTCTCAACCTAAACATTGAGTCTGGATTCAATTTTACCCACCATAGGCAATCAATCATATTTTTTTCAATTTACCCCAGTGCAGGGTTAATTGGAGCTAACTAGTTGAAACCCAATACGAACCAGAGGTACAGAAAACGTAAAGGACACGTGGCACAAGAATAGCAAGCCACCAAAGCTGCAGTGCTCTCATTACTCGAAAGATAAGGATGAAAAGGCGCGTATTTTTAGACCCCGCCAACATAAGATATTTTCCCACTGAATTCAGACACAAAAAGTGCCAGCTCAGCAAAAAACGCCGATATTTTCCCCTTATCTACTGGGCCCCACCTCCCCCACTTAAAATATCGCCAACTGTATTCCCTACAAACCGACGTAGTCCCCCACCTCCGCATAAAAATCTGTCTATGCGACCCATACCATCCACCGTTCAAACTCATCTCAACGCTTCTAAACCTCACATCCAATAGAAATATCCATACAGCATTCCCCATACAATTTTCCCTTTCGCACTTCTCCATCATTCTCAAAATGTACTACTTCATCTAGAAAGAAAATTCTTACGCTCATTCATTCTTGCTCGTTTTCTCCTCCAATTTCGTACTCGGGTTTCGGATGGGACCCGTTAAGAGACTGGTAGGAGGATCCGATAAGACCACGATCCCCTGCGACTACTGCACCGAATCGACGGCTGTGATCTACTGCCGTGCTGACTCAGCACGACTCTGCTTGCTCTGCGACCGTCACGTGCACTCGGCCAACGGCCTCTCACTCAAGCATGTGCGCTCTCACATCTGTGAGGGTTGCGGGTCCCAACCCGCAACCGTCCGGTGCTCAACCAAGAACCTCTCCCTCTGCTTCGAATGCGATTTCGACAATCCCGGGTCCGGGTCCGGGTCCGAATTCGACTTCCATGCCCGATCCGCTATCGAGAATTTCACGGGTTGTCCCTCTGCCTTCCACTTGGCGAATGTTTGGAATTTCGATCTTGCTGCGAAACGCAAACCAGAATATGTACCCGGATCCGAATCGGATTGGTGCTCCAATCTTGACTCGTTTCTTGGTGGTGTTGATCCAGTGTTTCAGGTCCAATTTAAATTTTTTTCAAGTAATTAGTTTTTCTATTTTCAATTACTCATTTTAAAAAATTTACCAAATTGTAAATTTTAGGTTTAATTTGCAAAGTTTTGTAGAAGTATTAGTTGTCAATGGCATCAATGCATTAGTATGTTTTTATTAATTGTTTGTAACTAATGATTTTGCAATATTAAATATTAACACAGATGCTACAAGTACCTCAAATTTTATCCCAACCACTAAAAACAAACTCCCAACTACTATAAACAAAAATAAATTAAAATATTAACCAAACTTTGTTTTTTTAGTATTTGGGAGATATTTGAGATAAAATTCGAGGTATTAAGAGCATCACAATAGTGTTTCTCATTGTTTACAAAATGGCAGCTACAGTAAAAGCGAATAGCGAAATCCTCTGCAGTGGTCGTTTGCTATATTTTTGAGAAGACGAGGCATTATGTTTTGTCCGTCAGTTTTTTTTATAGATTTAATTAATTACTAATTAACTATTAAAATATGTTAATTAAATAAATTAAATAATATAATATTACCTAAACCTAATTAAAAACCCACTAAACCTAATTAAAAGGACCTAACCTTACCCTAAATCCCTCCTCAAAACCTGGACGGGACATGTTGTCTCGTCCCAAGCTTTTTTGCTTGAGACGAGACAACATGTCTCGTCCGAGCATTTTTTTAAATTTTTTTAAAAAAAATTTCCAGACGAATCAGACCATCTGATCCAAAATAATAATAATAATAATAATAAATAAAAAAATAAAAAAAATAAAAAAATAAAATTGGGACGATACATGTTGGAGCGTCCGACATGATTAAAATAATAATAATAATAATTGGGACGAGCCAACCTGTATCGTCTCTTATAATTTGAGAATGCCAAATTCATTTCTCATAAATGAGAACGCACTGTAGTAGCAAAGACTGCGGCGTCTCATTTCTCAAAAAATGGGAAATTGGCAAATATAGCAAACGACTGTGGATGCTCTAATAGTCCTCATTTTTTAATTGCAAAATTGCTCCTTTTCGCAGTTATGTGTGTATCAAGTTTCTCATGTGTAGTTTTGAAAACTAATTATTACATATAGTTTCAGCATCTTCGCGTACTTTTGATAGAATAGTGAAGTTTGAGGTTAAATTTACAAAATTTTTCTCTGAATGATTAGTTGCCAATGGATTAATTACCGTATTGTTTATATTTTAATTAATTTGTGATTTTGCTTTTTCTTTTTTAATTGCAAAATTGCTCCTTTTTTTTTTGCTTTTATATGTGATAATTTAACAGAATGAGTAGCTTAATAAAAGCATAATAAAGTAATAATTTTTCTTCAACTGGAAATGGGAAATTACTAAAAAGTACTGATTTTACAATGTGGTATTACCAGGATCTGCATGTTCCCTGTGCGAATCTTAAGGAGCTGCAGCAGCAGCAGCAGCAACAGCAGAAGAATAGTCAGCTGTTTGAGCAGCTGATAGAATTGGCAAAACGGGACAGTGCAGATGGTGACGTGGTGCTAGGGCAAGGTAGGAGGTCGGAGTCGCCTGTGGGGGTGGAGTTGAGGCCGAGGACACCATGTAGGAACACGGATGTGGAAGGTGGGCAGCAGGGGAGTCACCGGAAGGTTGACCACATGACATTTACTTCAATGCTTATGATGGATGTGCCATCGTCATTGTGTGGGGATTTCAAGGGGACGGAACAGGTTGTCCAAGGTGAGGATGTGATGTGGGATTGTGGGCCGGCTTCCAATCATTATGCTCAGGTAGAAATATGATCTGAGACTGAGCTGGGGATCGGAGTTCTAGGTAATGGTTATGGCCGCTACTTAGACTTCGTGCAACCAATTTGGTCAATTTATTTGTTTTCTTAGGTTGAAGTATTACAAGTTAGATTCATGTGTAATTAGATCATTAATACGTCCTAAGTGAACAGGAGCGTGGATTAGTGGAGACTAGATATGGCCGAGGGAGGGTATTTATGATTTAGGTATGATGTGGCCAAAAACAGGGGTTCAATCGAGACCGTCCAAATGGGGCACGAATCCTACAGCTCAGGGGCAAGATGGTAATTTCACATAACAGACAGATCCACCTCAACTGGGCACGGGTTCTAACCCGCTGCACGCCCGGTCCAACAAGATGCAATCAAGGTCCCTGATTAGATCTAAATCAACGGCCGTGATTCACATCTATCTTTTCACTGGGGATTAGGGATTAAATTCCTTAACTGATTACAGGGAATATATCTTATCAGATTACATGCCTTATCTGACTACGAGGAATATTCCTTATCTAATCACGGGGATTACATTCCTAAAACCATTCCCTAAGACGCCTATAAATACCCCTCACCCATCTCCATTAAGAGGTGATCAATCTTTTTCTAGTTAAACGCTCTTTCATAATCATTTCTGGTTACTGACTTGAGCGTTGGAGGGTGCGTCGCCGGGAACAACCCCGGTGTCTCGCACTTTTTGCAGGTCAACGGCGGGAGCAACGACCAGAAGTCGACGGAACAGGTATACAGGTTCTCCTATTCAGTTTTCCCAAGAACTCACAAATTCATCTGTTTGCCCCCACACCGAATTTAGCGGCAACAGATTGGCGCCGTCTGTGGGAAACTAACGAATAGCGACCTTTCCTCCTTCCAGTGAACAGGTTTCCTCCTGCCATGCCGCCTCGTAAAGTTAGATCTAGGGGCTCCAACCGAGCACCCAACCCTGACCAGCAAGAAGTCCTTCCTGATCCTGCTCAGCAACAAGGGCAACTCCCTCCTACCGTGGAAGAACCGCTCCAACGGAACCCTCCACATCCTGATCCAAAGGGGCCTAACCCCCAGAAACAGCCTCTTCACCAAGAGAACATCTCCATTCACACCGCCTCCAGTGCCTCCATGGCCTCCCATCATCCCCGAGCCTCTGGTCACCACAATGCCCCTCCCAAACGCCCGGAAGATGATGACCTCCGTCGCCATCTGGATGAAAAGCGGGCTCGGGGGGAAGCCTCCCGCCAGCGAGAGCAATCCCCCCGACACCGAGAGCGCAGGAGGTCCCCCGTCCGAAGAGGGAGAAAGGACTCCCCCGATCACTACCGAGGGAGGCGCTCTCCAACAGGTCGGCAGCAGCCTAGGAACAATGAGGCACCCATCACCCGTGCCGAGTTCCAACAACTCCAAGCAATGGTACAACAGGCCCTCAACCTCCGTCAGAACCCCAATGAGCAAAGGGCCCCATCCCCTCCTCCGCACCGGAGCCCTCGCCGACGGTCCCCTTCTCCTCGACCCGCTCCTACCAATTCCAGACGCACCCCAAGTCCTCGTCGTTCTCGAAGCTACCATCGCCGCAGCCCTCGCTCCCCCTCATACGAAGACGAGTCCCGTGGCACGGCAGATCACCGTCGGAGAGATGACACCATGAACCGCCGTCTGAACGAGGTGGAAAAACTCTTGGGACAGATAAATCGAGAAGAAGAGCTCAGGGGGAGGACCCTACGTCCTAGCCGACCCCCGTTCTCCCGGACCATAGTAGATGCTCCTGTTCCCTTCGGTTTCAAACCTCCCCAGTTCGATAACTACACCGGGGAGACCGACCCAGTTGACCACATCGAAAGCTTTAAGACTTTGATGCTCCTCCATCAAGCTTCCGATGCCCTCCTCTGCAAAACATTCCCTGCAACTCTGAAAGGCCCAGCTCGAGAATGGTACTCTCGCCTTGCCCCGGCATCGATATTTTCCTTCGAACAGTTTGAAACCCTGTTCATCACCCATTTCGTCAGCAGCTGAAGGGCCGAGAAGACCAGCATCTCCCTATTGCACCTCCGTCAGCAGAAGGGGGAGAGATTGAGGGACTACGTGAAGAGGTTCACAGCTGAGGCCAGAACCATCGCATCCCTCGATCAATCCGTCGCTACCGCGGCATTCCAATCCAATATCCTCAATTCCAATCTCCGCTCCTCCCTCGCCAAGAAACCGCCGCACGACTTTTCTGACCTCCTCCTCCGCACTGAAAAATACATCCGAGCTGAGGAGGCCGAGGAACAGCCCAACTGGGAAGTAACCGCCTCCGGGTCCAAGAGGAAGGGAACGGAAGAAGAGGGACCCAAAAAGTTTCAGAAGGATAATGCTGGCCAGCGCCGGCCTCCCCCTAGATTTGAAAAGTTTACTCCCCTCACCACAAACATCTCCGCCATTTTCATGGAAGTCGAAAAGGAAGGGGTCCTACCTCCAGCTCCAAAGATGAACACCCCAGCCAAAAGAAGGGATAGAGAGAAATGGTGCCGCTATCACCGGGACCATGGGCACGACACTAACGATTGCCAAGCGCTAAGAAACGAGATCGAGGCCCTTATCCAGAGGGGGCAGTTGGCAAAATTCGTGAGAAAGGACCAAGGCGAGCTTCCCCCCCAGCCTCGGGGGGCTAACAAACGTCCAGAGCGAGAAGAGACGCCAGAGTTTGAGGAAGAACGAGTTCTCCACCTCATCCACGGGGGTCCAATGGGGGGCTCCTCGAACTCTTCTCGGAAAGCTTTTATTAGAGAAGTGAACTCTGTCCGAGCCACCCCTCCTCCCAAAGGCCTCGGGGTGCCCGTCACCTTTTCTGACGAAGATCTCGAGGGAGTCCGCACCCCCCATTGTGACGCACTTGTCATCAGCCTTCACATGGCCAATTTCAAAGTCGAAAGAATCCTAGTAGATAACGGCTCCTCCGTAAACATCCTATTCCTCGATGCTTTTAAGGGGCTGAAGCTCTCCCGAGACAGACTCAAGCCCGCCGGGTATACGCTCCATGGGTTCACGGGAGTGCCGGTGACGATCGAAGGGGTGATTACCCTCGATGTCACAGCAGGCAAAACTCCTACTACCCGCACGGAGTCAATGGATTTCATGGTCGTAGATGTCCCAGCGGCCTACAACGTCATTTTGGGTCGGCCCGGCCTAGCCGCCCTTGAAGCCGTCCCTTCTGCCTATCATCTCAAAATGAAATTCCCCACTCGGGCTGGGGTGGGAGAGGTAAGGGGCAATCAGGAGCAAGCCCGCAAGTGTTACATGACTTCCACCCTCGGACCCGTCCTTTCCTTAGAAACACTCGAGATCCCCCAAGATGCCGCTCGGCCAACTTCCGAGCCGGTAGACGAGTTGGAAGAGGTACTCTTCTCGGAGCAGGAGCCGACCCGCAGGTTCTACGTCAGCAAAACCCTCCCATCCGCACTGTACGCGGATATTGTAGAATGCATCCGAGCCAACCAAGACCTCTTCGCATGGACAGCTGCAGACATGCCCGGTATCTCCGAAGAACTCTTGGTCCACCGCCTCAGTGTTGATCCGGGGTCCAAACCGGTCCAGCAGAAGAGGTGCAAGTTCGCTCCCGAGCGTCAGCTCGCTATCAAAGAAGAGGTCGACAAATTGCTGAAGGCCCGGTTCATACAGGAAGTAAATTATCCTGAGTGGTTGTCAAACGTAGTGATGGTGAAAAAGTCCAACGGTACATGGAGAATCTGTATTGATTTCACTGACCTCAACAAGGCCTGCCCTAAAGACCCCTTCCCTCTGCCGAGCATCGACACTCTGATTGACGCAACCTCGGGACATGAGCTCCTCAGCTTCATGGACGCTTTCTCGGGTTACAATCAGATAAGGATGTTCCCCCCGGATATTCCGAAGACATCTTTTGTGACCGACCAAGGGCTCTACTGCTACAGGGTCATGCCTTTCGGCCTAAAGAATGCCGGGGCAACGTACCAGCGCCTTGTTAACAAGGTATTTCAGGCGCAGATCGGTCGAAACATGGAAGTGTACGTGGACGACATGCTTGTGAAAAGCATCCGAGGCGTTGATCATGTGGCCGACCTTCAAGAAGCGTTTGATGTTTTAAGAAAGCACAATATGAGACTCAACCCGAACAAGTGTGCGTTCGGCGTCTCATCAGGAAAGTTCCTCGGCTTCATGGTTAGCCAACGAGGAATTGAAGCGAATCCAGAAAAAATCAAAGCCATACTGGACATGGCCCCTCCTAGGAATGTCAAGGAAGTTCAAAGGTTGACTGGTCGCCTAGCCGCCATAGGGCGCTTTCTATCGAAGTCCGGGGAGAAGTGCCTCCCGTTCTTCAAAGCCCTCAGGGGGGCAAAAGGATTCGAGTGGGGGCAGTAACAACAAGATTCCTTCGACCAGCTTAAGGCTTACCTCGTCAACCCACCTCTCCTCAGCAAGCCCATACCAGGCGAACCACTCTACCTCTACTTGGCAGCCTCGGAACAGACGCTAAGTGCGGTCTTAGTCAGGGAAGAAGAAAGAACTCAGAAGCCCATTTACTACGTCAGCAAAGTGCTCCGGGACGCCGAGCTCCGGTACCCGAAAATTGAGAAAATAGCCTACGCCCTGATAATGGCTGCCAGAAAGCTTCGGCCATACTTCCAGTCTCATTCGATGGTCGTTCTTACCGACCAGCCGTTGAAACAGATACTTCACAAGCCAGAGACTTCCGGCCGCCTCATGAAGTGGTCGATCGAGCTGAGCCAACATGATATTACTTATCAGCCTCGAACCGCGATCAAGGCGCAGGCGCTGGCCGAATTCATAGTTGAAACAACTATCCCCGACTCCGAGCTGACAACGAAGGGACCGCCTATCTGGTCGGTATACGTCGATGGATCCTCTTGCAACGAGGGGAGCGGGGCTGGAGTCATCCTTGCGGGCCCAGACGACTTTGTCCTTCAATATTCCCTCCGGATAAACTTTAAAGCCTCGAATAACGAAGCCGAATACGAGGCACTCATAGCCGGCCTCGGGATGGCCCGAAACGCAGGGGCGCGACGCCTGCAGATCTTCAGCGACTCTCAGTTAGTCGTCAACCAGGTCCTCGGCGAATATGAAGCCCGCGATGACAGGATGGTAAAGTACTTGGCTAAAGTAAAGAGCCTCATGGCGCTCTTCGAGGAGGCCCTCATCCGAAGAATCCCCAGAGAGGAAAATGCCCAGGCCGACGCCCTATCCAAATTAGCTTCCTCATCCTTGCAAGGCCTCGAACAAACTGTTCTGATAGAAGTCCTCCTCAAGCCAAGCATAGAGGACGAGGCTTTCAACTCCGTCGAAACACTGCCATTCCCCCTCGAAGATAATTGGATGAAGCCCCTCATCGAGTTTTTAAGAGACGGACTCCTCCCAAGAGATCCGAAGGAAGCCCGAAAGATAAGGACCCGAGCCGAGCGTTACATACTGGTCGAAGGCATTCTGTATAAGCGCTCCTTCACACAGGTGGATGGTCGACCCTACCTAAGATTCCTCTCCCCCGGACAAGCCGATTACGCCCTGCAAGAGCTCCATGAGGGCATCGGCGGAGCCCACTCCGGCTCCAGAGCATTGGCACGCAAAGTGTTGAACTACGGGTATTACTGGCCCACTCTACTACGGGACGCCGAACGACACGTTCGGCAATGCACCTCCTGCCAGAAGTATTCCGACATCCGACGCCTTCCACAAGCGCCACTCTCCTCCCTATCAAGTCCGATCCCCTTTGCAATGTGGGGGATGGATTTACTTGGACCATTTCCACCGGCCCCCGGACAATTGAAGTTCCTAGTCGTGGCAGTCGACTATTTCTCGAAATGGATAGAGGCCGAGCCCCTGGCTTCAATTACCGAACATAGAGTCGTTCAATTCTTCTGGAAAAATGTAATCTGCCGGTTCGGTGTTCCCCGAGTCATAGTTACAGATAACGGTACGCAGTTCGCTGGAGCTGCCTTCCGAGCCTTATGTGAAGACCTAGCCATACAACACCGCTTCTCCTCCGTCTCTCATCCCCAGTCAAATGGCCAAGCCGAGAATGCCAACCGACAGATCCTCTCCGGCATCAAGAAGAGACTCGACAAGTGCTCCAAGGGATTGTGGGTCGATCAGCTACCCAATGTGTTGTGGAACTACCGAACCACGAAGCGGACCCCGACAGGCGAGAGTCCGTTCAATCTCACCTATGGGTCCGAGGCCCTCATCCCACTAGAAGTCGGGATACCCTCTCCTCGCCTGGTAGCCTTTGAAGAAGAACAGAATGCCAGGGAGCTCAGAACGAGCCTGGACTTGATAGACGAAATCCGGGAAAGGGCAGCCATACGGCAGCAAAGTTATCGGAGAAGAATCGAACTCGCCTACAACAAACGGGTCCGCCCAACCGACCTGAAAGAAGGGGATCTGGTCCTCCGAAAACTGGCCATTTCGTTCCCCGGACAGAAGAGCAAACTGGCCCCAAATTGGGAGGGACCATACAAAATCTCCAAAGTGATCCGCCCCGGTGCATACAAGCTAGAAGATCTTGAGGGTAGAGAAATTCCCAGGACTTGGAACGCCGACCATCTTTTGAAATACCAAGAGAGGGCAACCCCGCCTATCTAAGTAACTCGAGATGTCGGGCCGCTCCTGCTACTAGTAATTTTTCCTTTGTTCTTTTTTTCATTGTAATAACGGCTAGCAACTTTAGAAGCAGCCGACCATTAGATATTAATAAATAAAGTTTTTTACATTATCACATACTTCCGCCTCTAATTCCCTTACTACACGATGGTTCGGAGTCCAGCACTCGGCTCGACTCTTCCTCTTCGGCTCGTCTTCAGACGGGCCGGGGGTAGATCGCCGTTCGAAATTGCTCCTGCAGCCGTTGAATGGATCGGAGTCCAACACTTGGCTCGATTTTGCTTCGCAAGTCCGCTCCTAAGCGGACTAGAAGTAGCTCGCCATTCGAAACTGCTCCTGCATCTCTTAAACTAATCACACAATGGTTCGGAGTCCAGCACTCGGCTCGACTCTTCCTCCTCGGCTCGTCTTCAGACGGGCCGGGGGTAGATCGCCGTTCGAAATTGCTCCTGCAGCCGTTGAATGGATCGGAGTCCAACACTTGGCTCGATTTTGCTTCGCAAGTCCACTCCTAAGCGGACTAGAAGTAGCTCGCCATTCGAAACTGCTCCTGCATCTCTTAAACTAATCACACAATGGTTCGGAGTCCAGCACTCGGCTCGACTCTTCCTCCTCGGCTCGTCTTCAGACGGGCCGGGGGTAGATCGCCGTTCGAAATTGCTCCTGCAGCCGTTGAATGGATCGGAGTCCAACACTTGGCTCGATTTTGCTTCGCAAGTCCACTCCTAAGCGGACTAGAAGTAGCTCGCCCTTCGAAACTGCTCCTGCATCTCTTAAACTAATCACACAATGGTTCGGAGTCCAGCACTCGGCTCGACTCTTCCTCCTCGGCTCGTCTTCAGACGGGCCGGGGGTAGATCGCCGTTCGAAATTGCTCCTGCAGCCGTTGAATGGATCGGAGTCCAACACTTGGCTCGATTTTGCTTCGCAAGTCCGCTCCTAAGCGGACTAGAAGTAGCTCGCCATTCGAAACTGCTCCTGCATCTCTTAAACTAATCACACAATGGTTCGGAGTCCAGCACTCGGCTCGACTCTTCCTCTTCGGCTCGTCTTCAGACGGGCCGGGGGTAGATCGCCGTTCGAAATTGCTCCTGCAGCCGTTGAATGGATCGGAGTCCAACACTTGGCTCGATTTTGCTTTGCAAGTCCGCTCCTAAGCGGACTAGAAGTAGCTCGCCATTCAAAACTGCTCCTGCATCTCTTAAACTAATCACACAATGGTTCGGAGTCCAACACTCGGCTCGACTCTTCCTCCTCGGCTCGTCTTCAGACGGGCCGGGGGTAGATCGCCGTTCGAAATTGCTCCTACAGCCGTTGAATGGATCGGAGTCCAACACTTGGCTCGATTTTGCTTCGCAAGTCCACTCCTAAGCGGACTAGAAGTAGCTCGCCCTTCGAAACTGCTCCTGCATCTCCTAAACTAACCTCACAATGGTTGGGAATCCGTCTCGACCATAAATTGTGCCGAACTAACGGGGTACCGACCCTCGTTTTTGGCAAAAAATCATCCCGAAGGCAACTCGCCGTTAGATCCTCTCAAATTGTGTGCCTGAGCGTGATGAGTGGATCCAGTTGTGCCACGTGCCCACAAAACGACAAGATAACGTTTTCTTGGGACTTGGGCCTGCCTCTGGATTCGTGCCACCATCCAACGGCTATGGACACCCCACGTCGATCGGCACTAAAAGCCGAACAACAGAATCAGAGCTGCGACAAAAGACTCGATAAACAGCCAATAGAGGACACTTCGGATAAATCAACCCCAATTTTATTAATAACTTGGACGAGATTACAAAAAGATTACAACAGCGAGTTCAGCGAAAATATCAGAAGGCATGACCCGCTCACTTCCTCCGAGGAAGGGGGACACTCCGGTTCAACGACACTTTGGGTCGGCGCTTCTTGGCCTCCGAGCTCGTATCCAAGCCGACGAATCGGGATGCCCCCTCGCCGCTGACCCTCACAGTCGCCCCGACCGAAGCACCGCTTGAAGACACCGCTACACCGCTTTGTGCGTCGGCGGCTGACCTACCTATGATAGGAGTCCGGGTCGCCGCTTGATAGAACGTGATCCCTCGCTCAATCTCTTCGCGAGTACACGAGGTGCTCCGAACGTTGGCCCTCACCGGCTGAGGCTTTAGCCGAGCGACCTCCTCTTCCAGTTCGACGATCCGGTCCTTCAGCGCCTCGTCCCTCACGACAATTTTGAACCGAGGAAGCTTCGCCGATCCGGGGTACTCGGCGCTGTCAGATATGACACGGCGCAGATGGGTCACCTCGATACTCTTGTCGACTGTCACCGTTTGCAAATGCTCGACCTTCTTCACGAGCTCATCTCGTTCGGCCAAAACCGAAGCCAATTCTTCTTCCTTAGCGAATAGCTCGGCTTCGGCTATCCGCAAGTGGTACACTTCGGCCAACAGCTCTCCGTTCTTCTTCTCCACATTGTACAGTATCCTTCTCGTCAGGTCTATCTCGCCCTCGAGGCGTTTCACGAGAGATAGATGAAACAACTCTACTTGCCGCCGAGCCATCGCCGTGACGGGGGCCTATCCTACGACCGAACCAAACACTTAGACAAAATTTCAAAGACAAAACGTTCTTTCATTCATCAAGAAGCGGTAGCCAGTCCGCAAAAGGCGTTACAAGGTTCGGAAGAGAAAGCAAAACAAAAACTACAAAAGGCTTAACGAAAGAATCAGGGGTCCACCTGCGTCTCCGTTCCGACCCCGGGCGCATCGACGGGCGGCCCCTCGATCTCCCCCTTAGCCGGATCGTCCTCTCCCCCCCCGTCTTCGCCTTCGGCCTCGTCCTCATCATCTCCCTCCTCATCGTCTACGGGCGACTCGGGCCACAGTCGATAGCCGACTCGCTCGAAGCCGGGGACGCGAGCCTGAACGTGGTCCAGGGCCATCTGATAGGATTTCTCCATGTTCTCAGCCATATGTTTCTTCGCCTCGGCCTCGATCTCGGCTTCAACCTCTGCCCTGATCCTCGCGGCCTGCGCTCCCCTCTCCGCCTTCTCGTCGGCCAAGGACTTCACCGCCGCAGCAAGCTCTTCGGCGGCCTTGGCGGCTTTAGCGGACTCCGCTTCAAGGCTCTCCTTTGCTTTCTTCAGGTCGGCAGTAAGGTCGGCCACCCGAACGTCCAGGGCCTCGGCTCGCCTCTGCTCGGCCTCGAGTTCCTTGACCGCCCTGACCTTCGCCAGCCTGTCTTTCTCACTGGCGGACTTCAGCTCCTTCTCCTGCTCGGCGAACGCCTCGATGAGATGGCCGAAGTGAACGGTGGCCTACGAAGACAACGATAAGTACAAAGTACAAACCGAGTAACAAACTTGAAAGAAATTTGCGAACACTTACCGAAACAAGCCCCCGGGCGACTTCATAAGTGTCG
This sequence comes from Hemerocallis citrina, assembly GCA_017893485.1. Lineage (NCBI taxonomy): Eukaryota > Viridiplantae > Streptophyta > Magnoliopsida > Asparagales > Asphodelaceae > Hemerocallis > Hemerocallis citrina. The sequence goes on from JACEHZ010000366.1 coordinate 114,087, forward strand.
TCGCCGACCCTTCCTGCCTTCAGCGCGGCCTTGTCCTTCGGGGTCGCCAAGTGCTTGACGACCTGCATTGACATCTGCGAGTTGCCGAGGAAACCATCATGGTTCTTCACCCGCCAGTTCGGCACAAACAACTGTTTGTGCTGCTCGGTCAGAATTTCCTCGGCCGCCTGAGTCAACGGGGGAAACTCGAGCGCCAGCGCCGCATTGACATCGAAGACACCCTCGTTCGCAGACGGGGCGACAGGGGCCGAGGTCCCCTCCACCACCACAACCTCCGAAGGCCCCTCGGTAGCCGGGGGAGGCGGGGTAACGTTAGTAGCGACCGCGGGCTGCGCACCCGAAGATGCACCCTCGGCCGCCCTCTTCCTCTTTCTGGCCCCGGTCAGCTTGGACCTATCGGCCATCATAGCTTTAAAGTCAATCTTCATCGACTCTGCATCAACAAAAAAAAAACGAGTCAAACCAGACGGATTGAAGACTTAGAAAAAAAATGAATGAGATGTCAAGAGCGTACTCGGGTCGATGGGGCTTAGTCCGGACCCGAACAACACCTCTTCGGTCAACTCCCTCCAGCTCAGTACCGGAAGGGCCGTGATCCGCCTCGCTACATCCTCCTCGGCCTCAGACAGTGCGGGGTCGCTTCGCGCAAATTTTGGCACCTCCACCTTCCACCGGGACGGAATATGCCGAATCACTTCACCCCTTATGATAAAATACTTCTCCCTCCAACCCTTAAGTGAGTCGGGGTTCTCTACAATCTTAACGCCTCTCCTCGGCCCCAAGTAGTACCGGTACTCCGTCTGGTGTTGCCTGTTTATCCGATACAGGCCCCGGAAAACTGATAGGTCCGGCACTACCTCGGCTCGGTGGCACTGAAGCAAGAATGCGTTCACATGACGCCAAGTGTTCGGACTGAATTGAGTAGGGGCGAGACAATACCAACCGAGGATCTGGAGTATGAAAGGGTGCAGCGGAAAACGCAGTCCCGCGTTCAAGGAGTCGACGTCAAACATGCACATGTCCGACGACGGCAACTTAGAGTTTGCTCGTATCCCGGGGCCAGCGACCATCAGCTTGTACTCCGGCGGGATAACGAATGCCTTCCTGATCCGGAGGAGATCCTTCTCAGACAACGACGAAGTGAGCTCGTCGGCTTCGGAGTGAAGGAACGGGCTAGGCTCCTCGACGATCTTCGACTTCCCGTAGATCGCTTTCTCCAGAAGATCGCCCTCGTACTGCCTGACCCCCGAATGCCCGGACAGGACGGAAGGATATTGTCCCATCTCGGGGGCTCGCTTCGGGTTCTCCACAATCACCCCCACTATGGGGGGCGAGGTCTCCCCCGTCCTCCTCTTCTTCCCGATCCTCGACTCGGCAACCAACGGTTCGGCCATCTGTTTCCCCTTCCTTCGAGCTTCCGCCCTACTCCTCTCCCCGGCGCTATCATCGCCCGAGGACGAGGTACCATTCCCCGAGCTAACCCTTGACATCTCTTGAAAAAGCAAAGGCAAAAGCAAACTAACCTTTGAAGTGACGTTCACGGTCGGAAAATGCTCGCCGGAAATCGCCTGGCCCACGCGACAGCTAACGTCAACACCGTGGAGCAAGAGCGCCGCTAGCAGAAGACTTAGAGAACGAAAGTAAAATCGTGGAGTGAAAAGTGAGAAATGAGCTCAGGGGTGAAGAAATGGTAACTTATAACCCCAAGCGGTAACGGGCCTCCTTGGGAATCCCAAAGGCCCACTAAGAAGCCAAAACGCCCAGTGAAAAGGGGGCGACGGTACGAGAGATGGAGGAACTCCTCAAAAACACAAGTAGCGACTCGGCCACCGGTCTAACGAGCCGAGCTATCGAACGAAAGGCTCAGTAACCGAGCTACCGAGTTGACCCAAAAACACTCAACTCGTTCCCCGGGAAACGGCGCGGAGGAATGCAAACCGAGGTGACGAGGTACCGACCCTCGTTTTTGGCAAAAAATCCTCCCGAAGCAAAGTCGCCGTCGGATCTCTCCGAAATTCGCGTCAGAATTTGATGGACGGTTCAGATTGCGCCACGCCCACAAAACGACAAGATAGCGTTTTTTCGTGATCTGAACCCCATCCTCGTGATGCGTACCAAGATGAACGGCCCAGATCCATCCACGCAGACCTTCCGAACTGCCTGCCATCGGCTTGGTCGGCCAAGCTACCGAACAGCTCAGCTGAGCAACCGAGTTACTTAACACGGAATGGCGGAACCCTCAAAGACACAAGCAGCGACTCGGGGACCGGTCTAACGAGCCGAGCTATCGAACGAAAGGCTCAGTAACCGAGCTACCGAGTTGACCCAAAAACACCCAACTCGCTCCCCGGGAAACGACGCGGAGGAATGCAAACCGAGGTGACGAGATACCGACCCTCGTTTTTGGCAAAAAAAACGCTCCGACCCTTATGAGCCGTTGGATCTTGTAGAAAAGCGCGCTCGTCATGATGGACGTCCCAGATCTTGCCACGTCCACAAAACGACAAGATAGCGTTTTATGGGGATCCACGCTGGAGATGGACGGCCTAGATGATGCCACGTACCTCGGATTCTCCGAACCGAGGTACCGACCCTTCAAACCAAGTCGCCGACCCCTTGAGCCGCGGCACCACGCCTCCGAGCCGAGATGCTGGGATACCGACCCTCGTTTTTGGCAAAAAAACGCTCCGACCCTTATGAGCCGTTGGATCTTGTAGAAAAGCGCGCTCGTCATGATGGACGTCCCAGATCTTGCCACGTCCACAAAACGACAAGATAGCGTTTTATGGGGATCCACGCTGGAGATGGACGGCCTAGATGATGCCACGTACCTCGGATTCTCCGAACCGAGGTACCGACCCTTCAAACCGAGTCGCCGACCCCTTGAGCCGCGGCACCACGCCTCCGGGACGAAGTGACGGAGTGCCGACCCTCGTTTTTGGGAAAAAATCCTTCCGAGGAACGGGGAGCGTCTGATCGTTCCGAAACTCGCGCTCCGCCTTGATCGAAGGCCCAGATGACGCCACGCCATAAATAGGTATTAAAAATTGATTTTTATTTATTTAAATCGTTTTATTTATTTAAAAAATTGCGAAAAATCGCTAAAAATTCGGGAAAATTAGCTAAAAATTCCAGGAAATAATTAAAAATTCGGGGGATGTTTCTAAAACCACCGAACGAGCAATTATCACCTAGAATATACGGTTAAAACCCCCGAACAATTAGCCAATACATCGCAAAGTTAAATAAATAATCCGGAAAAATAGATAAAAACTCGATACAGCTTGGGAGCATCGTAGGGCATCAAAAAAGGAGGAACTGACCTACCCCCGCGCTCCAGGATTCAAAAATCACCCATTCGGACTACGATACAGCTCCACCGACCATTGAGTTAGTCAAACTACTCCTCAAAGACTGATCACCCTCAGCCTTTAGGAGTGGGGGGCTCGTGATGTGGCCAAAAACAGGGGTTCAATCGAGACCGTCCAAATGGGGCACGAATCCTACAGCTCAGGGGCAAGATGGTAATTTCACATAACAGACAGATCCACCTCAACTGGGCACGGGTTCTAACCCGCTGCACGCCCGGTCCAACAAGATGCAATCAAGGTCCCTGATTAGATCTAAATCAACGGCCGTGATTCACATCTATCTTTTCACTGGGGATTAGGGATTAAATTCCTTAACTGATTACAGGGAATATATCTTATCAGATTACATGCCTTATCTGACTACGAGGAATATTCCTTATCTAATCACGGGGATTACATTCCTAAAACCATTTCCTAAGACGCCTATAAATACCCCTCACCCATCTCCATTAAGAGGTGATCAATCTTTTTCTAGTTAAACGCTCTTTCATAATCATTTCTGGTTACTGACTTGAGCGTCGGAGGGTGCGTCGCCGGGAACAACACCGGTGTCTCGCACTTTTTGCAGGTCAACGGCGGGAGCAACGACCAGAAGTCGACGGAACAGGTATACAGGTTCTCCTATTCAGTTTCTCCAAGAACTCACAAATTCATCTGTTTGCCCCCACACCGAATTTAGCGGCAACAAGGTATATAGTGTGTTTGAAATTTTCAAAGAGGCAGTGAGGGCAATTCGGGTATATGTAAGTTATAGCTATGTGTCCACACAGACCGGTTCGTTCTAGTTATATATAATAGTATGGTGAGCATTAGTCGCACTAGTTAGGAGTGATATTATGGTAGTTTATGAAGGAGGAAGATTATAGGTAGGCGTAAATGATCTTGCCTTGACACAATTCGGAAGGATTTGATACTTATTAAGAATGAAAAAGTAAATGTAAGGACCTGAAATATTTGTTAGGATTGTGGCCTCAAATACACGTAGACACTGAGTACTTGAAGTTGGAGAAGAAGTGAAGAAGACGAAGGCAGCAAGAGAAGACAACATCAAGTAGAAAAATGAAGCTGAAGGGGTTGCGGTCGATAGACCGGGAGTGCGGTCGACCGGTCCTGGTTGAAAGGAGTTCTTCGAGTGTACACGGTTCAACAGAAAAGATGACGATCGACCGTGCAATCGATCAGTCATGCCTTGGGAGTGGACTTGACATGTTGTGGTCGATCGACATCGGCGCAGTGTGTTATTTGAGCTGGCGAGTTTAAGGCACAATAAATGTATTTGTGTTTATCTTTTAGGATTTGCTTGGTGGCTATATATATTACAGTAGACTTGAACTTTAGGGTTTTCAAGTGTTGATCGAGGTGAGCCGTTATCATTGTTCAACTTCAAGAGGGAATTGTGCTCGATGTTTCAAATGTGAGATGATTGAGAGTTGTAATCTCTTTGTAATCTTTGTATTTCTTGAGGAATAAAAACTATTGGTTATTTCTTCATATTATTGGGTTTCTTGTGAGATCTTGCGATTATTATGGTGGCTTGTTCTTGATTCATCTAGTTCTTGAGAAGTTTCAATTGTTTTTTGTGTGAGTTCCGCTATTAGCACTACGAGTTGTGGTAGATTCTGCAACAGGTGGTATCAGAGCACTAAGCTCGAGATGGCCGATAGCAAGTCCAAGATCAAGAGGTTCGATGGGAGTGACTTCGGGATGTAGAAAATTTAGATGATAGCGTATCTTCATCAGAAATATCTAGATGGTCCGTTGTTTGATGAGAATCCAGAAGGTGGAGACAAGGATACGAAGGTCTTAGTGGAGTGGAATCATTTAGATCAGAAGGCGCTAGGGCAGATTCAACTGAGACTGAGTAGGAAGACATTATTTCATATCTCAAAGGCAAAAGTCCACAAATGAGGTTATGGATATTCTCATGGATATGTATGAGAAACCGTCGGCATATAATCAAATTCTTCACTTGAAGAAATTGGTTAATATGAAGTTGAGGGAAGGAGGTTTAGTAGCAGAACATGTGAACAATTATTGTATAGTTTATAACCAGATAGAAGCTGCAGGATTGAAATTTTCAGAGCGGACAATCATTGTTACTTTTATCTACTTTGCCAGATGGTTATGGTAGGTGGAACAAACTATTACAAGCACTAGGACAGATTCGATGACTCTACATGATGTAGTGAGTAGCATTCTGAACGAGGATGTGTGAAAGGTGAGAAATAAGGGATTTTCATCATCATTTTCTAGAGATTCCACAATGAAAATTAAGAAGAGACGGAGAGATCTAAGCGCACTCGAAGAAGAAAGGATCAGAGTAGTTCATCCGAGAGTGTATCTGATAACAACGATGGTGGACATGGACCTCAGTGTTGGTATTGTCACAAGAATGATCACAGGATACGTAGTTGTAAGACCTATATGAAGAGGAATCAGGAGAAACCGAAGGAAGTCAAACCAAAGGAAGCCATTGTGGTGTCCAATAAAATGAAAGAGTTATGCTTATCAGTCAGGGAGGAGTTAGGCACGCGAGATTGGTGCATTGATTTGGGAGCTTCTTTTCATTACACTCCGAGAAGAGAGGTATTTGATGACTACAAGGAGGATTCTTTTGGAGATGTGATCGTGGGGAACGGTCAAAGGTGCCATGTACGTGGGGTTGGTATTGTTTTCGTGAAAGCTAATGATGATTAGAGTATTGTCTTGCGGAAGACAAGACATGTTCCAGAATTGAAGAAAAATCTTATCTCGATTGGAAGACTAGACAAAGAGGGTATGTCTACTACAATTGGTAGTGGGGAGTGGCGTATAGCTGCAGGTTCAAGAGTGATTACTAAAGGAAAGCGTGAGGGAACGTGGTATTTTCTTATAGGCGTGAGGGGCGTTTTCATGTAGTTGACTCTCAGCCGGAAGCGAGTAGTAGGTTGTGTGGGATGCAACTGAGTTCTTTTAGTTGTGGAGACAAGGTTATTAATTTAGTGAGAACTACTGGCCATAAAAGTGATCCTAGAGAGGAAGACTTTGCTACGGTGATGGTACTTTGTGATATGGCAGACGAAGCTTCAAGTCGCTCTTGTGAGGTAGAGAGCACTGATATCGATATGCGGGGTGATGTCGATGAGGGTAACTGATATGAGGCTGTAGGGGTTGAACAGTCTGAATTTTGTGGATGTGTTGTTCACGGAGACTTCTAATGCAAATGGTGCATTGAGAGGGTTTGAACCATGTCCGGTGTTAATGAGGATTCTGCGAGTTGGGGAGTCTTGTAACACGGAATCTGATACGAGAGGTTGTTTGTCCGGTATTCATGTTCTTTGCAATTGGTGGAGCACATCCTTCATGAGGTGATAAGGGATGGTTGGTGCACTCCACATGGTTGAGTGGCGGAGGTGCTATTCATGAAAGTGAGCAGTACTTGGGTCTTTCATGAAAGTGGGAGATTGACAGAGATAATGCGAGGTGAAAATTACAATAACTTTGAAGCGTTGTGTATTTGGTCAAAGTGAGAGATTGTTAGGATTGTGGCCTCAAATACACGTAGGCACTTAGTACTTGAAGTTGGAGAAGAAGACGAAGACATCAACAGAAGACAACAAGTAGAAGAATGAAGCTGGAGGGGTTGTGGTCGACCGACCGGGAGTGCGGTCAACCGGTCCTAGTTGAAAGAAGTTTTCAAGTGTATAGGGTTCAACAGAGAAGGGGACGGTCGATCGTGCAGTCGACCGGTCATGCCTCGAGTGTGGACTTGACACGTTGCGGTCGACCGACCCAAAGTGCGGTCGACCACATCGGCGCTGTGTTATTTGGGCTGACGAGTTTAAGGCTCAATAAATGTATTTGTGTTTATCTTCTAGGGTTTGTTTGGGGGCTATATATATAGTAGTAGATGTGAACTCAGGGTTATCAAGTATTGATCGAGGTGAGCCGTGATCATTGTTCAACTTCAAGAGGGGATTGTGCCAAGTGTTTCAAAGGTAAGAGAGATTGAGAGTTGTAATTTCTTTGTAATCGTTGTATTTCTTAGGAAATAAGATTTATTGGTTATCTCTGCATATTCTTGTATTTTTGTGAGATCTTGCGATTAGTGTGGTAGCTCGTTTTTGGTTCATCTAGTTCTTAAAAAGTTTCTATTGTTTGTGGTGTGAGTTCCGCTGTTAGCACTACGAGTTGTGGTAGATTCTGCAACAATATTTGTCGTTGAACATGAAGCATTGTTGTTATTCTTTCATTCTGATTTACCATGTCATATTCATAGAAGGTTGAGTTTTATAAGACTAAGATCAATTTTGTGACTGCTCACAGTAGAATTATTCTTAATGTAGTTGAGTTTTACTCAAAAATGTTAATGTCTTTGAATGCTAGGTATCGCAAAACTTTCATCTTTTTTTTTTACATATGCTTACGACATGCAAAAGGGCACTAGATTTAATGATTTTTCTTAATAATCTGATGTCTCACATTTGTATCATTTGATCTGGTAATGCATCATGAATTTCTTAGTTTAATGCCTGATGACGGAAATTTTCGTCGGATGTTTAACTTGTTCTTTTAGATTCATTGATAAAGTTTTGTATTGAATGGATGGGCAGTGGCTAGGAAATGATTTATAAGGGTTCATTACATGTGTACCTCAGTTCCTGAGCTTCTTTTTCATGCTTTTTTTGTTTTCTGAAAAAAATGTCAAAGTGCTATTCTATTCTACATTTTCACTAATGAGAAATAATGAGACAATCAAAAACATCAAAATAAACAAAGCACGCAACTAATACAAAAGAAAATATACAACGTTCCACCAACAAAAACAACCTCATGCAACAAAAGAAACTAAAATAAAGCAACAAATAATACTACTAGCGTTGTCAATCTTTGTGATCTCCATGCTTCCTAATTGCTATCATTGCTTTTCCACACTTACCACGGTTTGTTTTACGCACTAAACTTTAAATCTGTTCTTTGTTTTCTTGCAGATATGGGACTTCAATCTGGGAAGATCAAGGGATCACAATGAATCATCTCAACTTGAAATTGGATATGGTACAAACACTGCAGGTTTTATGATCAAGAGCTATAATGACCTTCTTAAGGAGAACTCCTTTTCAACTACAAAGGTCTTAGAAGACATATATGACACCAACTGTCCCTCAGCAAATGATGATGTTTTGTCTACTAATATCCATTACTTACCACAGAATGTAAGATATCCATCACTTGTCATCTCAGAATTTAAGACGTCTTACATTTTTATTTATTTTTAGTTCTTTCAATCAAAAAAGCCTTTTTTTGTTGACTGGAGGTTTAGTTAGTGAAGGACAAGCCTAAAATTATCCGTCATAACTGTTTCCAAATTGGACGGTTAAGGAATGTTGAAATATAGCAATTGTATATTCTGTTTCCTAATATATAGGAAACAGATTCTCCAAATCTCTCATCTCCCCAATCTTCTCTCAATCCCTTTTCTTCTTCTCCAAGAATGTAATTCTATATATAGATGTATACAGCAACGAAATAAAAAACAAGAAATTATGATTTTCCCAATTCTGATTCCAATACAATTTTGATTTCAATATGGTATCAGAGCCTAACCTGATCTAGGCCAACTGAAGAAGAAGAATCTTGATCTGATCCCGACCAAAACCCCATCTCGTCAGATCCCGTCGCCGATCCCGTCACTGATTCCCATTCTGATCAACATCCGTTGCCGTCGCCGCTAGCCGCCACCGTTGCCGCTGACTCCACCCTCCACCTCCGAACACAGCTGCTGCCGCCTTGGCTGTCGTAGTCATCGACACCTTCCTCACGGTTGTCGCTAGCTTTGCCTTCTCCTCTATATCCCCCGCCACAGATCCACACCTCCCAAGCCCTTCAGCCCGTGTCGCCCTCATAATCACCTCCATCACAGTCCTGTGCTCCTCCGTCACGGCTCACACGCATCAAGATCCACACCCAAAGGAGCTAGCAGAGACCACATCTTGTTTTGGATTGGAGAGATAAGTGGATGCTTCCTGTGTTATATTGGGAAGGATGGGTTCTTTTCTTAGACAGTGAAAAGCCAATTTTTGTAACATCGAATTCAAGTTTAATCCTCCACCCCCCCATCGACGACTCCAAGATCCGCCACCACAAGTCGCTGCTAGATCTAATCCAGATCTGTTGTTGATTGATCCAGATCCCGTTCATCTTCTCTGCGACGACTCCAAGATTTGTTGTTGTTTGATCCAGATCCATTGTTTACTTATAACATGGGTAGTACACCGATTATTGTGCAATCCGAGAATTCCGACTTTAATGCGGGGATAATTCTTGATGAAACAAACTATGATGTTTGGACTCAGTTGATGGAGATGCATATTGCTGGACGTGAAAAGATTCAGTACATTCAAGGTAATAGTAAAATTCCTGCTGAAAGTGATGGTTCCTATGCCAAATGGTATGCTGATAATCAGAAAGTGAAAGGCTGGCTGTTGATGTCCATGAAATTCGAGATCATGAAGAGATACATTCGATTGAAAACTGCCCGTGATATTTGGGATGCTCTTGCAAAAGCATTCTATGATGGAACCGACGAGGTTCAGGTATTTGCTCTAAACCAGAAAGCTTTTTCGGCAAGGTAAAATGACAGGTCACTTTCTATTTATTATGGAGAATTGACTGAAATTTTTCAAGAACTGGATCATCGAGATAAGGTGATCATGAAGAATCCTGACGATGTCCAAACATATAAGAAATCAATTGACCGCTTGCGGGTTCATATTTTTTTGGCTGTATTAGATGCTGAGTTTGAGCAGGTTCGAGGAGAAATTTTGCGAAAAGATCCTGCACTTGATCTTGAGGCATCTTACGCATATGTTCGGCGGGAGGCTCGTCAGCAAAGCACCATGAACAGCTCTTCCGAATCTTCTGATGTAGCTGCAATGGTGGCTCGGCCACATCCATTCAAAAGTCTCACAGGTCAGTCTGCATCATCTGCACGCACTTCTAAGGGCTTCAATCATTCTACTTATGAGTCAAGGAAGTGTACCCAATGCGGCAAAACTGGGCACACGAAAGCTCGTTGTTATCAGATTATCGGCTACCCACATGACTGGGATCACAGTAGAGATTCTCGGAAGAAGATATCCACTGTAGCTGTTGGAATTGCTGAAGGAGCTGGGAAGAGCATTGAACAAACCTCCGCACTGGTTACAGCTTCAGGTAACGATGGTAAGGCTTTTAATATTTTTACATCTGTTATGAATAATACATGGATAATTGATTCTGGTGCTACCGATCATATAACTTTTGATTCTAGACAAGTTAAGACGTTACACCCGTCCACCAAATCCACTGCCAATGGTAATCCTGCCCCTGTTACTGGCGAAGGTTCCATATTCCTCACAAAAGATCTTACATTAGACACAGTACTAGTAGTCCCATCCTTAAATTTTAATCTATTATCTGTCACCCAAATTACTAATACCCTGCATTGTATTGTTGTTTTTTGGCCTTCTTTTTGTGTCTTTAAGGATATTCGGACTCCCAGGTCGATTGGTTATGGGGTTAGACGTGGAAAACTCTATTATCTGGATTTGGTTTTTGAGAGTTCAAACAGGTTTACTCAAGCTCTTGCCGTTAATAATTCCGAGGAGAAGCAATCAGAAATTTGGCTGTGGCACCGACGTCTAGGACATGCATCGTTTGGCTATTTGCTTAAATTATTTTCCAGTTTATTTTCGAAGTTGGATATTTCTAGTTTTCGTTGTGATGTATGTGAACTAGCAAAAAGTCACCGTGTTTCTTTTCATTGCAATCTGAATAAAAGCACGATTCCATTTATGATTATTCACTCGGATGTTTGGGGTCCATCCAGAAATACCACTATTGGAGGAGCAAAATGGTTTGTGACATTTATTGATGACTGCACTCGTATGACTTGGATTTGTTTGATGAAATCCAAAGGAGAAGTTAGTAGTTTATTTCAAAAATTCCATAAGCAGGTTCTGACTCAGTATAAAGCACATATTCAAGTTCTCAGAAGTGACAATGGCGGCGAGTACCTGAATACAGATCTACAACAATATTTGGTGGAACATGGAATTGTTCACCTGACTACATGTTCATATACTCCTCAACAAAATGGCGTGGCCGAAAGGAAGAACAGACACTTGCTTGAAGTAGTCCGTGCTTCACTTATTTATGGCAATCTCCCACTCATGTATTGGGGGGAAGCCCTTACCTCTACAGCATACCTAATCAACCGAGTTCCTTCTCGTATTCTGAACTTCAGCACGCCACTTCAAGCACTAACTAATGCTGTGGATGTGCCAACTGTTGTCAACCTGCCACCTCGTATCTTTGGGTGTGTCGCATTTGTTCACCTACATTAACACGAGCGGAGTAAGTTAATCCCCCGAGCAGTAAAATGTATTTTTGTGGGATATGCAATGAATCAGAAAGGGTATCATTGCTACCACCCACCAACTCAACGGATGTTTGTGACTATGGATGTAGTGTTCCATGAACATGAGATGTATTTTTCGTCTTCTACGGCTGAACTTCAGGGGGAGTACCGAAGTGAAGTTCAGACTTTTGGGTATGATGAAGTAATTGTTAGGCAGAACGAACAATTGGATACAAATAATGGCGAACACTTGAGTAAGGAAGATCCACATGAAGAACTGCAAGAAGACCCTCTTGAAGAATTGCAACCAGTACCGAATTTCAGTGAGAGTGAACCATCAGAACCCCAAAACCAATCGTCATCGTTGTCCGAACCTCCTAGAAGAGAACTCCCGTACCATACTAATAGAGGTATTCCAAAATCCACTTATGAACCTAATCCCACTAGTAATGTCAAATATCCCATGAGTAATTATGTATCCACTCACCGCTTGTCGGAATCAAATAAGTCATTTGTAAATCAATTATCTACTGTATCTATTCCTAACAGTGTGCAGGAAGTCCTTACCGATCCAAGGTGGAAAGCAGCTATGGATGAGGAGATGAAATCCTTGAAAAAGAACGAGACTTAGGAGATAGTCGAGCTGCCAGCAGGGAAGAAGCCAGTAGGATGCAGATGGATTTATACAGTGAAATATAAATCAGATGGTTCGATAGAGCGGTACAAGGCAAGGCTGGTTGCCAAAGGGTACACTCAAACTTATGGAATTGATTATGACGAAATATTTGCACATGTGGCAAAGTTCAACACTATTCGAGTTCTACTGTCACTTGCTGCAAATCTTGACTGGCCGTTGAAGCAATTTGATGTGAAGAATACATTTTTGCATGGAGAATTGACAGAAGAAGTCTATATGGATCTTCCACCAGGGTCGAACAGACCAGTCCAACACAGCAACAAAGTATGTCGTCTGAAGAAAGCATTGTATGGACTGAAGCAGTCGCCAAGGGCCTGGTTTGGGAGATTTACAAAATCAATGAGGACATTCGGATACGATCAGAGTAATTCTGATCATACTCTATTCCTAAAAAGGAAAGAAGGTAAAATTACTGCTCTCATTATTTATGTTGATGATATGATAGTAACTAGAGATGATCCTGAGGAGATGAAGGCATTAAAGAACTATTTGTCACAAGAGTTCGAAATGAAAGACCTTGGTCCTTTGAGATACTTCCTTGGTATTGAAGTTTCTCGCTCAAGAAAGGGGATATTTCTTTCTCAAAGAAAATATGCTCTGGATTTATTAAAGGAAATTTGAATGTCCGCTTGTCAACCGATTAGTACACCATTGGAAGGACTGAAACTATGCAACGAAGCTGATCAAGTGCCTTGTGATAAGGAAAGATATCAGAGATTGGTTGGACGACTAATATATCTTGCACATACACGGCCAGATTTGTCATATGCTTTAAGTGTGGTAAGTCAGTTTATGCATGCACCTCGGAAACAACATATGGATACGGTAATGAGAATTATGAGATACATTAAGTCAGCCCCAGGAAAAAGAGTCTTATTTGCGAAACATGGTCACTTGAAGGTTGAGGCATATACTGATGCTGATTGGGCAGGATCTACAATCGATAGGCGCTCCACTTCAGGATATTTCACCTTTGTTGGAGGAAATTTAGTTACATGGAGGAGCAAGAAGCAAAATGTTGTTGCACGCTCTAGTGCAGAGGCCGAGTATCGCGGAGTAGCTTTAAGTATAACAGAAGCTTTATGGCTGAAACTCCTGTTGCAGGACTTAGGCTATGGTCCAAAGGAACCTATGAAGGTGTATTGTGACAGTCAAGCGGCATATGAAATTGCGGTTAATCCAGTTCAGCATGATAGGACGAAACATGTAGAGGTGGACAGATTCTTCATCAAGGAAAAATTAGATGAGAAAGTTATTGAGATATCCAAAGTGAAGTCAGAAGATCAACTCGCAGATATCCTAACCAAGGCTGTTTCGACTCGGCTATTCTTGAAATTTGTTGACAAGTTGGGCATGTTCGATATCTATACACCAACTTGAGGGGGAGTGTTGAAATATAGCAATTGTATATTCTGTTTCCTAATATATAGGAAGCAGATTTCCCAAATCTCTCATCTCCCCAATCTTCTCTCAATCCCTTTTCTTCTTCTCCAAGAATGTAATTCTACATATAGATGTATACAGCAAAGAAATAAAAAACAAGAAATTATGATTTTCCCAATTCTGATTCCAATACAATTTTGATTTCAATAATGAAGACTGCTTACCAGTTACAGTTATACCGGAGTCGAGCACCTTTGTAGATCATGATTGTTTGGCCTAAGAATTTGACACCCCTAACATAGAGAATTGGAATCGGTTGACACTTGACAGTACCTTAACTTTGTCAATCCCTTCCATGAGTCTGAGCTTGTAACACTACTCGTGTTGAATATTACTTTGTTTTGTGGAATTTAAATTAGCCTATCTGTATGAAAACGTATTTCCAATTTTCATAAACAGGTTTCCTCCCTAACCTACAAAGCATCGGTACTTGATGCGACTAGTCATACCCGTACCGAGTACTTGTGCCAGTACCCATCTGTACCGGGTATGGACGGCAAGGTTTTTTTTTTTTCTTTTTTGGTGGGTGTGGGTGGGTGGGTGGGTGGGTGGGTGGGGGGGGGGGTGAAAATAACGGTCTGATCCATACCTAATTATTTCTAAGAAAATTATTCGTTACTATTGTATGTATTATGAAGTATGTCATATTTTATAACTAAATTAGACATGATTAAGAGTAAAAAACTTTTGTTACGATTAGATGGATTAGATGACTTATTTTCAATTGTTCAAAAGTTTAATATTGAATGCATTTTGGATTTTTAAATTTTTTTTTTTTTTTCAAGTGTGGATTCTCATTATGTTGATTTGAATATATTTAATTATATTTAAAATTATATTTAAAATAATATAGTTGTACCCCTGTACCATACTTTTTACATGCTTGCCGTATACCCGTACCCGTACTACTGCTACATAGTCCCTACCGATAACCATATGTTTCCTGTCATCATCTATAAGATCCCAACGAAAAAATAATATGCGAATATACCTTCTCATTGACAATAGTGATATATAGTAAGGGGAAAAAAGGATTTTTATGGGCACCGCATTTTCCTTTCGGGTTCAGCTAGGATTCTGTTTTGTTATCAATTTCAAGTGGTCATATCCTAGCTTCCAGTTCTAGATACCACTGTGATAGTTTTTCGAAGAATTTATGCGAATGACAATTTTAGAAATTTGACTGCAATACTTACTCCTAGTTATATGACAAGAGTACTTAACTTTCTGCAAATTTTTCCTCTTTTTTAACTAATAGCCTTATAGGAGATACAAGACCATTATCAGTTTCTATTGCCAAGCTTAGAACAAAGTCTACATAGATGTTCTTGCTCTTAACAGATTATAGATATAATGGTTCATGTGACAATACTATTATAATGTGAGTAATCAATGTTTCTTTTCGATATTGTAATTTTCACTTGTATCTTCTAAGGAAGGAGGGTTACTATCTGACATTCAACTTAAGCTGATTCTATATTCTGATATTATCTTGTTATTTCTCTCCAAATTCAGAGAATGTCAGGGAAATGGAATAGCAATACAAACAACCCAGTGGCCCATGTACCAACCATCATTCAGTCGGTGGGCACTTATTCACATGATCCAGGTAGTGGCAACACAAAAGAAATTTCTTTTGGAGAACAACCAATAATAAAAAACGAGGCAATTAAAAAGGTCGACAGCGAACTATTGGCCTCGAATCGGGGTAATGCCATGCTACGATACAAAGAGAAGAGGAAAACCCGCAGGCATGACTAACAGCTTTATAACCTCGTAATTTTGTTTGCAATTATAGATTGTATTCAATGTACTTTTTCTAAGCGTAAACTTTGGACCATTGCCAGGTATGAGAAGCACATTCGCTACGAATCAAGAAAGGCAAGAGCTGATACTAGGAAGCGAGTGAAGGGACGTTTTGTCAAGTCTACAGAAGCCATCGATCTGCAGAGAAAATGAAGGCTGAAAGTGAAACTCCTTTGATTTTAAGACAACATTTTGTTGTACATATTTATGGTGTTGTTTTCGTTGAATTGATCGAGTAATGTTTGGTCGTTTGTAGCTTAAAAATGAGAGATCGTGTTTTTTGTGATCATGGTTTTTGTGATGTGCCTCATTTGAATGACTGGGTTTTGTCAATCATCCTGCAGAAAATGTTTGCGATTGTGTTTTACGCCATATAATGGTATAGTGCAGATCTGTAATGATTTGAATAATCTCTTTGCTTTTGTGTTCTCTTATCTTTGATGTACTTAGGTTATCTAAGATATTGCGCACTTTTGTGCTAAGTATGTCCAATCAAAATCGGCATTTGGCGAACTATTCAGAAGATCCTGGACTAAAAGAAGATGATATTTGCTAGCTGACAACATAATGGAGGCAGTAAATTGGTATAGCTTTGATCCGAATAGCCTGATCCGAATTTGATTGAAAGCCGATATAGCACCTACGGGATCAAAAGTAATGTACTGCATCAAGTACCATAATTGTTGGTTAGCATCTGATGGAAGCCCCTTATACGGAGAAGCAAACACTAGAGTAAAATCACACTGCCATCGGGTGCTCAACCAGCCGGGCCCGGTACCTGGTACCTCACAGGTCAAAAAATTGGATCAGGACCCGGACTTATGAGAACCGGGTCTGGGCCCTAGTTAAAAAAATTTACCCGTTAGATCCGGTAGATGGAAATAAATATTTGCACTTAAGTATTTTTGCACCCATAATACCTACGGTTCCAACATTTTTTGCACTAAAGTCGAAGAATAAATATTATATTTATACATCTATCTTCAACAATTACAATTTATATGTATATCGCTATAACCTTATTATTCAAATTCTATATATTTTTTGGGGGTATTTTTTAACCAATCCCGGTCCAGGTTCGGGTAGGTTCTATTTTGAGCAGACCCGGATCCAGACTCAGAAGTGCATCGGGTCTTATTTTAGAACCCGGACTTGGACTTGTATAGATCGGGTCGGATCCGGGTAGGGCCGGCCCTGATATGTAGGCGGGCAAGGCGGCCGCCTCGGGCCCCCGCCGGAATCGCGATTTTAGGGGCCCCCAATTTCAAACTTCCCTTGTAAATATAGGCACGCATTTCGCACGTAAAATTTTTTTTGCATGTTTTTTTTTAAATGTATGGGGCAGGGGGGGCCCATTTCGGAAGTTCGCCTAGGGCCCCCCGGAACTCAGGGCCGGCCCTGGATCCGGGTTAGGTCCGAGTATCGGGTAAATGTGACAGTGATATACAAAATTAACCAAGGGAATTGGATATGCAGGGTTTTTGATTCGTCGCCTGCCTTTTTCTTTTCTTTTTCCCATGATATATCCATAGTATAACAATATGGGAAACTAAGAGCTGGTTTAATTATTAATACAAGGGTGGTCGATAAGACCATGCAGCATCAATTTTGGACCTTGGTGATTAGCCTGGTCTTATAAACAGATGAGATGGAACAAATGACGAGAAATAGGAGAAACCCTAGAAACGAAAATCCGAGCGATA
The DNA here is from genome assembly GCA_017893485.1 of Hemerocallis citrina. Taxonomy (NCBI): domain Eukaryota; kingdom Viridiplantae; phylum Streptophyta; class Magnoliopsida; order Asparagales; family Asphodelaceae; genus Hemerocallis; species Hemerocallis citrina. The sequence goes on from JACEHZ010000366.1 coordinate 131,487, forward strand.
TGCCAACCCTAACGCAGAACTTGTTGACATAAGGGCACACCTGGAACCACCCAATCTTATCATTCCCTTTCTTGCCCACATACGCTATTGCGCTTGCTGCTGCAGCTGATGCCATCACAAGCCCTAAGCTCACCTGCAAAAGATATACTATTAGCTAGTTTCCAAAGTGTTAATTCGCTTAAACTATCAATTTGATTCTAAGTAACACCGGCCGGTATTAAATAATTGTTCATAACATGATAGTAGTAGTATGATACATGTACCAGCGAATGGAGGAGCTAGAGTTGTCAAATATATATATATATATATATATATATATATATATATATATATAGAGAAAAGTGAGCCTCATATAGAGTATGAGGAAATTTTCCTCATACAAAGTGATTATACTCACTTGGTGGGGCCATTATGGAAGATCCACTCCGTTCATCATGTTTATCATGTTAATGGATGTAAGTGTAGAAAAAATCAAGTGGTTTGGAGGTCATTCACCCATGCATCATGTGGTTGAAAAATGAACGATTTCAACAGTAATATAAATCGAACCACAAATTAGACCCACATGATGCATGGGTGAACGACCTTCAAACAACTTGATTTTTTCTACACTTACATCTATTAGCATGATAAACATGATGGACGAATTGGATCTTCCATAATGGCCCTACAAAGTGAGTATAATCACTTTGTATGAGGAAAATTTCCTCATACAAATATGAGGCTCACATTACTCATATATATATATATATATATATATATATATATATATTAATTAGGACCACAGACAGACACTTCTGTGATGCATGTAACCATGTTGTTCATTATTTTCTCTTTAATGAAATTAGGACGTGGCTTTAACCATCAATCAGATAGTCCTCAAAATCAAATTTGCTTTTAGTAAGTGCACACGACATTACTTGATTTTCGGATAGGATTTTTTATACTTAATTTAGAGTTCAAACCAACTCAAAAGATGTGTTTAATTCTTGCAAAAGAGAACCTGCACACCCATGTTTTGTTTTTTTAGGACACTACGCATCGGGGATCTAAGAACTTCATCTTCTATAACTAAAACGAAGAAAAGTTCTTGACCCTAGCAATAATTAATGCTCAGAAACAGAATTTCCTAGTTTCATATAAATATATAACCTTTATCTCATAACATAACTGACTCAAGCATCAAAGAGTATTTATTTATTTATTGTTCCAAACAAACAAACAAAGAAACCAGCCGGCCGGCCGGCCCCTAGAACTCCGAATCGATAAACCTCCATCAATAAAAGTAGGGCACATACCACATCCAGAATAGGCAACAGGTAGCTCAAAACCGTAGCATTGAAAATGAATGGCAAGGATACCAGCGAATAACCACAAGCGATTGCATTGCCAATCACAAAGAACCTACATACACACACACACACACACATAATTTCCATTAAAATACGCATAACACAAAATGATATCATACAAACTTATTATTGTTGGCATCATAAATTAACATTTGAATTATTTGCTTACTCGAAGGCAGGAGACACTTTGTAGTTGGCACTAATGACTATCCCTGCGAGATTCGTGTTCTGCTTGTTAAGAGCCATTACAAGGGCAGCAGCGAACGTTGCGAACGCTGCGAAAACCCTGAACACAATCTGGCATATAATGTAGTTTATGTGAGATGGGTTTTTCCCCCTGTTTGCACTGCAATCAGCTGCCTCCATATTGGGGGGTAAAAGAAAAAAAAAATGGTAGAGACAGAAGAGTAGAGAAGGGGAGAGATGAGAGGGAAGAAATGATAAGATAGGTTTAAGAGATGAGATGTAAGGGGGATCCAGGTATTTATAGATTGAGACGAAGAGCTAGCTTTGGTTTGGAAATTGGAAGTAGAGTGAGGGAAGTGCATGCTTACAAATAGGGTATGGGCGGTTGGAAGAATACTCAAGATATTAGTGGTGCATTTGGTCCCCCCCCCGGTCTAGCTAAGATAAATGCTGTCGTAGATTGCACATATGTACTTTTCCACTATATATTACTTACAGAAATAAAATTAGCTAGCTAATCTCTACTTCTCTTATCTTAACCGATTCTAGTTAATGTGGTTCTTTCCCTTTTATGTATAGATATGATCTTTTCTTTTGAAAAATGAAGATATAGATATGATAATCTTAGGAATCATTGAACCTCAAATTTAGTTAGATATCTTTTTTCTTCTTTTTTTTTTTCATAAATATTTTATTAGCTGTAAACATTGATCATGTATGTTGTAGGAGGGAGGGTATGAGAAATTGGCAGGTATATTAATCATCTGTAATGTGATTTTCCTTTCCTTTTAGATATAGATACACACTAATATTAGAATTAAGTGAAGCCCAAAAATATAATTAGGGGATCAGGGAATTTTTTGATAAAAATCAGATTCAATGTATATATTGATTTTTTTTTTTTTTAAACCTTTTTGTTATATATATAGAGAGAGATGTCGAAGCTACATTCTAAGAGTAAGATAATAATAATTAAATGCATGTGGACTGCTCAAGTTCTTAATTTGCACTCATATATATATGGATGGTCACGAATCAGTTATGATCATCTCTGGGCCGGGTTATTTCCTTGTTCAGGTGCCGTTATCTGCTTGAAAGCCGAGAGTAGGCGGCTACCCACGCTGAGTTTTTCATTTTTGTTTTTTTTTTATTTTTTTATTTTTTTTTTAAAGATCTACGTAGGATGATACTTACTGTTATACATTTTCTGTAGCATATTATATTGTACGGATAAACATATATATTATATTGTATGGATAAAGAAATTTTTGAGAGACCTAGGTATAAAGACATTTATGTATGTTATTTAATAATGTAGAAGATTATATTATAATGTAAATCTGCTCAGTTAGTTGGGTAGATTGGTTTTCTTCTACCTAAAATGTCAGGGTTAGGAAGTCTACAAAGTTTAATATTTTCAATTAATTGGATTTCGACACATATATTTTGTATATTTATTGAGTAATTGATAGAGAAAGAAGTTTTAAAAAAAATCCGACAGTCAATGCTCAATCCACAGTTCAATATTCGAATGGGATTTCATTAAATAATTTTAGAATATAATTTGAATGATGGACAAATCTTTTTGAGAAAATTTCTTGCCTTCTTCAGAAATTATCTATGATTATTTGATTTTTCTCTCTCTTTATTTTAGCAACTAATTATTTGAGATTCAGATGGTCGCTAAGAAATTAACTTTTTTGCATCTGCCATTGCAAAAATGTGATGACAATTATTTAGACTACCTTCTTTATGTTATAATTTTAAGGCACCTTCTTTATGTTATAATTTTTCTTATTTTATGATGATTTCTTCTCCAAAACAATCTACGTTCTTTTTTCATTTTCCTGGCTACATCTTCTCATTTTATCAAGATTTAGGAGTTCAATCTTGTCTCAATCATCTCCTGATGGAGGTTATGCATATCCTTCACTCTTTTCCCCTCAAGTTTTCTCCGATTCTTGATGACTCTTCTTTCTCCCGTTATTCCTATCATATTAACTCCATTCCAATATCATCATCAGTTTCTTCCAGTTTTCTCTTACCCTCTTCTTGCCTCATCAAAGACGAAGCTAGCATGTTAGACCTTGCTTTATTTTCGTTCCCTTTGGTGAAGGTCATCCCTCCCCCCGTTAAGCGGAAATACAATAAGAAATTCTATAATAATTTGCAGATTCGTGTCAGTGCTCGTATTCTAGCTAGGAAAGCAGGTTCTGTGTCAGCTCATCATCTTGTGTACAATTGAGTTTTGGTTTTCCTCTGCCTTCCTCTGAGTAGGCAGTCTGGCTTATCAGTTTTGTGATGGTAGTGTTCTCATGGGCTGCTGTTTCTGTTTCTGCTCAGTTAGCCTATTCTTTCGCTTTTTTGTGGCGTGCCTGGTCTCCGCCAAGCTTATCCTTCTGTGTTTCTTCTTATTCTGTGTATGTTTCTTTTTCTTCGTCGAGTCTCCCTGAGAGATTGGGCCTTTCTCTCCTCCAATCCTCTTATTATTTGTATCGTTCTTTTAGGCGTTTGTTTGTTATCTTATCAGTTTTTATGTGGTCGCTACCCTTGTATTGCACACTCTTTATTTGCTACTTTGTTTCGATTTTTTGCGTTTTCTCTCTTTTCTTTTCTGTGCAGGTGGTGCTTGGTGTCTTCGTGTGAAGATGTTTGGCCTACTATTTCATGGCTTTGTCTTATGTTCCTGTTGCTTTGCGGAAGTGAGACTTAGTGGGAGTACGCTCTCCTTTTTGGTGCGGCAGGGTTGGTTGCTCCTTTTGATGCATTGTAATCCTGTCTGTTTACTCCGTCACCCTTTTCGGTGTTGTTCTACATTTGTATCGCAAATCTCTTATTTGCGTGCTATTCAGCTGTTATTTGATTACTTTTTGTAATCTTCTTTCTGTTTTTACAGCTTGTTAAATCCTTGTATTTTTGTCTGTAACTCTACTGTTTTTATTGATTTATATAATTTTTGATGGCTGGAGCCGTTTGGCTCGATCCGGTATATGAAAAAAATAAATTATTTAGACTACCTGAAAGTGATGAGAGAAAAATGCTTTATAATGAACACAAAACGTACCAATCTCTAGTTTACATAATTAATTAATTATTATTAGCTGAATAAACTAAATAATACTTACTATTTTACTCTGCTCATGATGAGTATAATATCTCTGTCCGCAACCGGCGGCTATACTAGTTTGAATAAAGAAAGAAAAGAAAAAGAAAAAAAGAATAGAAAAATAAAAATATAATATAATTGTCGATAATATTTTTGTATATAATATAGCGCGCGATATCATAAATGGAAACGAGGATCATGAACCTACCTCTGTGGAAGAGTGTAGAAATAGAAATGATTGGCCAAAATGGAAAGAGGCAATTAAGTCTGAATTAGACTCGTTTGAAAAACGAGAAGTTTTTTGGACCTGTAGTTCGAACACCAAAAGAGATCAAACCAGTAAGCTATAAATAGGTAATTGTACGAAAAAGAAATGAACGAAATGAGATTACTAGATATAAAACAAGGCTTGTCGCACAATGTTTTACCCAGATGCCTGGTGTTGATTATGAAGAGACATATTCTCCTGTGGTGGATGCAATAACATTTCGATATTTGATATGTCTGGTAGTGCATGAAAGACTTGAAATGCACCTCATGGATGTGGTCACGGCCTATTTGTATGGTTCGTTAGACCATGATATATATATATGAAAATCTCTGAAGAATTTATAAGTGCCAGAAGCACATAATGATAATTTCCGGGAAAATTTACTCAGTTAAGTTAAACAAAGCTTTGTATGGATTAAAACAATCGGAACAAATGTGATATCGATATAACCATCTTAGTGAGTTTTCGATAAAGGGGACCATAATAATGGTCATATAAGCTCACATATATTTATTAAATATTCAAGGTCAAAGTCTGTTGGAATTCCTGAAGAGTTGTACAAGCCGTGTAATGTTTAAAGAAATATCTTAAGACGAAAAGACCTTGGATAAGCAAATTTCTTGTTTTGTCATCATTTTTGTTTTCAGGTTTTTCAAATTAAACATTTGAAAGACATTGGAATTGCTTGGTCCTGGAGTACCATTTCTTAGTGCAATGGAAGCACTAATATATCTTATCAATAATAAATATTATGATATACCTTATGCGGTTGGTTTACTAGTAAGATGAAGTCCTCACCAACTCGAAGTCATTGGACTGGTATGAAAGATAACTTCGAGAGACCATGGATATGGGATTATATTATTCTAATTTGTCCATATCAGTTTTGATTGGTTATGAAAATGCAGAGTATTTATCATATCATTATAAAGCCAGATATCAATCAAGAGATATTGGCTCCATGCGAGGCAAGGCATAGATGTGTTTGTTTGATCGGTTTAACTTCTTAATATATTTGGAGAACGTGTCATCCTTAATTGATCAAGAAGTACTTACAACGTTATTTGAAGATAACACAGCTTTAAAGCTTAATAAAAGGCGGGTTACATCAAAGGCGATCAGCCGAAACATATTTCACCAGAATTCTTCTTTACTCATGTTTCAATTAAAAGGGTGATCATTGTTAACCAAATAGAATCAAGCGACAATCCAGAAGATTGCTCGCTATGACCCTATCACCCTTACTTTTGGAAAGGATGGTAGAATTGATCGAGATTCGAGATACGACTTTTGAAAGTCCTAATCGGATGATCTCGTCAGCGGGAGAAATAATATGCGCTGCACTCTTTTTCCCTTCACCAAGTTTTGTTTCACTGGGTTTTCTTGGTAAGGTTTTTAACGAGGTAGCATCTTCATTGCATATCATTGTTAAAGATTTGTACTCTTTTTCCTTCACTAGGGTTTTTCCCATTTGGGTTTTACCTAGTAAGGTTTTAACGAGGCATATTCTTATTTACATTCAATAGACATTCAAGGGGGAGTGTTATAAATAAATTATTAAGTGTGAATTGTTTATTGAACTTTCCCCCACTCTTTCCACATTCTCCACCACCACATTGCATTCATTCATATTTATTCATATGTAATAATTATGTAATTGTCTCTTTGTATTCTTTGTAAGCCTATAAATAGGCCATTGGGTGAATCATTTGTAAGACACATGAAAAACTTATGAATGAGAATAATCTTCTTTCCTCTTATCTCTATTTTCATTGTTTATTGTTTCTATTATTTTACAATACGTTATCAGCACCAGTTTCTACCATTCGAGTCTCAAGTTCATCCGAAGAAAAAGAAAAATGTTTGGTCATATATATGTAAGTATGTTAATCTCGAGTTCATCTTATTATTTTTTTACTTTTGATCATTTCCTTAAGATCAATATAACTTAGTATGCTCTACACTCGCCATTTTTTATGGATCTTGTGTATCAGAAAAGTTATATTTTGATCTCGTCTTTTTATTTCTAATTATGCATATAATTTCATTATGTTCTTATTTTTCAAAGCTCTTGATAATAACCGACAAGAATTACTTGTCATGAGTTTTGAATGTTGAAATTCATTTGAATACCGAAAGTTTCAAAGAGACAATTGATGGATTCAAAGAATCATCAAAATGAGATCATACAAAAGATATAACGAAAGCTATAATTTTCTTTTGTCACAATCTCCCTGAAGGAGTGAAAGATGATTGTATCAAAATCAATGATCCTGAAGATCTCTTGAAATTTAAATAAAATATTGTTCATCTAGCAAAAGGAATTATATGAGAAATTGATATATCAAAATTAAAGATCCCGAAGATCTCTCGAAATGAAAAAAAATATTGTTTGTATAATAACAATACAATGAGCATGAATTGATGACGATCCTGTAAACCTAAATATGTATAACTGTGGCTAACTATAAATGTATGAAAAAATGACGATTTCGTCTTATATATTGGACATGCTCCATTCCCCGAAGTGAATGTGATGCTAGATAATTATTCTAGTAATTTTAGCCATGAGGGTACCCATTATCGTGGCCATAGATATGGACTTGGATAATGAAAAGAAAATAAAATGTATAATCAATCCATCATTGGCGTATGATGCAAGACCATCGGTCGCGTACCTGTAATACGGTAATGTATTTTATTGATCTATATCAAGAATCATTAAAGAATAAAGGAAAGAATTAACTGATGGTCATAACCTTAATAATATGATATACTTAAAGGTGGTAGATTTCTCTGTCCATTCTGAAAATGGAAGTGATAATCACCAGATGTGATAAATATACTATCCTGAAGATAAAAAAAAAATCATGATCACCAGAAGTGATCAAAATGATTTATCATTTCAAGTTACTTTATTTATAAGTTTTGTTTTTGTTTTTCATGTCTGTTATGAGTTATGATAATATTCTATTTATTTAAGTTTAATATTTTCATATATGCTTGATATATTGCTTTACAAGTTTGTTTATTTTCTTTTTTTTATTATTTTTATATGTATAAATTCAAGATTCAAGTTGGGACAAATGTTTTGAAGACATTATTACCACACACACTATAATACATATTCTCTCATTTGAGATATGATGAAGCACATACCAATATTATATAAATTTATATGGTTGTGTGAAATTAGAAATCTTGAAGAGTTAAATTTCATAAGCTCCTGAAGAGCTAATTCCATGATGTCTGAAGGCACAAAATTCAGAATTATACACCATTTTCTCTAAAGTCCCGATAAATTTGTTCAGATATAAGACTACAAATGAACAAGGTATATGCGTTACCTTAAATATGACAATCAAAAGGTGTGTGTTGCAAAGTTTACTCCACTTTGTGATCTGGATTGTATTATACAACTATAAGAATGGTTGAATCATATAATACAGTAAATATGAAGTTTACTGATACTGTAAACCAGAAGTTTACAGATATATTTAAGGTTTGGCATGATCGGTTAGGTCATCCCGGTTCAACGATGATGCAAAAAAAAAAATTATCGAGAAATCATGTGGTCATTCATTGAAAAACCAGAAGATTTTTCAATCTCATGAATTTTCTTGTGTTGCTTGTTCCAAAGGAAAGTTAATTACAAGGCCCTCACCAGCCAAAATAAAGAACAAATCACCCGTGTGGACCGTTTCAGTATTTTAGAACGAATTCATGGTGATATATGTGGTCCGATTCATCCCCCGTGTGGGCCGTTTCGGTATTTTATGGTTCTAATTGACGCATCAACTCGATGGTCACATGTGTGTTTATTATCATCTCGTAATTTGGCTTTTGCAAGATTACTTGCACAAATAATTCAGTTGCGAGCACATTTTCCTGATTATCCGATAAAGACAATTCGTCTTGATAATGCTGGTAAATTTACATCCCAATCTTTTATGAATTATTGTATGTCAATTGGGATAAAAGTGGAACATCCAGTAGCCTATGTTCACACTCAAAATGGTTTGGCAGAATCATTTATAAAACGGATCCAATGGATTGCTAGACCAATGCTTATGAAATCAAATCTCCCCGTTTGGGCCTGGGGACATGCTGTTTTACATGCAGCACAACTTATACGCATCCGGCCAACCAGTTATAATGATAATTCTCCCTTACAATTGGTTCATGGTCAGGAACCAAATATTTCCCATTTACAAATTTTCGGATGTGCGGTATATGTCCCAATTAATCCACCACAACGTACAAAAATGGGACCTCAAAGGAGGACGGGAATATATGTTGGGTATGAATCTCCATCTATAATCAAGTATATTGAACCGACGACTGGAGATTTGTTTACTGCAACGTTTGTAGATTGTCACTTTGATGAATCACTATTCCCAACATTAGGGGGAGATAATAAACAGTTGGAAAAAGAGATTTCATGGAATGAATTATCATTGAAATGTTTAGATCCTCGAACAAAAGAAAGTGAATTAGAAGTTCAAAGGATAATTCATTTGCAAGGTATTGCAAATCAACTGCCAGACGCATTTACTGACCACAAAAGAATAATAAAATCTCATATTCCAGCTGTAAATGCTCCTATCAAAATTAATGTCCCTGAAGGACAACCTATAATTGCTAGTGAGTCTAAGGCACGCTTGAAGCATGGTAGACCACTTGATTCCAAAGATAAACATCCTCGAAAAAGAAAGGAGCAAATAACTATGATTGTCAAATCGAGGATGTCTCTCCAGAAGAGACCATTGACATTGTTAATAATGAAGAGAATCGGGTACCTGAAATTAATGAAAATGAAGAGATCTCGATTAACTATGTCATTACGGGAAGAAGATGGGACCGGAATAATATAATTGTCGACGATATTTTTGTATATAATATAGCGCGCGATATCATAAATGAAAACGAGGATCATAAACCCATCTCTGTGGAAGAGTGTAGAAATAGAAATGATTGGCCAAAATGGAAAGAGGCAATTAAGTCTGAATTAGACTCGTTTGAAAAACGAGAAGTTTTTGGATCTGTAGTCCGAACACCAAAAGAGATCAAACCAGTAGGCTATAAATGGGTATTTGTATGAAAAAGAAATGAACGAAATGAGATTACTAGATATAAAGCACGGCTTGTCGCACAAGGTTTTACCCAGATGCCTGGTGTTGATTATGAAGAGACATATTCTCCTGTGGTGGATGCAATAACATTTCGATATTTGATATGTCTGGCAGTGCATGAAAGACTTGAAATGCGCCTCATGGATGTGGTCACGGCCTATTTGTATGGTTCGTTAGACCATGATATATATATGAAAATCCCTGAAGGATTTAAAGTGCCAGAAGCACATAATGATAATTCCTGGGAAATTTACTCAGTTAAGTTAAACAAAGCATTATATGGAATGAAACAATCAGGACGGATGTGGTATAACCGTCTGAGTGAATTTTTAATAAAAGAGGGTTATAATAATGATCCTATATGCCCATGTGTGTTTATAAAAGGTTTAGGATCAAAATTTGTTATAATTGTTGTTTATGTTGATGATTTAAATATCATCGGAACTCCTGAAGAGTTATTACAAGCCGTGCAATGTTTAAAGAGAGAATATGAAATGAAAGACCTTAGAAAAACAAGATATTATTTAGGTCTTCAAATTGAACATTTGAAAGATGGGATTTTCTTGCATCAATCCACTTATCTGGAAAAAGTACTTAAAAGGTTTTACAAAGATAAAGCTCATCCCTTAAGTACTCCCATGGTAGTGAGGTCGTTAGATGTTAATAAAGATGTGTTTAGACCTCGTGAGGAACATGAAGAACTAATTGGTCCTGAAGTACCATATCTTAGTGCCATTGAAGCATTGATGTATCTTGCTAACAATACACGTCCTGATATATCTTTTGCGGTAAATTTATTGGCAAAATATAGTTCCTCACCAACTCGAAGACATTAGAATGGTGTGAAACATATATTTAGATATCTTCGAGGGACCATGGATATGGGCTTGTATTATTCTAACCTGTCCAAATCAGATTTAATTGGGTATGCAGATGCAGGATATTTATCTGATCCACATAAAGCCCGATCTCAATCAGGATATGTGTTCACCTGCGGAGGAACAGCAATTTCATGGCGTTCTACAAAGCAAACACTAGTAGCAACTTCAACTAATCATGCAGAAATATTGGCAATCCACGAGGCAAGTCGTGAATGTGTTTGGTTGAGGTCGATATCTCAATATATCCAGGGAACGTGTGGCCTTTCAATCGATAAAGATATCCCCACAACCTTATTTGAAGATAATACAACATGCATAGCTCAGCTAAAGGATGGCTACATCAAAGGTGATAAAACGAAGCATATCTCACCAAAGTTCTTCTTCACTCATGATCTTTAACAAAAGGGTGAAATAAGTGTTCAGCAGATAAGGTCAAGTGAGAATCCAGCAGATTTGTTTACTAAGGCTCTACCCACGACAACATTTGAAAATATGGTAAACATGATTGGGATGCATCGTTTGAAAGATCTACAAGGATGATCTTTTTAGGAGAAGAAAAGATATGCACTGCACTCTTTTTCCCTTCACCAAGTTTTGTCCCATTGGGTTTTCTTGGTAAGGTTTTTAATGAGGCAGTATCGAGGCATATTCTTATCCACAATTACGAGACATTCAAGAGGCAGTGTTAAAAATCAATTAATGTGAATGTCTCTCCATTATCCCATTTTCTCCACTAACCCCATGATCTCCATGTTCTCTACTCACCATTTACTCCATGTTTGTCCTTTCAACTTCTTTTGTAAGCCTATAAATAGGCCTTTAGATGAATCATTTGGAAGTGCTAAAAAAAGAAAAGAAAATCATTTGAATACAAATTATACTCTATTCTCTTGTCTCTTTTACTTTCTAGCATCGTCTCCATTATTTTCCATTATTTTCTAGCATCGTTTTCATTTGTTGATTTGCAATACCTTGCAAATAAATTATCCTTTGAACTTCTAATTCACTTTCTTTTGTTCGAGGATCTAAACTTTTCAATGATAATTCATTCCATGAAATCTCTTTTTCCAACTGTTTATTATCTCCCCCTAATGTTGGGAATAGTAATTCATCAAAGTGACAATCTGCAAACCTTGCAGTAAACAAATTTCCAGTCGTCGGTTCAATATACTTGATTATAGATGGAGATTCATACCCAATATAGATTCCCGTCTCCTTTGAGGTCTCATTTTTGTGCATTGTGGTGGATTAATTAGGACATATACCGCACATCCAAAAATTCGTAAATGGGAAATATTTGGTTCCTGACTATGAACCAATTGTAAGAGAGAATTATCATTATGACTGGTTGGCCGGATGCGTATAAGTTGTGTTGCATGTAAAACAACATGTCCCCTGGCCCAAACGGGGAGATTTGATTTCAAAATCATTGGTCTAGCAATCCATTGGATCCGTTTTATAAATGATTCTGCCAAACCATTTTGAGTGTGAACATAGGCTAATAGGGGTGCGTTTGTTTTAGTATTCAGAATTTCATTTTCAGAAAACTCTATTCTGAGTTGGCGTTTGTTTTAAGTGTTTTTCCCAAACAATATTCAGAATACTCATACCCCCTATTTTCCAAAACACCTCCTTTACTCTCTTCTAACAGCAACTACAAAGCAAGAGAGCTTGTGGCGCACGACGGGAGAGTTATTATATATATATTATTATTATTATTATTATTTATTATAATTATTATTATATATATTATTATTATTATTATTATATATATTATTATTATTATTATATATATTATTATTATATATATTATTATTATTATTATTATATTTATTATTATTATTATTATTATTATTATTATTATTATTATATATATTATTATTATTATTATTATTATTATATATATTATTATTATATATATTATTATTATTATTATCATTATCATTATTATTATTATTATATATTATTATTATATATATTATTATTATTATTATTATATATTATTATTATTATTATTATTATTATTATTATTATTATTATTATTATTATTATATATTATTATTATTATTATTATTATTATTATTTCAAATTGGTATTCAAAATTGTCAGAAATATAACAGAACAGCTTTTAAACTCTCTTTTTCAGAAAAACAGCTTTCAGATAACAATTTTCAGTTAGAAATATAACCGAACAGCTTATAAACACTCTTTTTCAGAAAAACAGCTTTCAGAATACAGTTTTCAGCTAGAAATATAACCGAACAGCTTTTAAACACTCTTTTTCATAAAAATAGCTTTCAGAATACAGTTTTTAGCTAGAAATATAACCGAACAGCTTTTAAACTCTCTTTTTCAGAAAAACAGCTTTCAGATAACTGTTTTCAGCTAGAAATATAACCGAACAGCTTTTAAACTCGGTTTTTCAGAAAAACAGCTTTCAGATAACAGTTTTCAGCAAGAAATTTAACAGAACAGCTTTTGAACTCGTTTTTTCAGAAAAACAGCTTTCAGATAACAGGGATCAGCTAGAAATATAACCAAACAGCTTTTAAACTCGTTTTTCTAGAAAAACAGCTTTCAGATAACAGTTTTCAGCTAGAAATATAACAGAATAGCTTCTAAACTCTCTTTTTCAGATAAACAGCTTTCAGAATACAGTTTTCAGAATACAATATAAACAAACAGCTTTTAAACTCACTTTCAGAATAACTCTATTCAGAATACTATATTCAGAAAACTCTATTCAAAATATCAAAACAAACGCACTCTAGATGTTCCACTTTTATCCCAATTGACATACAATAATTCATAAAAGATTGGGATGTAAATTCACCAGCATTATCAAGACGAATTGTCTTAATCGGATAATCAGTAAAATGTGCCCGCAACCGAATTATTTGTGCAAGTAATCTTGCAAAAGCCAAATTACGAGATGATAATAAACACACATGTGACCATCGAGTTGATGCGTCAATTAGAACCATAAAATACTGAAACGATCCACACGGGGATGAATCGGACCACATATGTCACCATGAATTCGTTCTAAAAATAATAGTGATTCGTTCTTTATTTTGGCTGGTGAGGGCCTTGTAATCAACTTTCCTTTGGAACAAGCAACACAAGAAAATTCATGGGATTGAAAAATCTTCTGGTTTTTCAATAAATGACCACATGATTTCTCGATAATTTTCCACATCATCGTTGAACCGGGATGACCTAACCGATCATGCCAAACCTTAAATATATCTGTAAACTTCTGGTTTACAGTATCAGTAAACTTCATATTTACTGTATTATATGATTCAACCATTCTTATAGTTGTATAATAAAATCCAGATGAGAAAGCTGGTAATTTTTCTAACATACACTTTTTGCCCATCATAGTTGAGGTAATACAAAGATATTCAATACCTCTTTCATTCATAGTCTCAATATAATATCAATTTAGACGAATATCTTTAAAACTTAATAAGTTTCTTTGAGACTTGGCGAAAATAATGCATTTTCAATTATGAATTTTGTGCCTTCTGGCATTATAAAATTTGCTCTTCCGGAGCCTTCAATTATCTTTGCACAGCCTGATATGGTATTGACATGTGCTTGATCATTTCTTAGATTAGAAATATATTTTTTATCTATAAGAATGGTGTGTGTAGTAGCACTGTCTACAAGACATATATCCCAAACTTGGATCTTGGATTGATACATATTACATAATCATAATCTAGATAGAGAAAAAAAAAGGATAAAGGTCAACAGACATATATCTGATATTGGATTATGTGATGGTATAGTCAACATTGAGAGAAAAAGATAAAGGTCAAAAGAAAGACACAAACTGATAAAGAACAAGAGCATTTCGCGGTAAATTAAGTGAGTGAGACTTTTGTGGTGGACCAATAATTATTACCAAGTTCTCCAAAATCGAAGCCTTCTTTGTTACTAACTACAATTCTTCCATGAGCTCTTTTAGAGTTTCCACCATCATGACCAGCCTCTCCTCCACTTCCATCTGCTTCAACACTGTTATGTTCTGAAACTGACTATATCACATCAATCATGAAATTGATGAACAAAATGGAGCATATTCAGTTTACCGTTGAATATTCCCCACCAGTTTTTGCTAAAATAGACTACTTTCTGAATGGGATTTATCAGTTTGTCCATTTTTAATGTGCGCATAAGTGTTTTCAATTGACTAGAAAATACAAATGTCCACAAACTTGAGATGGACCGAGATGTTTCTACAAGCTAATTCTTTGGCTAATCATCGTCTCCCTACTAAAAAAAATTCTAAGCATTTTTTACCAAAAAATACGTAAGGATTTCCTTAGTTTCTTCATGTGTGTTTCTCAGGCTTTTGGAGAGTCCTGCATCTATCATGAATTGAATGAATGACTTAATTGTTAATGTTAAATGACATATATGAACTAGTGATAAATAATTGGGGGTTATAGACTGGATAAGAGTCCATACGCAGTACTTTGTTATGTCCAAGTAATGTATTTCACCCTATTTGCATGCAGCATGATACACCGTCAATATTTCTCCATTATATTCATTTCTAGTGTAAGACTTTTATGGTGAGCTTCAGAATAAACTGTGGGTGTGTGGGTGTGTGTATGCTGGCAGGGATTTGTCTGTTAGAAATTATTCAAATTAAAAAATAATGCATTACAATTTGAAAAATATTCAATAACCATTGACCAAATATCATCAAAATGGACAAAAGTTACAAGTGATATGCAAAAAGAACAAGCCCCAGAATGTAATCAAATATTCAACAAACCAATGAAAACTCAAATTAGAGTTACTTTGGAACAACTATGGAACACAACAAGCTTTGCATAAAATGGTATACCTGAAGGCATCGGCCATATCTTTTTGTGTATCCTAAATCATTTACAAGTGGCACCTCCAAAGCTTTAGCTAATTGACAAGCGGACGCAACAAAGCTCGAATAGTTGAAGTAGAGCCTCGTACTGATAACGTATTGTAAAATAATATAAACAATAAACAAAGAAAATAAAGACAAGAAAAAAGAAGATTATTCTCATTCATAATATTTTCATCTCACTCACAAATGATTCACCCAATGGCCTATTTATAGGCTTACAAAGAATACAAAGAGACAATTACATAATTATTACATATGAATAAATATGAATGAATGCAATGTGGTGGTGGAGAATGTGGAAAGAGTGGGGGGAAGTTCAATAGACAATTCACACTTAATAATTTATTTATAACAAAATAAAAATTTATCCAAGAATTGTAAATTATCATTGGTCAACTATTCCCTATCAAGTTCCAAGTGTCGATAAAGGGAATACCTACGTTGGTTTTTCCTTCTTTCTCTTTTCTTAGGGCATTTGTACTACATATATATATATATATCTATATATATAAATATATATATATATGAGAATTAACAACCACCCGATCAAGGTCATAATCATGATCTTGATCGGATGGCTAGCAGAGCGAGTGCGCAACCAAAGACCTCTCTCTCTCTCTCTCTCTCTCTCTCTCTCTCTATATATATATATATATATATATATATATATATATATATATATATATATATATATAGAGAGAGAGAGAGAGAGAGAGAGAGAGTTCCCTTCTGTTGTGCACTAGGCCACCGTGTGCACTCATGTGCGCTCGGCCTTCCGCCTTCGTATTGACGATCCGAACCGTTCACATTAATCTACACATCTAAATTAGTTTAAATATGTAAAATCAAATCATTTGAAATTCATTTGACCATCCATTGAAGTGCTACAAAATTGGATGGCTGAAATTGTTGTTTTTTATAATCACATGATGGATGGGCAAATGAATTTCAAATAATTTGATTTTACATATTTAGACTAATTTAGATGTGTAGTTCAATGTGAACGGTTCGGATCGTCAATACAAAGACGGGAAGGCTGAGTGTACATGAGTGCACACGACGGCCTAGTGCACAACGAAACGGGACTATATATATATATATATATATATATATATATATATATATATATATATACACTAGTTGAAATTTGCGGTGCACCAAGAGTTGAATGTTTTAACACGTTTTATCTTATGGAGAAATTCAACCACAAAAACTCATACAAATATGAACTTATTGGATATGGGATATGCATAAAATTATAAAACTTCATTGAGAAAATTCATGCCAATATGATCACTAAATTTATTATATGCACCAACTACTAAACTTTTTTTATATTAAGTAATTAGCTCTCGATATTATACCGTACTTAATCTGTTCCAAGTCTTTTGTAGAGCAGTCGATGATGCATTGTGTTTTCTCATTAAACAAAGTCAAATATGTTTTTGTACTTGTATCTTTTGTTATGATTTTGAACACATATCTGAAATAATTTATTCGTAATTAATCATTTTTTGTATATTGGATTAAAGTACAAAAAAAAGAAAACAATCAAGAATAGCAGTTAGTTTCACACTTTCCTCTCTTCCACGTCTATTACTTTTTCCAATTAATTTCAAGATATAATTGTTCAATTAAATTTGATCACATGCTTCACAACTAATCGTCAAAAAAAAATTGTGGTAAATAATATTTCAACATGGAATTAAATATACAAAATAAATTATACAAAGTATATTTGGATTTATCTTATTGTTGTGCTACTTCTTGTTGTGAACAAGACTCCTAATAATCGGTAAAAAATTGAATATAGTTTACAAAAAAATATACATATATTGTAGCGCCCCGAATTTCTAATATGATATCTCAGAAATACGTGGCACAATTTCCAGCATCAACTTCAATTGCAATAGTAAACATAGTCAAAACACAGCTATATATTTTCAACTTTTATTACAATAATAGTTTACAAAATACAGCAGAATACAAAATACCTTGCTTTACAAATTTCTTTCTTACAACACTCTCTTTTACAATTTTTACATAGGCCATAACATCAATTTAGCACAACCATCCAAATCCTAAGCTATAAGCACCTACCTGTAAAACATGAGGCTAGAGATAACCCTAACTTCCAAAACTGCAGGGGTCAGCCATAACGATGTGAGTGACATAAAAACAAAAGAAACATGAATAAAACATAAACATCGATTCATAACAACAAGTATCAACAGGAAGAACAACTGAAATAAGAAATATCAATAAATAAAACATGAAATCATCAAGGAATATAAGATAGTAATAAGTAACACATGAAAACATCAAGTGAATCTAGACTAAGTGTCAAGTGTAGGAAAACAGAAATCATTATGCATAAAACCAAGTCAAGAAAACACAATTGCTATATGCTGATTCTCTAATACATTCTTGTCGGATTTTATGCATTCCATACTACATAGGTCCGGTGCAAGCCCTTAACGTTCACCACTTTATAGGGTTAGATCCCTCGTTATGCAACTAATTCTACTACGGTGATGGAAACAAGATCCAAAATACTCTGTGAATAGGTACCACAACCCTTAACACGCAAGCATCATGTAAGAATAGCTCAAAAATCGGAGAATCACCTCTCTGCCGTGTACACCACAAATAGGCTTGCGAGGCACTCGACGTGCAGAAACACCAGGTGTAACACCCTGAATTCCAAAATAGGAATTCGAAGTTCCACAGGATCTTTACACTTCTCTTCGTACAATTTTATAAGGAAATTTAAACTTTCATTACATCAGAGTTACAGCTTGAATTACATTTAAATAACGGAAGTCATTTACAGTAATTACATGAATAAAAGTACAACACTTGAAACATTCTTTAAGCAACTTGCATACTTAATCTTGTCAAACTCTTTATCTTGCATAGAAACTGTGGGCTCGTCAGTTCATTCAACTGACGCAAGGATATAAAATATCAATTTTCTCTTACTTAGAAAACACACACTTGTCACAAGCAAAACTACGGGAACTATCCTATAGATGTCGTGTTGTGCTGTGCACTTAGTCCTTAATGCAGTTGTTATGTTATATGACACTAATGCGTACTTGTTCGGATTCTATGCATCCCATACTACATAGGTCCGAGGGCAAGCCCTTAATCGTACTTCATCTTATAGGGTTCAATCTCTCGCATGACTTAAACTACTACGGTAACTATGGTAAGTATCCTAGATGTTTTATGATCTACGAGCCCAGGTCCAAGCAGTCTGAAAGGGAATCCCAAGCACTGACATGACGCATCAAGTAGGCAAACTATGAACAATTCAACCTCTGCCATGGAACGATGGCATCACTCGTAGTCACCAAACACCCCACAAGCGTCGCCACCGGGACGATAATTCCGGAGTAGTGCTCACGCCATGTCATGACGCATCAAGCAAGCAGTTTGTGAATCACTCTCACACCGCCAATCCAATGGCCCGCATACTCATGTTTTTCTTTCACTTTCGTCACATCACCACTATGTATCTAAATCCTTAGTTTATTTGAATCATGAATAAAAATCAACCCCTAGAGTTTGCTCTTTCCTCTATACCGGTCTTAATCAACAACTTGACCATCTTGGTCTTTCATTTCAATAATTCATCTCAATAATTATAATTCATTCAATTTCCGGTAATAGGACTTAGCTACCCTCTAGTTCAAAATCTCATTTCATGTTCATAAATTTGTGTATTCATACTCAACAATATTTTCATAAGTCATCATGATTTTCTCCATTTCAATTCTTGTATTACTTTATCCAAAGACACTTTAAACTAACAATTTATAATAAGTTCTTTCTTGCAAAATAGTCTTAATTTCTCCTTTACACTAGGACAAGGGTTATAGAAAATTATCTCATGAAATCTGGATATCAATTAAATCGTCAGGACAGTCGACTGTTAAAGCATAGTCGGTCGACTGCTCTACGAGGATTTAAACTCGAAAATTAAAATAGTCAGGACAGTCGACTATTAAGACATAGTCGGTCGACTGTTCTGCGATGATTTAAAACTCGAAAATAAACAGTCAGGACAGTCGACTGTTAAGACATAGTCGGTTGACTGTTCAGCAACTAAAATCCGAAATTTGGAATTTATACAGTAACTCAAGATTTTCAAAAAAACATTTAACTCTCATTTTTCATATAAAGTACCTTTTTTTTTTCCTCCCTACAATTGTACATGAAAAATCACACAATGTTCTATTAATAATTTCATGTTCATTTCTCTCAACAATTAACATACAACTTTAGGATTATTTAGCATCAATCACACTAATCATGAATAAGCATAATTTACTAACCAATCTTATTTTAATAATGTGGAGATTCTTACAATTAGCATTTTCCACATAAACACATTTCTCAAAATTGTATTTTTTCCACAAACACAAATATTTCGACATCGAGGACATTTATTCTAATTTTAGCATGCTAGATTAATATTCAAATATCACAACCACAAACATATCATTCAATCAAATTTACTTATTCATTTTACGCAATTTCACATATGTTTTATTTTCACCTTAATCATGGTACTATCAAAGAGCAATATTTTCATCTATTTATTCTAGCATGATCAGCACACAACTTAGCATGATACTACTTAGAAGTTAGAGAAAATTGCTCACCTTATTTGGAAAGAAAATGAAATGAACTCCAAAAAACTCCTAGATTGATCAAAAGAGGTCTTCTCCTCCTAGTTTGAGTCACCACAAATCGTCTCCTCCTCGTTTTGAAGCAAACCCGAGCCTCCTTTGCTTCCTTGAAGAAAACCGGCCACCAATGAAGAACACACAACACAACTCTCAATCTTTGATCTCACTAACTCTCAATCTTATACTCTCTAATTGTATTTCTTTATCTTTCTCTTTTGATATAGATTAGGTGTGAGTATAATAATGTAAGGGGTATTTATAGTTTTATACATAATTTTGGGTGGATTGAATGGCTAAGATTAGATCAGATAGTTAGGGATTAAGGACTAGGATTAGTTTGGAAGTTGCCATAACTATCCATGAATGAGATAACCACCTCACCACTACTCCCATTTTCCTTCTCCACTCATGCATAATCCGGCCTCCCCCAAGGGTGTGTTTTGCACACTCTTGTGCATGCACGTGTTATCCTAGTGTCCCCCACTTACAAGTTGTACATATTAGTTTAATTAATTTTCTCCTATTTGAGTCTACACTACAAGTTAGACTAAAATAAAGAAGAATTAAATTACATGGGCTCACTAATGGGCCAAGAGACTATGGGCTCTACTAGTTTAATTAATTAATTTACTAATTTGGGCTACAAAGAGACAAATTAGGCTTAGGATTAAATTAGGCTTTCTAAAAAGAGAGAATAAATGAAGATGAAATATTTTTAGAGAAATGCATGCATAAATTTTTACGTGCACAACACGTAAAATCAAACAACTCCAAATATAAATAAGATTTGAAAATCCAAGGTGTTACATCAGGTACATTCCGTGAATAGGCCCGCCGACCCTCGACACGCGAATGCACCTTGCATACTCCGTGAATAGGCCTGCAGACCCTCGACACGCGAACATACAAATGTCCTCTCGAGACAGAACAACAAACAGTCCTGGAATGCATCCGTTGGACTAACAAAACCAAGAGCATATACTTACATTTTCCAAGTTCCATCACATCTCCACTAGTGTCTGTCCTTAAGTTGGTTATTATTAAAAGAACACGAATTCCTCCTCTCTAGAGT
Organism: Hemerocallis citrina; assembly: GCA_017893485.1. NCBI lineage: Eukaryota > Viridiplantae > Streptophyta > Magnoliopsida > Asparagales > Asphodelaceae > Hemerocallis > Hemerocallis citrina. The sequence continues at coordinate 153,084 of JACEHZ010000366.1, forward strand.
TAGTGTATCCTGCTGGACTTAATTCCATAAAACATACCCAAGACCCCTCTGGTCTATATCCACAAAATCTCATCTGCCGGTTCACAGGACTCCCACTCAACTCCTAGAGATTCACAATTCAACCATCAACTCAAAAATAAATCTTTCTTTTTAATCCCTTCATTTATTTCATTGTTAATCCATTCACAGTGAGAAAATCCACTCATTAATATTGTTTGTACATTGGGGTATATGTGTATCTAATACAAAAATAACTCTTTTACTGAAATAAGGCATATATGTGTATAAATATGATATATCCAAAAATCCCCTTTACTGATTGAAAAGAACATATGTAGATTGTATATATAACTGATATATATAGAAAACCTCTTTACACTGATTGAAGTTTATGTGCATGTTTATAATAGAAGAATCCCCTTTTTATTGAAATTAAGCAGTGCAGTTATGTAGATACTAAACATATGTAGGTGTAGAAAGTAACTATGCAGGATATAAGAATTCATCATATGCAGGAATATAAAATTGATCATACGCAGGAATATAAAATTGATCCTCTTACCGATTTGAAGTATAAGCAGGTATAACCGATACAAACAAAGCCCTCTTTACTGATTATAAGTATATATATACATGTCATATATATATGTGGATGAACATGTTACTAATTTGAAGTATATATGTGATGTATCAAGAATTCCTCTTTTTGTTGATATGCAGTAAATGCACAAAGTAGAAAATACCCTTTTTACTGAAGTGAAGTGCATATGCAGTTTAGAAATTGATCAATGCAGGTTATAGTAGAAGTAAGGTATATGCAGATTTTAGAAATGGTCTCTTATTAAATTGAAGTATGCATACATATGAAAGTGAACTTTGTAGGTTAAACATGTGCAGGTATATAGGATGTAGCAAATTACTTTTAGCTAACATGAGATAGGTGTGTATAAATATATATGACTGACATATATAAAAGCCCCTTTTGTTTAAATTAAACTAATGCTAGTTATGTAGAGGATGGCCAAATGCAGGTTCGAAAGTAGAACATATGCAGGTTGTGTAGGGGGTATAGAGAATTTCTTCTACTGATATGTAAGTATATATATATGTGTCTATGATATATCAAAAAAATCCGTTTTACTGATTGCAGTGAAACATATGCAGAAACATGTAGAAGATAAATCTTTTAGTGAATAGAAGTATGTATATGTATGTATATGATAAATCTATAGAATCCTCTTTACTGATTTGAGGTGAGAGTATGCAGGTGTAGAAAGTAAAAACATATAGGGTTTATTAAAATGCATCAGAAGCTAACAGGATCTCAAATAGTGATTTTCAAAAGTTCTTCAAAAAAGTCAGTAAGTAGCATGTGCATAGGCTTAGGGCAATTAGGCATCAGTTTAAACATCAAGAAAACAACATGTATAAGTAGCATATTGTTCAAATAAGTCTCAATACATATTGTTCAAATAAGTCTCAATATCAAACAACTCAGATTTCGATTGAAATTTCATAAAAAAACATTTAAAAGTCAATTCAGCAGTTCTTCAAAACAAAACATATGGTTATATGAGTATGTGTGTGTGTGTGTGTGTGTGTGTATATATATATTAGTAGAATCATTCTAAGGGAGAAGTGTGAGGTTTTATTTAATCTAAGTGTCAAACCAAATCGGATTTCACTCAAGAACTTCAAAAACTCAACATCATGTATTGGCCTGCACATACAAACCCGAATACATCAATCCCATCTTCACAATATTCAAAACTTGATCTTTTCGATCTAAACCCCCGCTTAAAAAATTTATTAAACACATAAGACCACTCGCATCAGCACCCATGAAGTATATGCAATCTCAATATGTTTTTAATCAAGTTGTACTTCATCAACCATCCAAACAGAGCATGCCTATATTCATACACAGTAAGGAACTCAATTTCCAATCACTTATGCAAAGTCTTCATACAATCTCATGGTATTTATTCAAATTAACAAGAATATAATATAAAACAACATACCCATGATTTCTATTAGGTTCTTTATCAATCTCAAGTCATCCTTATGCAATTTCAAGTCATCAAAACATAGTTCTCATGAAAGATTCACTTTTTAATTCATTTATCAATCCATAGTTTAATATATCAACATACAATCCCTAACATGCCTTCTAATAGACGAATCATCACATATAACATGCTTAGAACAAAAGAAACCAAACCTAAGTGACTCACTTTTAATTCATCTACTTATCAAAACTTCATATATCTTCATGCAAACTCCTAACATGCTTTCTAATCAATAAATCATCACATACAACATACATAAAACAACACAAAATAAACATGTCACTCACCTTATTGAAGAAATCAAACAAAGTTAATAAAGAACAAGAAAAATCCATCATTCGCAAGAAATCCAAAATCTTCTCTTTAAAACTCCAAGAAATAATAATAATAAAATCTTTTGTGTTGTGCAGCAAGAGACGGCTGCACTCCGCCTTTTAAATAGGCCAGAATATAGGTTTTTAGGGTTTGTAAACAAATTTGTAAAATACCTCTTTTAAATATATCTTTACATATATAAATCCTTATACTTGGAAACTAAATAAAATCAACTTAATTGAGTTTTAAAATAAAAAATAACCATCCTATAACCAGTCAGCACTGTTTGAGAAACCCAGAAAATGATTTTGCATTTTTGTCCTTCTAAATGCTAATTTTGCAAAAAAATCATCTTTTATCAAAACTTGCAGAATAAAACAAATCCATCTAAACAAAAAGTAAACTTTTTAACCCTGAGTTGACTAGGCATCAAGCCCAGCCCAAAAATCCGAAAATCTGATGTTTTCATTCCAATTAGTAATTTTGCACTAAATTCCTTCTTTTTGTAATATTTGCAAATAGGTTCAATAAATGTCAGAAAAATCCAAAAAAAATCAAAAATAACATCTAATAATAATTAATGAGTTTCCTCAAAATAATTTTTGATTTTGAATTTTCCAAGAAAACATTTGCACGTATAAAAAGATAAATTTTCAAAAAATATTTATTAAATCCCCAAAAATCATTTTAATTCATTTATAAATCTTTAAAATATTATTTAAAAATCCGGGGTACTACATATATATTGAAGATACTAAATAGTATAGCCAATCTTAGATTTGAATTGAGGGTTAATAAGTATTTTATTAGGAAACAACAACAACAACAACAAAGCCATTTTTCCAACTAGTTGGGGTCGGCTACATGAATCCTAGTTTTCCATTCTGCTCGGTTTAGCACAATATCTTCTGTAAGGTCACAAGCTATCATATCTTTTTTTACCATTTCCACCAAATTAATTTAGGTTTTCCTCTACCCCTAATTCTACCCTCAATACTTACAATCACTCTTTCTAACGGTGGCACTACTAAGTCTACGTGTGACATGTCCAAACTACCTGAGGAGATTCCCTCTTAACTTATCTTGGATTGGAGCTACCTTTAGCATGTCTCGTATATGCTCCTTTCTAATTCTATCATTCCTTGTTTTACCACACATCCATCTTAGCATCCTCATCTCCGCTACACTCAGTTTTTGGATATGTTGTTTCTTTGTTGCCCAATACTCTGTTCCATACATCATTGCTGGTCTAATAGTCGTTCTATAAAAAAATTTCTTCAACTTCAAATGTATACGTTTGTCAAACAAAACACCACTTATACTTCTCCACTTAAGCCACCCTGTTTGGATCCTATGTATAACAACTTCACAAATTTCCCCATCTCTTTGTATAATTGAACCTAAATATCGGAAACGGTATCTCTTAGGTATCTTTTGGCCATCAAGCTTCACTACTTCCTCAATTGTGTTTCGAATATCACTAAAATTACACTCCATATACTCTGTTTTAGTTCTGCTTATCCTAAAGCCTCTAGCTTCAAAAGTTTCTCTCCACAATTCTAATTTAGCATTGACTCCTGTTCTAGTCTCATCCACTAAGACAATGTCATCGGCAAAAAGCATACACCAAGGCACCTCATCTTGTATTCCTCGTGTCAATTCATCCATAACCAAAGTAAAGAGATAAGGGCTTAAAGCCGAACCTTGGTGTAAACCTACTGTAACAGAAAAATCGCTGGTCTCTTTTGTGGTTGTTCTAATTGTAGTTGTTGCCCCTTCATACATATCCTTAATTACCTCAATATACCGAATAGTTACACTTTTATTATTTAACATCCACCATACTATGTCTCTAGGAACTTTATCATATGGCTTTTCTAGATCTATAAAAACTATATGTAGATATTTCTTATTCTCCCTATATTTTTCCATAAGTCTCATCGGTACATAAATTGCTTCTATTGTTGACCTCACAGGTATAAATCCAAATTGATTCTCAGACACTGTAGTTTCTAATCTCAGTCTATGTTCGATCACTCTCTCCCAAATTTTCATCGTATGACTGATTAATTTAATTCCTCGGTAGTTTGAGCAACTTTGTATATCTCCTTTATTTTTATATATAGGTATTAGAATACTCTTTCTCCATTCATCGGGCATCTTCTTAGTCCTCAAACATTTATTGAATAATTTTGTTAGCGAACCCACTCCTACATTCACAAGACACTTTCAAACTTCAATGGGAATATCATCCGGTCCTAAAGCTTTTCATATTTTTATCATTTATAGAGCATTTCGAACCTCCGAGGTCCTAATTCTACTGAAAAACATATGCTCTCGACTCTCCCTCGAGTCCTCTATATTTAAATTGCTTACAACTTTTTCATTTAATAACTTCTCAAAGTAATTTTGTCATCTTTCCTTAATTTCCTCATCTTTTACTAAGACTCTTGAATCTTTGCTCTTAATACACCTAATTATATCTAGATCTTTTGTTTTTCTATCTCTTTGTTTAGCAAGCTTATAAATGTTATTTTTTCATTCTTTTGTTTCTAATTTTGTGTATAAATCATCATAAACTTTTTCTTTTGCATCTTTTACCACTTTCTTAAATTTTTTTCTAACGGTCTTATATCTCTCCAAATCCTCTTCATTTCTTTTCTTTTGTCATATTTTGAAGGTTGATTTTTTTTCTCTCATAATATTTTGGAGTTCTTCTTGCCACCACCATGTTTCTTTATTTAGCAATTCTCTACCTTTAAATTCTCTAAGTACCTCCTTTGAAATTTCTCTTATGTACGTAGCCATTTAGTCAACATCATAATTGTCTCCCCTTTCCAATTCTATGATGCTCCTTTAAGGACTTTATCTCTAAAATCTTTTAGTTTATCTCCCTTCAAGTTCCACCACCTAATTCTTGAGTTCCTAGTCTTCTTCCTTGCACATATGTGTTTTTCAATCTTAACATCCAATACTAATAATCTATGTTATGCAGTTAAACACTCTCCCAGTATAACTTTACAATCCTTACATGTTAAACGATCTACCTTTCTAGTGATTAAAAAATCAATCTGACTCATATTTGCCCCATTTTTAAAGGGTATCAAATGCCCATCCCTCTTCCTAAAATAACTATTTACTAGTATAAGATCATACAAAACTGCAAAATCTAATAGTGCCTCTCCACCATCGTTCTTATTTCCAAATTCATGTCCTCTATGCAGCATCTCATATCTCATGTTATATTCTCCTACATATCTATTGAAATTTCCTCCTATAAATAGTTTCTCACCTAATGGTACTTCTTGAATTATCCCATCCATATCTTTCCAAAATTTATTCTTTTGTCATTATGGATTTTTTGAAGGTTAGTGGATTGATGTTGCATGATATATATAGGATGGTGTTGGGATTTGTGGATCGGAAACACATTGAGAATCAAGAAGAATGCTCAAGAATGGACCTAAATAATATTATTGGTCAATGGAGGGATTTAGAAATAAATAATCCCATAAGAGCATTTGTAGTCGTTGAGATCCAAATTTTGGGTTTTTGGCAAATGAAAATGGCAAAAGTGGTGCGCTACAATCGTCGAATGCCAAATTATTGTTTTTTTTTGAAATAAAAGGACCGGACGGGAAGTGATATCCCGTTCGTCGAATTTTATTTTATTTTTTAAATTTCTAACGGACGGGAAATCATATCGCGTCTGATGATTTTTTTTTTGAAAAATTGAACGAGACGGGAAATAATATCCTGTCTGACCATTTTTATAAAAAAAAATTAAAAAAAATAAAGGGACGGGGAACAATCCCTCGTCCAATGGGATTGAATAAAAAAAAATCTCCCCGGCGAAAGATAATATTTAGTTCGATCAAACGAACGGTAAATCATCTTTCGTTAGCTATATTTTGGCAATTGCCATTTCGTCTTCCAAATATGGCCGACTACTGTTCATACGAATTCCAATTTTTGGGTAATTAGTTAACGACTGCAGCACTTCTTTTCCCATATTTTAAAATTTTTTGACAAAATAACTAACGACTACAGATGCTCTACAGAAAAGAAAAGGGTTTCGACTTTCAAGGGCTCATGTGAATGTTGGAAGTCGAAGAGGGACTTGTATGATTTTTAAAAAAGAGAGGCATGTTTCTCAGTTGACTTTGTAGCAGCTAGCGAAAATATAACCGAGAGATGCTTGCAAATTGACTTGGAGTTTTGGGCCAGATTTTGGGCCTCCTTCCTTTGTGGATATTTTACTGACAATATATATTATATAAATCAAGTGGATATTTTACTGAAAATATATATTATATAAATCAAATGAACGATTTAGATTAGATCTGTAGATCTAAATAAAATAAGATAAAAGATATAGATCTCTTATGGACATATTTATTTTTGCTTTAAAAAAAGATATCTAACGAAATAATTTTGTAACACTTCAATGAATGAGCAAATAAATTTTAAATGACTTGATTTTATATATTTAGACTAATTTAGACGTGTAGTGATATATGAATGGTTTAGATCATCCATGTGATGACCGGAAGGCCAAGTGTACACGAAGTGCGCATGGAGGCTAGTGCACAAGGAGAAAGGGGACTATATATGTGTGTGTTTCATCTTCCTTTCATGTTACTAAGTCCATGAAATATATGGAACTATCAGCATGAATATTTTTCAATCATTGAGTAGTTTTCTTATTACATTACAGCACAGATCATGCAAGGTGAAGAAAATCTTTTTTTTTTTTTCCTTTTTCTTTTGACCAAAACATTGAAAGAAAATATCTTTCTTTTTGTGTTTAATGTGCAATATATTATTCATACAAAATGCATGACAACGAAGAAAATAAAGTCTTTGCCGACAACAACTTTCGTCTTATTATAGGGGAGTTAGCTTTTACGAAAAACATATCCTTTTCCCCCAAAAATTTGGGAGAACCATTTCATACGCTCAAGTCTCAATATTACATGCTTTGATCTTAAAACCAACCGTAATCCTGATCCACTCTCCCTATCGAATCTTTTTTCACCAAACTAAGCTCCAAATAACTCTCAGTAATGAACTGCAACATCTATTTATTTTTCTCAAAATTTCTCGTCCACAGTTCGGAATTGGAAGTTTAATATTTGAAGGTAACTAAATCAGTTGTGAACTGCTTGCTATCTACGACAAAAGTCATCACATGTAAAAACCAAGCTTAGTACGATATATATTTTGAAAAGGATGCTCAGTGTGTGAGGAAAAATAATATCCTCCATATCATATGAAAATGACCTCATATCAATCAAAGAAACACGAAATGACGAAATGCATGAACCTGTAGTCCCAAAAAAAGAGAGAAAAGAACCAAGGCAGGCTCTGCAAAGATCAAGAGAGAACACGATCGACAAATAAACAGGCATTATTTACAGATTGGTTGATTGAGTTTTGTACAAGTGACAGCAGCATGGTTTATGCTGATGGGATCACTGATTTAATTATATATATATATATATATATCAAGACGGTATTATGCATATTTACAATTTGAGGCCAGGGAAGAATCTGACTCTGACTCCTCAACTGGCCAATTCCTTCAATTGATTATGTCGAAGTACTTTGGATCGATCTGCTGGGAAGTGATGCTCCACTTGCAACTGCCCCACAAACAACACCAAATATAGATTCCTCCATCAAAGTTAATCTAAAAAAATTAAATTATATTAAATTAAAAAATTATTAAATGATAAGTAGATTAAAGTAGCAGGTGTTCATTTCAATCCATAATACGAAAAACAAGGTGAACAGAAACATAGTGTGAGAATTTTCATCTAAAGCATTTAAAGATTTAGATATCAAGAGCAGTATATTCATGGGCCATGACCCTTCTATCTCCTGCTTATAGTTATGTTTGTTCATTGTGTTTATTACTCTGGTGTTCTTAGCTCCCTGTGTTTTGGCTGAGTTTTGACTGTGCTGCTGGCCTATTGGGGCCGCGTCAGTATCTCGAGGCAGCCGGGAGATTATGACGCTTTGCATGCATTGTCTCCCTTGTTTAATTGTCTGTATTGCATTCTCTATAGCTATGTTCCCATGGGCCCAGTTGCTAGCTTTAGTTAGGTACCTCTATTTTCCTTTTGGAGTGCTTGGGATATGCTGTCGAGGAATCCCCAGGGTGCTACTCGCAGTCCGAATCAGCCAACTTACCCCTCCGGTGTTGCAGCTGGGCAAGATCGAGCACTGAGCCTTCACCTCTTTGTCTCCCGCTGCAGTAGGCCCCAGCGCTTTTCATGCCGGCGTCGTGCTCTCGATTCCCGGCCCAGCCAAATCCCTTGCTGAGCTCGCAGCTTACTGCTCTTGTGTATTATTGTAATTTGGTAGTTAGTTTTATTTCTGCTTTCCTCATTTTGCTTGGTGCGCTTCTTTTGTTCTGCGTCTCCGTTTTACCTCTTGTAAAACTTACCGCCGTTATTTTGTAACTTTATTATCGTTATTAATATATTTTTTTGATCGGGCTGGAGTCGTTTGACTCTATCCGCTTACATCAAAAAAGAGCAGTATATTCATCAAAAAGAGCAGTATACCGTGTACTGAATTCATCAACAAGGTGGAAAACTGCAAACTGCAAAAGCAGGGCAGGCCCTATAGGAGAGGCTAGAGAGGCAGCTGCGTTGGGCCCCTGATTTTTTTGCCATTTTTAGGAGCCCTAAATTCTTTTTTTTAACCTATATATTATGTATTTTGCGCGTGCTCCTAATAACAAATATAATTTTTTTTTTAGCCGGCCCACTTAGAAATTAATCTGATCCGAACCGTCAGCGGACGTGGCCGGCTGATCATTAGTGGATCCAACCTGAACCACCTCGTTGGCATCTCCAAACCAAATCCAAAATCTTGCTTCCCATCAACCCTAATTCTCATTTTCCCTCCAGCCGTTGTTCTTCCCATCACAAAAACCAGAGCTCAAACCCGAACGGTGACGAAACCATGATCACCGGCAGTCAAAACCTCGTCACCTCCCCTTCCGTCTTCTCCAACAATGCCGCCATCTTATAACCAGTAAAAACCCATCATCAATTCACACGTCTTTTCCCCAAATTAGAAGGTAACTCTTTCCGTCTCTCAAGCTAGGTTGTCAAATGTTTTTTTTCATGATCTTATCTTCATATTAGGTTTTTCAGTTGAAATTTGGTAGTTAAGATTTCTCACGTCCTTTTCCCCAAATCAGATTTTCTGCTTCATCTTCATCTTCATCTTCGTCGTCATATTCGTCCGCTTCTCAAATCGATGCCTCCCCTCCTCAACTCTTAGTCTCATATTATCCTCCTCAAATCGCCGCTTCCTCAACTTTCAACGAGTCATCCTCACCGTCTCGGATCGAGAACAACGACAAGGAAACTCTCTCCAAGACTCTATCTCTCAACTGTGTAATGAGATAAATGAATAATCTTTTTGGGTTAAGAGGTTTAGGATGTGGAGTTTGGTCTGTGTCTTTTATGCAGTGGAAGTGTTTGGTGTTTTGTTTCCGTGAATATAAGGTAAGGAGGAGAAAATGTGATATGGCTTTGAAAATAAACTGTGGTTTTGCTAAAAGAAAGCATTTTTGGGGGAATGAACCTGAGCTCTAAAAAACAGCTATAGCAAAAAGCATGAGAGAAAGCATGAGAGCTGAGAGTCTGAAGAGAGCTGAGGGCGAAGGGAGGAGCGAGAGAAACCTCCATAGCGAGAGAGGAGCTAGAGGGTCTCGAGCCTCACAGGCACAGTGGAACGCCTTGCCATCAAGAGGACTCAACAGAGGCACGACCCTACCTGAAGCTGAAGCTAGGAACAGCATGGTGAAAAGGAGCAGGGATGAGACGAATGAAAGAAGAGAGAGGATAAGGGTAGATGATCGAAGGGAGGACGAACTCTCAAATAGATTGAGGGGTCGTTCTTCTCATAGAGAGCCTCATTCTTCCCATAGAGGGAAGTCGAGCGCACATAGCAGCAGGGAGACGAATAGAGGCCATGGCTCCCCAAAGAGGGAAGGCTCCGAGGAGAGGAGGGGTATTAGGGAGCCCCGTGATCGCATATCCTATCTCGAAGCTGTCAGGGGGTCGGAGAGGAAGGAGTCTCTGAGCAGACCTCCGGCGACAAGAGCAGCTACGACTATCACCAAAAGGGACCAAGATGGGGATTGGGTGTTGGTAAGGTCACGCAAAACCATTAACGCCTCAAGGAAGCAGACCCGTAACGACTCAGCGTCGGAGGGCGATGGCCAGCGTTGCCACAAGTGTGCGCAATGGGGACACACGTTGTCGCAATGCACTAATGAGTGGTTCTGCTACGCCTGCCGTAGGTCGGGGCACATTTCGAGGGATTGTCCTGCTATCAAGATGACTCCGACACCAGCAACACCCGTTCATATTCCCAGTACATCGATCAACACTAACAGCAGCAAGACCCAAGAAAGCTTCGCAGGGGGAAGATCGATGGTGAAGGCGTTGATCAGCCCTACTCCGTTGATGGCGGAATTCGAACGGCGTTTTCGTCTTTGCAGCATTATTAAAGTACAGAGCGGCAACCCTTCAGCTGAAGAGATAGAGCGTTTGCTGCACGCCAACATCACACCGAACGGAGCTCTTCAGTGGAGGGTGCAGCGATTCAATTGCAGTTCCTTCTTCGTCCATTGCCACGACGAGGGGAGATTGCACGAGGTGATCGGCAAGAAGGGGATGGGAACTGATGACTTCTATGTCACCTTTTCGCAATGGTCGCGCAAAGTAGGAGCTCTGAAAGCGAACGAGTTGCCTTCGATATGGATCCGTCTATATAATTTCCCTCTTCACTGTTGGTTGCGCTCCGGGTTTCAAAATCTGGTGCGATCGTTCGGATTCCTTCAGGAGGTCGACAGAGCTACGATTTCACAAGAAAGGAGGGAATTTGCGCGCATTAAGGTGGGCTGTGACAACTTCTCAGCCATTCCATCGATGGTGCTGGCGGAGTTCGAAGGGGAGTTCTACGAAGTGAAGTTGATAGTGGAGAAGAAGAAGAACGTATCCTTCGGGAAAATCTCAATGAGGGAGGAGGAAGAATTCTCAGACGACAGAAAAAAAGTTGGGGAAGAGGCCACACCCATTGTAGACGATGACGTACAACCGTTCGATCCATCAAATCTTCATCAGGGCCGTTCATCTTCTCTAAAGGATAGGATCTTGATTGAGGATCAGTACGGCACCAATTTGAAACCCAACGGTCAGAAGGACGTACGACTGAAAGGCAATAGGGAGACGGCTATGTGGCAGACTAGAGCTCAGAGGCGCGATGGGAAAAGTGCTTTGATCGAAGGTACAGAGAGTTATGGCAAGGCTCCTCGTATGCCAGGGATATTGAAATCCGCGACGAGCGCTGGTTTCGATGGTTCTTCGCGGATTTCGAAAGAGGTCCCAGATATTGCGCTGTTGACGAAAGAAGATATCCAAGCTTCTATCCAAGGGGCAATCGAAGCTTTCGTACGGGATGGAGGGTTCGGCGCCCAATTTCGAAAGAAGGATGATAAGGCGGGATTAGATGGCAGCCAGAGTGATGGGCTTGGGCCGCAATTACAAAATCAGCAAGGACCTCTCTTGTTGATCGATCCGTTGGTTGATGAGGGGTCCTCATGGGCCAGGGGATTATGCAGATGGGCCAAAGGATTTATTGATTAATGCTGACTTCGGTACTGAGGTGATCCAAGATGAAATAGGCGAATTTGACAACACTCCAATGGCAGACTTGGTTGGTAGCAAGGATGGCAACAGAGTTGATCAAGGGGTGTCGGAGCTGTCTGTAGATCAGTGTAAGATTGATGTCGAGTCCGATCAAAACATTGGCATGATAGGGGCTTTGGAGGATATTCATAGCAGAGGAAGTTCATACGACTCGGAGCACGAAAAATGGGCTAAACAAGTTAGAGAATTGGCAGGGGGTGGAGGAGGAGAAAGCGCAGAGGGGAGCGGAACTAAACTCATGGGCGACTCACAGAGAAAGAGCAAGCGACAGTTAGATAAATGGGGTGCGAGTGGACCAAGGGAAGAGGATTTGATTAGAGCGGCGGCAAAGACTAGAGAGCCAACCTCGGCCTGTCAAGGTACTTCACTTGGTTATTTTTCAGTTTTAGATCTTTTAAATGATGAGTCTCTCATTTATTTCGCGAGTTTGTACGGCCTAGCCATGGGGTCCACCAGGGAAGAACAAATGTCTCATGTTAGTATCATTAGAGGGGTGAGATCTCGGCAGATTGAGTAAAGTTTGGAATGGGGTTCTAGATGTTAGGGATTAGAGGAACTAGTTATTTAATGTCGTACATATTTTGGAATGTGAGGGGGATGAGGCAGAAATCTAAAAAGAGGCTTATTAGTGATACCATAATTAGATACAGACCATCCATTTGTGCGTTTCAAGAAACTAGAGTCGAATCTCCTAATATAGTAGATTTTCAGAGCATTAAGGGTATAGGAGATTTTGAATGGAGGTTTAAGCCGTCGCGAGGGTTTTCAGGGGGGATAGCTTTAGGAATAGATCCTAAGCTGTTCGAGATCATAGATGAAATCTCGGGAGAATTTTCTATTACGGTCGTTATTAGAAGACGAGCTGATAGTAGGATCCAGATAGTGACTACTGTCTACGGACCCTATGAGTCAGCTCAAAGAAATCTGTTCTGGGATGAAATTAGGAATATTAGAGGAAGGTTTAAAGGCCCCTGGGTTGTGGGCGGAGATTTCAACATCACTAGGTTTCAGTTTGAGCACCTAGGAAGGGGAGCCCCGAGGGGGGATAGAGAAAAATTTAATGCCATGATCAATGATCTAGAGTTGGTAGAAATCAGCCCTTCGAATAGAAAATTTACTTGGTCGAACTTACAAGCGGCTCCTATCTTGGCGAAATTAGATAGAATCCTAGTTTCCCCAGAATGGGAAGATGCGTTTCCTCTAGCCATGGTCAAAGCGATGATAAGATTCACTTCAGATCACATTCCGCTAGCTCTGGATTGCGGGGAAGGGGAAAAGAGGTATGCTCATCAGTTTCGGTTTGAGAAGTCACGGACTTTGTGCGAAGATACAAAAGGGGATAGTTGAGGAAAGTTGGAATGCTCCCATCACGATAGGGTCGGCCGTGGGTTGTTGGAATCAAAAGATCAGGAGATTACGTTCAAGCCTGAAGGACTGGGCTAGGAAGGAATTTGGGAAGAATCGGAGACTCAAAGACGAGATAGGTGAGAGGATCGAGGAGTTAGAAATCATAGAGGAGGAAAGAGATTTGTTAGAGACTGAATTAGAGGAGCTACAGGAGGAATAGACAAAGCATTCTCCATATGGGGAAAATGGAGGAATACTATTGGAAGCAACGTGCAAGAGTTCAGTGGCTCAAGGAGGGAGATGCTAATACTAAATTTTTCCATAAGATGGCTAATGGGCGTAGGCGCAAAAATTACATCTCTGGCCTTAAGATGGAGGGAGACTGGTGTGAGAATGAAGATAGAATTAAGAGGCACCTTCACGATAGATACAAGGAACTATTGGGTAAGAGCAGGGTGCACAGGTGCTCACTGAATCAGAATATGTGGGAGGATTCTCGGATTAGCGGATCTGATAATATTGAAAGCCCGTTCTCAGAGGAAGAAGTTCTTGCCGCGATTAATAGTCTGGGATCAGATAAAGCCCCGGGTCCAGATGGATTTCCGATTTTCTTCTACAGGCTCTACTGGAATATCATCAAAGGGGACTTCATGCGAATTGTTGAAGATTTCTACAAGGGGGAAATAGATCTAGATCGTCTGAACTATGCGAGCATTGTGTTGATCCCTAAGAAGGCCGAGGTTCAGGAGGCAGGGGACTTCAGGCCTATCAGTCTTCTGAACGGTTCCTTTAAGATCATCACTAAGGTATTGGCTAGCAGATTGGGGCCACTATTGAATGATATTATCGGACAGTCACAGAGCGGATTTATTAAGGGAAGGGACATCTTGGATAGCGTGGCTTCGGCTCATGAAACGATCTTCAGAGCAAGCAGAGACAAAACGGACGGCTTCCTGTTCAAAGTGGACTTCCAAAAGGCTTACGATTCAGTTGAATGGAACTCGGTGGATGAAGCTCTTCTACTTAAAGGTTTTGGCGAAAGGTGGAGAAAGTGGGTAGCCCTATGCATCAGAGGAGGTAAATCATTCCTGATCGTTAACGGGGCAAAGAGTAAGGAGATCAAATGCAAGAGGGGGCTACGACAGGGGGACCCTTTGTCTTCGTTACTATTTGCTATTGTCGCTGACGGTCTGCCGGAGATGATCGCCAACGGGAAAAGGGAGGGGGGCCACTTCGGAATTGATATCAGGGGCTTCTCCGATTCTATCTCTATACTGCAATATGCGGATGATACATTGTTGTTTGGGAAAGCATCTAAAGAGGATGTCATTGCGATGGGATCTGTATTGAAGTGTTTTGAGGCGTGGTCTGGAATGAAGGTCAATTTCAACAAGAGTTGTGTCATTCAGCTGAGCGAGCAATGTTCCATCCCTATTTCAACGATCCAACAAATGTTAGGATGCAATGGAGGAGAGTACCCGCTTAAGTATCTTGGGATTCCCATCAGGCCAGGGAGACTAGCGAAAGGACGATTGGCAAACACTTATAGATAGGATCGAGAGAAGGCTTGCAGGGTGGAAAGGGCAGTTCCTTACGTTGGGAGGTAGGATCACTCTGCTGAACGCAGTTATCAACAGTATTCCCATTTATCTGATGTCTATTTACGAATTACCGATATGGGTAATTCATAGGATAGACAGATTAAGAAGGAGATTTCTATGGAAAGGAACAAGCGAGGGAGGGAGAGGGATTCATCTAGTCAGCTGGGGTAGAGTCTGCAAAAGGAAGGAGTTCGGAGGCCTGGGTATTATTAATCTCAGAGACATGAATAAGGCTCTTCTTAGTAAATGGTGGTGGAAGATGGCTATTCAACGTAATAATTGGTGGTGTAAGTCACTTACTAATTATAGGGTAAGGAGGAAGTTCAGGTTCGGGGGGAAGAGCATCCTTGGTAGAAAATCATTCTTTTGGAAGGGGATTTACAGAATGGGAGATGTTTACCACAGCAATACTATTTGCAGGGTGAAAGATGGAAAGAAAACCAGATTTTGGAAAGACAAATGGTGTGGGAGTAATTCGCTTATGAGCCTTTTTCCAACAGCAGCAGAAGCAGTTCTGAATACTGATTCGTTGGTCTCTGATGTATGGAAGAACTCGAAATTGAGACTTGAGGTAAAGGAGACACTTGAACAGGAGGAGATCGATCAATTGCAAATGGTTAATAATTTCGTTCGGATTGAAGGGAATTACACCCAACAGACGGAAGACGACAGAAGATGGATGCTGGAGGCCAGCGGGAATTTCTCAGTCTTTTCGCTTTACAAAAGGTTTAATGATGGTGGTATTAGAAACGACACAACGGCGGTGATCTGGGGAATTAGCGCTCCTCCGAGAGTTAAAGTGTTCCTCTGGCTAGTGGAGAACGATGCAATTCTATCAAGGGTTAATTTGAGAAAGCGGGGAATTGTGGATAGTGGGCTATGCGCTACCTGTTTGTCCATAGATGAAGATTCGAACCATATTTTTTTCAATTGCCATAGAGCTAGATGGGTATGGGGGGAAGTGTGTTCATCATTAGGGGAGTCACAGCACCCAGGTCGAGTGCAGAGGTTTGGGGGGTTCTTAGGAATAACAGGACTACAAAAGATAGTAGGCTAGAGTGGGAAATAGTTGGGGCATCCGTGATGTGGAACCTATGGCTAGACCGCAACGATTTCTGTTTTAATAGCATCCGTCATTCATTATCTTCCTTGATGCAAAAAATTAAAAGTTGTCACTATGAATGGACAGGTTTCGGCAGAGCAAGGAAGAAGATGCGCCCAGGAGAGGGGACAGATTAGGCATCAAGCAGGGGGAAAGTTATCTTTTGGCAGAGTGTTCCACAGAGGGGGCCAATGTATTGGATGTTTATTATTTCATGTAGCTGATGTGATGATCGGGAAGTGTAGCCCGGACTGGGTGCTTTTGGTTATTATTAGCCTGCGGGCTTTATGTATCTCATGTTTCTGTTTCGTTAAGTACTTATTAATGAAGCGATGACTTCGGTCATCTTTTTAATAAAAAAAAAAAAGCATTTTTGGGGATAAATTTTAGTTTTAATCCAAAATTTGATGAATGGATAATGGATAAAGACTGAAAAGTAAGACTTGACTTGGTCACAACATTCAAAGTTGCAATGGTGTGTTGTTGTTTGTGTACAGGGGCGAAGCCAGGACAATTTTGTCGCGGGGGGGGGGGGGGGGGGGGGGGGGGGGGGGGGCAAGTAATAAATAAAATTAAGAAGAAAAAACAATTTATAAAGTAAATTTATTTTTTTGACGTAGAGATCTAGTCTTCAAAAGATAGTTCACATATTATACTTTTAAACAAAAATAAACAAAAAAAAATCAAATTGTCTTGATTTCTTACAAAATCCCAAAAAGTATATTTGCCCCAAACAAAACAAGTGTAGCTTAAAAGAACCGTGATCTGCGTTCTTTCATAGAAGCAAACTCTTTGATAATTGTATCTATGCACAAATCCTCTGCTATTTCTCTTTCAATAAAAATCATCAAATAGTTCGAGAGATAATCATCCTCCATCTTGTTACGAAGCTTATTTTTCACAAAACTCATTGCCGAAAATGCCCTCTCAGTAGTTGCTGTAGAAACCGGTAATGTGAGGACAAGCCTAATTAGCCGATCAACAAGAGGATAGATAATTGACTTTCTAGATCTCGCTAATGCTTGACATAACTTGGAAAGAGATGACATATTCTTGAATTCACTACGAAGAGGAATAGCAAGTATATAATGTTCTAGTTGATACTTTAGATGTGTTTGATCTTGCTCAGAAAAATCTTCAAGATAGAATTGGCTTGCAAGCTTGCAAATTTTCTCGACATTAAAAGATGTATATGCATTTCTCGGATCCAAAGTACCACTTAGCACAAGTAAACCAACCGTATTTTCATTAAATCGGATATTTAATTCTTGCAATTGAGAATCAATTGTGGCAATGAATATGTCAACCCGATAATGACTCATTATATATATTAACAAAATAATATTATTTTATTATATTAAAAAAACCCAATAATCTTCAACAGGAAAAAAAAATATGATCCACATTTAATAAAATCAACTTTCAGCCGACTAGCGTATTCCAAAGGTAGACATATATCGACATCCGGATTATCTATACTTCAATTTAGACTATTTAGTGTCTTCAAAGACTGTCGATTATAACATATCATACATCTCTCTTGCTCAGGCCAATGTATGTACTTGAGAAGCTTTTTTATTTCATGGAGTTTTACTGTTTTTATTGATTGACATGAAATGATAAAAATTATCTTCATCTACTATCTAAATATATTCATACCCATTCTAGAGTATCTCAAGGTTTCCTTCTGCCCAAAATTTCCATCCATTTCTGGGAAAGATCTACCTGCCACACTTAAAGAACTTCAACTTGATTCTTGTGAGAGTCTTTCATCATTGACATCTGGTTTGGATACTTTAAACTGTCTAAATCGCTTGGAAATTCTGAATGTTCCTAGACTTGTATCACTTACGGCAATTCCTCATGGTCTCCAGAACCTGACTATTAGAGGATGTCCTATACTTCAAATTAGGTGCCAAGAAGGTGGTGAAGATTGGCCAGTAGTACAGAAGGTTCCTTCCAAAATTATTGAATCAGGTTCTCCATTTTGGTTAAGGAAGGTTTACATGGCTTTCATGAGCGCCATCAGATCTTAGGGTCATTGTATGCAGGTATAACTCATATCTACTACAAATATTTGTACAACCTAAATTATATATGATATCTTTGTGACTATTAAAACTGACCATCTTTTTTCCATACAGCTTTAACTAGTTGTTCAATCAGATTGCTTTGTTGGATATAAATTTTTGTTAAATTCCTATAAGTTATATCCAACAGTAGTTACATCTTAGTATGATTTCCTTACTCCTTAGTAACTAATAACATTAGAAGAATATTCTTTTCCTTGTGCAGTTGAGTATTCATCTTCATTTCTTGTGCAGTTTATAAGTTTTACTCGTTATTTTCATTGTCATTTGTTCTGGTAAATTCAGAAAAAAGTTACATTACCAGCCTCAATTTTTTTTCTTATTCTTTTTCTAGATACATTTGACAATACTTGGCAACTGGTTTAATTATTATCATGACACAGTATGATTAAAATGGTTAGATATATGCTTACTATACAATGAAAGAGTTAAGAGTTTATTGTTAAATTTGAAGTTGGTAAAATTGCAATTGTTATTGTTGTACACATTCACTAATTAGTGGCTTGTATTTGTTCTTTGGTCTGTTAATCAAGCTGACTGAGCCGAACTGCATATCCATCACTAAAACATCCAAAAAAGGATATTGTGTTATCCAAATATTATAAGTCTATTGCATGGTACAAGACAATTCGCATACAAATTATGATTTTCATATTTCCAAGCAAGATTTTACTCAGTAACGAGTTATTTTAAATAAACAACCAGGCAACTCTGATCAGCCTGACCATAATTCATTGAAATTTGAGTAATGCAGTCGTGGTCTATAACGTAACATCACATCCAAAAAAAACCTAAAAGGATCACCATGAAACGACATTCAAAACAAGAACAAGAGCAGCGCAAGACTCATGTCAGATCTCAACATTTTGTATACTAAATTCACCCAAAAAACATCAGAGGAACTTGATGAGAAGATGCAACCCATGATTGAATTAAAACCCTATAAAAGAAAAGGGAGGATTCGGAATCTAGGTTTTAGGGCTTTTGGAATTACCTTCCTAAGCTGATTCTTTTGTCCTGTGCGAGGAGCGCGGTGGCACAGACGGTGCTGCGCTGGAGGGCTGCCGGGGCCGGCGGCGAGGAAGGACCGCAATCGGCAATGGTAGATCACAGATGGATTTCAGATTTGAGGAATTGGTTGGATTTGATAATTTTGATTTCTGAATGGGGATATGAACAGACTAACAGTACTATATGTATATATGTAGGGAGTTTTCTAAAATTTATAAGGGGGGCCAAACTGTAAAAATTGAATATATTAGGGGCATTTTAAAATTTCGGGGGGGGGGGGGGGGGGGGGGCTGGGCCCCCTCGGGCCCTCAAAGGGCTCCGCCCCTGTTTGTGTAGGTAGGAGAGAGGGGAGTATTTGACGACATGTTTGTTGTAGAAGTATCTTGTGAGTCTCAAACTAGGGTTGCGAATTAATGTTTTTTCTTCATGATCTCATCTTAATTTTAGCTTTCTTCAGTTAAAATTTGGTAGATTAGGGCTTAATTGGATAGATTAGTGCTTTTGTAAGTTGAAATTTGATAGATTAGGGCTTAATTTATATATATATATATATATATATATACACGATTTTTAAAAAAAAATTCTCACATTATGTATGGGAGTCCCATTTCGGGAGTTCGCCTAGGAACCCCATGAGCTCAGGGCTGGCCCTTACTGCTGCATGCCCTAGGATCAAACTCAACTTCGTAGTATGGTTAGGTACGATATTGACATTTAATAAAAAAAATTGATATTGTGGATGCTAACCAAATATTATTTGATAGGAAAGATGATTTGAAAGAACATGATCAACCGTCAATTTAGTGATTTAGTGATTCTATAGCATATATATGCATGTGAAACCGCCTTAG
The DNA here is from genome assembly GCA_017893485.1 of Hemerocallis citrina. Taxonomy (NCBI): domain Eukaryota; kingdom Viridiplantae; phylum Streptophyta; class Magnoliopsida; order Asparagales; family Asphodelaceae; genus Hemerocallis; species Hemerocallis citrina. Next base: position 173,207 of record JACEHZ010000366.1, read on the forward strand.
CATTTAAACATGTTAAACAATCTACATACTTAACAGTATTCTGCAGTCAAGAACTTGTTTTTAAGGTGCAAAACGTATATTTGAACATGAGTTGGGAATTGTTTTTAAATCAAAACAGAACTTATGAGAACCTCACAATGTAGGGAAATAACTACTTTAATATCAAAGGCGCATCACATATGCAGATTTTGATTGAGAGCAAATGATTCGAGATATTAAAGGTTTCTCTCGAGCAATATTAAAAAAGCTTTCTAATAAGATATCGAGTTCCATACCTTTTCCTCATCTGAAACAGAATGACGCTGAGGAAACACAACTCTTAAGTCATTGTATAAAACCGCTTCTCCCCTTCATTTTCCAAATTGCTTTTTTGGGGTACCGAAAGGGATCAGATATGCATCTCTGTACATTCTTCAAGCATTTTCTTGAAGAGGGACAAAGAAATCGGAGATGCAGAGCATAACGAAGGGCACCAGAGCCAGCCCTTGATGAGCTTTGATTTGATTTATCAGTAGTAGTTACTCGCAATGCATTCAACTGACCATAACCATCCTCTACGAAATTTCGGCAGTCACCTCTGTTTAATTTAGAGCTATTTTTCCTAGATAAAAACAGTGAGTTTAATTCTTCTACGCCTTCTACCGCATTTGGCATGCCTCTTATATGCTCATAACCTATCATACAAAAAAAGAAATTTAACTTAGCTCTCACACAGTTACACCCAACGTTACATCAAAAAAAAAAAAAAAAAAAACACCTGCAAGGTTAACAAGGTTGCTCTTCTTAGTTACTACTGTAGTTGAAGGCTCCTGCTTTGGATCTTGAGCGTTGTGTCCCTTACTAGCTTGGTCAGAGGAAGGAGAGGCTAGTGTTACCCTTTGACGCATGAAGGTCTGTTTCATTTCATCATGCAATAAAGAGCAACAATTACTATAAAATCTTATCGAATTGAAAGACAAATTAAGATATATAAAATGTTATTGGCCAATCCAAAAGGCTTCGACAAATTAAAACTGTATTTATATTTCTGTAAGTAGGGAAACAAAACGTATCATCATGCACGAATAATTATGGTTGAATTCATGGATTGCCATGTGAAATATATAAAAATGTGATTCTTTTTAGGCAGTTATATAATCTAATATGGCTCGCGTATGTACGTTGGAACAATCCACGAATTAAATTAATATTCAACTGCCAAAAGGAAAATCCTCATAACAAATTTTTAAGACCTCGCATTAGGTCAGTATCAGATTAGTGGGATTAAGCTTTCGGGTTTCTTTATTCCCTTTAATTGCTTTCTCTGAGTATCTAATGAATTATCATTAAAACTTTAATATTTCTGTTTATTTTTCATATAAATCTGTGCCAAACTGCTTATATATTCTACAATTCAGGATTTCCCTATGTATTCTGAATAGACTTCCCCATGTACTTGTATCATTGTCATGTTAGAGCATCTATAGTCGTTTGCCAAATATCGATAAAATGAATATTTGGCTGAAAAACGTGCTGCACTCGTTTGCCAAATATCCATTTTATCGATAAATCGCTACAGTCGTGTGCCATAAATGATAATCGATCTGAGAAATATCCATATTTGAGCGACGGCACTTCGAGTGCCGTCCCACTCAAAAAATAATTTTTTTTCTGTCGGACGGCACTTTCCCTTGATTTTTTTTTTCAATTAAAAAACACCCCAAATCCCATCGGACGGCACATGAAGTGCCGTCCTTTGAAGAAAAAAAAAATTCCAGCCCAAATTCCTCGTGCCGTCCGGAGGTTTTTATAATTTTCGATTTTTTTTGCAATTTTTGAAAATGTTTTTTGCAATTTTTAAATTTTTTTTGCAATTTCTGAAATGTTTTTGTAATTTTTTAGTAATTTCTGAAATATTTTTGTAATTTTTTATTTACGAAACTTTCCGATTATGTCGGACGGCACGGCACATGAAGTGCCGTCCGGAGTTTTTTGCAATTTTTTAATTTGTTTTTGCAATTTCTGAAATATTTTTGTATTTTTTTGTAATTTTTTCGTAATTTCTGAAATGTTTTTGTAATTTTTTATATTTTTTTTTGTAATTTTTTTTGCATTCCGAGGACGAATTTTTTTATGTGTCGGACGGCACTTCGAGTGCCGTCCCTCCCTTTGGCTTTAATTTTTTTTTTCCTCCGACGGCACTTCATGTGCCGTCGTTTATTATTTTACGATAGAAAGCTAAAAAAATAGCTTTTAATAACGAGTGCAGCAAAAGTTCGATTCTTATTTCCATTTATTCATATATCCATATTTTCACCTTCAACGACTACAGATGCTCTTAATCTGCACATTACAGAAGTTGCCAGTCAAGTTTATTAATGCAATCAGAACATTACCATTACCAACATGAATTATTTGAAGCTGTTAAAGCAGTGTTTAGTTTATTCCTTTATCAGAAAAAAAAAAATAGTTTATTTTTTTACTCTCCTATATATAGGATGCATTGTATTCACTTATAACTATCTAATAAAGCAAAAAATAAAATAAAAAATCTCTATACTATACGTTAAGATGGTATTAGTCTATCAGAGCATGAAAATTATACAAAAAGATTAGGGTTTTTTTATCCTTCTTTTCTATTAAAAAAACAAACAAACAAACAAACAAAGTATCAGTCGGGCTCTTCTCTTCTTCCTTCTCTGGCGGTTTTTTCTTCTTCCCAACCCCATCACCACACCCTAACCCAAAAACCGTAACCCTAAATCCTCTCAGACCCCACCTTTCCTCTTCTAGCCCCAACCTCTCCCTCCCGCTGCCTCTCCTCCACTCCTCTGCTGCCGCTAACCACCACTGCCACCGTCACCCTCTCCACTTTGCCGCCTTTCCTCCACTCCACTCCCAGATCCATACCCATCTGCCTCCAATCACACCAGCCTCCTCATCCCCTTCCATCGCCTCTGCTCCTCCCCACTACCGCCGTCAACCTCATCACTCCACCGCCATAATCAGCCGCCACCACCACCACCATCTACATGCAGATCCAACCTCCAAACCAAACCCAAACCCAAATTCAGACCCAAAACCAAACCTAGAACTAGCACGACCTCCACTCCATAACCCAAAACCCATCCAGATCCACACCCGAATCCACATCCAGATCCAAACTCGACCTTCTCATCCTCTTCGACCACCAGGCCGCCGCCATCAACACCCTCTTCCATCCCAACCCCATTCAGATCCAAACTGACCCCAAACCCAATCCAAACAGCAACTAGATCCAAACCAACAAGATGCCTAGTGATTCATGCTGCTTTGTGATGCGTGCCCGCTCTTAATCTCATCTCCAATCATCTCTCATTCAAATATGTTTTTACCTTCATATCTCATTTAGACCTGCTCTTCTCCAATGACGACCGATCCTTCTTTATTAAAGACGGAGCGCATGACCACTGATAATCTCTCAGGCTGTGGTGACGGGTAATTTCAACACAAAATATTGCACCAACTGTTAGGACCGATCTTATGAGTATGGAACGTGTTGGAAAGTCACGATTATAATCATGCTGCTCATCGATCTTCCATTGTGGAATCTTCTCCTTCCACTATTGCTCCTATCGATATGCCAACCTCCTCCAAATACACTATTTCTGTTGAAGAGTATCAGGCCTTCCACAACAAGATGTCTCCTCCTTCTGGTAACTCTGTTCACTCTGGTAATTATTGTCATGTTTCCTCACATCAATGGATTATTGATTCAGGTATTTCTGAACATGTCTCCTTTATCACTTTCTTCATTTTCTTTGCTTCCAAATTATCATGTGTGTTGCTGATGTCTCACATGTCCCTGTTGAAGGGGTGGGAGATATCTCCCTTTCTCCGGACATTTCTCTTAAATCTGTTTTGCATGTTCCTACCTTTTCGAATAGCTTATTATCGGTTCCTAAAATTTGCAAAGATTTAAACTATTCCGTGGCATTTCTTCCTTCTCATTGTTTCAGGATATTACGACAAGAAAGATCATTGGCACTGGTCGTGAACAACATAGGTAATACATCTTAGATTTTTAGTCTCAACTTTTAGTTCTTCTATTGATCCTACATTGTGGCACCGACGACTGGAACATCCTTCCTATAATACTCTTAAGCACTTGGTTTCCAGTTGTAAGCCTTCTTTTAAGGTATCATATGAGTCATGTGAGTTAGGTAAATATCATAAAATCCGTACTCAGGACGCGTCAATAAACGTAGTGAACATTTATTTGATTTAATGCACTCTGAAGTTTGGGGCCCTGTTGATTTTCCAGTGTTTAACAGATATTGTTAATTTGTTACGTTTATTGATGACTTCTCTCCTATGACATGGTTTTTTCTCTTGAAATATCATTCTAAATTATTTAACATTTTTCAAGAACTTTTTTTTGAGATAAAAACACAATTTGACACTACTCTTGAATATTTTCGTTCTGATACTGCTAGAGAATATGTTAATTCTAATTTTGAACATTTTTTCTAACATGGAGTAATAAACTAAACTTCTTGCACTTGCACTTCTCACAAAATGAACTAGCAGAAAATAAAAAATCAACATTTACTTAGCACTGCTCTCTCTTGATGTTTGAAATAAAGGTCCCAAAATTTTATTGGAGTTTTGCGGTTCTCACTGCCTGTTTTCTTATCAACCATATGCCTAGTCCTATTCATCAAAATCAATCCCCATTCAAACTTGCATTTTCCTCTAAAGATCCATTTTCACTATACCCTCATATTTTTTGTTGCACATGTTTTGTTCAAAATCTCAGCCCAGGCACTGATAAACTTGCCATGAGTACTACTAAATGTGTGTTTTTTGGATATTCATGTTTTTCAAACGGTTATCTTTGCTATAGTCCTACACGGGAACAAAATATTTACCTCAGCGGATGTTTCATTTTTTGAACAGAAGTATTTTTTTTAACAAACTCTTGATTTACCAAGGGCTTTGTAGAGAGTTTTGATTTTCCACCCCCCCCACTTCGGGTTTATGTATGGAAACGAAAGAACCGTTCAGACTCGACCATCCCAGCAGTAGCTTCTGTTGTTCATAAGATGCCAACTACTTATGTCAAAAATATCCCTAACACAGATGATTTACCTATCGCTCAATGTAAGGCTAAACATACTAGTACTCACCATCCTATTGCTCAGTTTGTTTCTTCTTATAAACTGAACAACCTTATCGAGTTTTTACCTCTTCTTTGGATTCCATCTCTATTTCTATAAATGTTCGAGATGCACTCCAGCACCCTGGTTGGACCTCAACCAGGAAAGAAGAAATGCAGGTTCTTCAGAATAATGGTATTTGGCAGTTGGTCCGTGTGGGTGGTAAGACGGTTGGTTGTAAGTGGCTATTCACAGTTAAACATTATTCCGATGGTACAATTGAACAACTCAAAGCTCTCCTTATCGCTAAATGATAAACATGGAAGTTTGTGGTCGACTATGTAGAGATATTTTCTCCAGTTGCGAAACTCACATCCGTTCGGATTCTTATATCTCTTGCATCAAAATTTTTTGACCTCTTCATCAACTTGATGTCAAAAATGCATTTTCGAATGAGGACTTGAAAGAGGTGGCATATATGCAGCAGCCTTCTGGTTTTGAGTAAAATGGGAGAATCTTGAATGTTCGCAAAAAAAGTCTTTATGACCTCAAACAGACTCATCAGGTTTGGTTTGAAAATTTTGGCAAAGTTTTGTGCTCTTATGAATTTGAATTCTTTAGAAGCAAGACAGACAATTCTCTCTTCACAAAAAAAAGAAGCACATGCATTGTTATCCTAGTAGTCTATGTTGATGATATCATTATCACATGCAGTGACTCGCAAGGTATTACAGACATCAAACAGTAGTTAACACAAAAATTTCAAACGAAGAATCTTGATACACTTCGATACTTCATTGGCATTGAGGTTGTATGAACGAAGGATGATATCTTTCTTTCACAAAGGAAATATGTTCTTGATATTCTTACCGAGACAGAAATGTTAGGATGTCGCCCTAGTGACACCCATGGATCCCAATATTATACTGTCATTCTTCAATGATGCATTGTTCTTTTATCCAGGATGATATCGTAGGCTAGTTGGCTAACTCATATATCTCTTGGTGACTATGCCAGATGCCTATGCAGCTGGTCAAGTTAGCCAGTTTATGCATGCACTAACCATCACTCATTGGATAGCAATTCACATTTTTCACTATCTTAAGAAAGCCTAAGAGCAATGACTTACTTTCTTTACGAGGTTATTCGATGCATAGTCTGAATACCGAGTCATCGAACATTTGGTCTATGAAGTTTTATAGCTAAGATATCTTCTTTGAGATTTGACAATCTCATTATCTCCAATTTCAATCTACTGTGAAAACCAGATTTTATGCATAATTATGAAAAATCAGTGTTTCATAAGCGCACAAAACATATTGAAGTCAATTGTCACTTCGTTCGTGATAAATGGGAGAAGAAGGTCGATGGTTGAAATTTTTATATAATTTTTATTACTCTTTTTATGCATTAAAATTGTGAGTTCTCATATTTCTTTATAATTTATCTCCTTTCAACTTATTTTTATTCATTTGTTTGCTTTTGAAGGAATGAGACAGATAAGTGCAAAAGGTGGACATTTTGGTAAAATCAAGGAAAAAAACAATAATAATGATTTAAGAATTCAAACTGATTCTATGTGAAGATTTCAAGAAAATTCGAGCACTCCAATGCATAGCTTTACGAATTGGCCTTTTGAAGAACTCAAAAAAATTATTCCGGTCAATTAGGGGCTGGAATGAAATTGTGTAATAAAAAATTCAAAAAGAAAGAGAGAGAGTACGGATGGAATTGGGTTTGGATTAGGGTTAGTTGGTTGATTAATTTAAAATCAAAAGATTAATCCTAATTGTGATATTTTAATTAATTAATTAAGGCTAAATTTGAAAAAAAAAAACCCTTGAACTATCCCCTTTATGCAGAAAACCTCACTAAACTATTTTTTGCACAGAAAACCTCCCTGGAGTATGTTTTCAAAAAAACCCTTTGAAGTATATTTTCAAAAAACCACATCTAACTTTTCTGCTTATATTAGATAACCTCATTCATCTTTGCAAGATGGTTCAGAAAACATCATGCATCTTTCTCATTATTGTAAAAAAACCTTACTCAACTTTAGCAGAAAGGTCACGTCGTCGGTGTAGGTTTTTTGCAATCATACTTAAGTGTGGTTTTCTGCGTAAAAAATAGTTCAGTAAGGTTTTCTGCATAAAGGGGAAGTTCAAGTGTTTTTTTTCTTCAAATTTAGCCATTAATTAATTAACATATCCTAATCTTATTTAACCCTAATCCTACTGCTATATAATGAAAGTGGCGGCACGAGATACGGAGGATGAAGTGCAGCTAGAAAAGAAGAAAAAAAGAAAAAGATAGTAAAGGGGGCTGCACGTTTCCCGAGGAGAAAAAAAAAGAAAAAGAAAATTAGAGAAGTGGCGGTTCTGATTGCAGTTGTGAAGAAAGAAAAGAAGAAGGTGACCAGATTCCGAGGAGAAGATCCGAGACTTGATTTTGAGAGAAATCACGGCTACAATTTCAGCTTCAAACAACTAGTTCTTTCTTCTTCAAATTTTCTTATATTATGCAATCCAATAAGATGTGTATTAGTTGCAATTTTATCATGAACTAGTTTTACTTTTCTAGGATTTCAATGTAGCCTAGTTTTGAAAACACAATACAAATTTCATATTTTATTTTTTCTACTTTCCATGGTTGTGTGTTTAATTTTTGTTCTTAATGCATGCAATTGTTTGACCAACTATTGTGTGATTTATTAAATCATGGCGGATGTCAAGAGTTAACTTGTGATTTAGAATTACAAAACTAAACATCATTGATTGAGTGAAATTAGAGATAATTTACTGCGATTAATGTGGCCGTAGAAAAAATCTATAGAACTTAATGAATCTTCAAAGAAATAAATTTGCATAGAGATATGACGAATTATTAGTTGGGGATGTGTTTGGTGTTATTTGAGAGAAAACATTGAATAATTAGGGAATTTTGGTCTACAACTTGAAAAAATAGAGTTTTTAGTTTCATAAAATTAATTGTGTGGGATTAACTAGGTGAAATCAAAATCACTAGAATTAGTTTTGCTATCAATAAACCCTAAAATTTCAGATTTTCATTCTTTTAATTAGTTTAGTTTTTCATTCAGTTTAATTTAGTTTAGTTTCTATTTTTATCAAATTTTCGATTCTCCAAATAGTAGTTAATCTAGTTAATTTCGGTACTCAATAAAATAATTAGTGATGAGAACATCGATTCTGTTTTGTTTTATTTTGAGATTTATCCATATGTAGTAGTTTTGCAATTTGCATCCTTTATTTTCTGCATTAGAATATTTTGAAAATTTGTATTAAAATTTTGTTTTGAGTCTATATATTGGTCTTGAGAATAATGAGAAGGTATGTTATTCTTGATTAAAAAAATTACTGTGTTGAGTTTTTGTTCTTCATCCCTATTTTTTGTGTGAGACAATTGAGAGAAAATTATTAGGGTTTATGAGAAATCCTAAGAAAGTATTAGGGTTTGTGAGAAGCCCTAAACTACACCCCAAATTCCCAAATCCATTATAAAAAATCCCTAACCTTCATCCCCTCATCCCCGACAGCCACCACACCATTCTCCCTCTCTTTCCTTATTCTTCTTCTTCCCCATTTTGGTTGACTCCCGAAACCCAACCCCAAGCCCCATCGGGCCCCTCTCCTCAGTTGCCACCTCTCCATCTCCCGTCGACATCCCCCTCACCACGATGTCGCCGCCGTCCCGATCCCCTCTTCACTGTCGTCGTCACCCTCCTTCCCTATCGTCGTCGTCAACCCTAAACCCAATCCCATCGTCAACTGAACCCCCACCGTCGTTGCCCTTGCTCTTCATCACCATCATCCCGATCCTTATCAACGCCAGCGCTGCGCCCCTTGCCACCTCCTCCACCCACAACACACTAAGGCAGCTCTTGCTGCCTTCTTCCGGCCATCGACCACGCTCCCGTCCATCCCGAACTGTACCGGTGGCTCCCTTGCTTCCTTCGATTCCCACCATGAGCAGTATCACTATCGACAACCTCCTCTCCATTGCTACCCACTGTCTACGAATCTTGGTAACTTCTTTCTATTCTCCATTTATTTGTGATACTATCTATCGTCTCTAGAATATTATTTAATTTATCTGTCGTCTACAAATATTGAGAGTGTGTGCTTCTACTTGCTAATTAGGGTACGAATTTTTATTGCATATTTTACTTGCTAAGAACGTTTAGGTACAATTATTGATTGTTATGATTGAATATTTAATTGGGCTTGTTAAACTATTTCATATCTTGAAAATCCATCAAACCAGTAGTCTTAATTTCTGACTTAATATGTATTACGTGTTGATAAACTTAATCTTTTAAAATTCTTGAAAATTTTCTACTTAGAGTTAGGTTTACATCATTTTGGTATCAGAGCAAAGTTTTTAAAACCCTAGTTCTTGCATTATTTAGTCATAATTTTTTCATTCATTTATGATTATTTTAGGATTATTTTTAGTTCATTTCAGATTTAAATTTTTTAAAAAAAAACTTAGATGCATTTAGGACGCGTTTCCCTAAATTTCAGCAAACACACATCACTACGACCCTTAGTTTTTCACCATTGGTGAATGCGTCTTCGCAGTACTATCACAAATCCCGAAGAGCCTTCTTGTCCCTCCTAAACCACCCAATCAGGAACCCTAGAATTCAGCGAACCCTTCCTACACTGAAATGGACAACTATGATATTCCCCTACCCTCGCTGCCATTTAAGCAACTCTTACCAATATCAATCAAAGGCTTGAGAAAGTGAAATTGAATCAAAATGTTGCCCCTGAGCTTCATCGTCAGATCCCTTAAGGGAATGATCGTGACGATTGACGTCAAGATCGTGAACCTGATGAGCAATACAAGAAGAAGGTTAAGGCTGACGTTCCCCACTTTGAAGGCCATATGAAACTCCAAGCTTATCTTGATTGGATCTGTGCCATGGACCACTACTTGTATGGTTTGATATGGGTGAAGCCCTGAAGGTCAAATTTGCCATGATGAAATTGACTAGTAAAGCTCAACAACACTAGACCAATCTTGAACATGCTCGCAGATATCGACGCCTGTCACCCATAACCACTTGGGAGGCCATGAAAGAGAAGCTCATCGAGAGATATGTACCCTTGTCGTTCCACACTCGATTGCTAGATTCGTGAAACCAACTCTATCAAGAAAATAAATCCACCTAAGAGTATGTGGATAAGTTAAAACAAATCCACCTAAGAGTATGTGGATAAGTTCGACGACTTTCTCATTCGGTGCAATGTCTTAGGTAAAGAGAGCGAAGAACAAACTATCCCTTGGTTCATAGCTGGACTACGAGCCGATCTTAGGAACAAGCTAATTCATAGAAATGTGGACTCCTTAGCAGCAGCTTATGCCCTTGTCCTCGATATGGATTCCTATAAAGCAAGTTTCTCTTACAAGCTCAGCGATTCGAGAGATCGTTCCTCTAGAATGACCTCCACTGACCCCTCTAGACTTGAGCCTCTCTCCTCTCAGCACTCTAACAAGTCTTACCCAAGCAACCCTACTTCAAATTCCTATCCACTTAGAAATGACAACATGGGTAAGAACACTGAAAGAGACTACTCTAAAATTGATCCTCTCACTAAATGCTATAAATGCAAAGGATACGGTCCTGTTGCGGATAACTGTCCCAGCCCCAGTAAGATCACCATTGTAGAAGGTACCGTTGTCATCGCTGATGAGCCTGACAATGAGTTTACCTACGAACCTCATGTAAGTGATGACTTCGGTGAAGAAGAGGATGACCAGTCTCTCAACTGTATTCGGTTGATCCAACCACCTCTATTGAATGTACCTGAGTCACCAATTCCTTCCCAAGTCACTTGGCAGCCCATAGATTTCATCCCTATGTTAGAACATCATAGTCTCAAAATCTGCATCCACATTTGCACCCTGCATTCATGATTTACATAGAAAAATTTCTAAGAAAATTAATGAGAATAATTTTAACTACAAGTTAATATCAGATACTAGAAGGAAATTTAAAACTCTTGATGTTGGAGATGAAGTAATGGTTCGGATTTGTCCGAAACGGTTTCCAGCTGGATTCGTTAAGAAATTGAACACACATGATGCAATACCTATGTCATTGACCTTCCAGAAGATTTTGACATAAGACTTTCAATATTGAGGATCTAGTACCCTATGAAGGCAAAAAATTTAACCCTAGAAATTCTCTTATAGATGAACCTACCCTGCAGGCTGCAACATACTGGTTAGATTCCTACATTTTCCCCATTACCTGCCACTACTTACCCACCGACAGACAAATTGGATAATATTTTAGATGATCGGATAATCTCTATTAGAGATGGTGGTATGATAGATATTTGGTGAGATGGAAGAACAAGTCAAAGTTAGAGGACACTTGAATTAATCGAGATGAGCTCCAATGCTTGGATCCAGATCTTTTGGAGCACTACGACATGATCACTGATTTTGACTCAACTGGGTCGAACTCTCTCACATCCGGAGAGAATGATGAGGACATCGGTTCTATTTTGTTTTATTTTAAGATTTAGCCGTATGTAGTAGTTTTACAATTTGCACCCTTTATTTTTTGCATTAGATTATTTTGGAGATTTGTAATTTTGTTTTAAGCTTATATATATCGGTATTGAGAATAATGAGAAGGTATGTTATTCTTGATTTTTAAAAAATTATTGTGTTGAGTTTTTGCTATTCATCCCCTTTTTTGTGAGACAATTAAGAGAAAATTATTAGGATTTGTGAGAAATTCTAAGAAAGTATTAAGATTTGTGAGAATCCCTAAACTACACCCCAAATCCCTAAATCCATTATACAAAATCCCTAACCCTAATCCCCTCATCCCCCAAAACCACCACACCACTCTCCCTCTCTTTCCTTATTCTTCTTCTTCCCCTTTCTGGTTGACTCCCGAAACCCAACCCCCAAGCCCCATTGGGCCCCTCTTCTCAGTCGCCACCTCTCTCTCTCCCGTCGACATCCCCCTCACCCCGCTGTTGCCGCCCTCCCGATCTCCCCTTCACCGTCGTCATCATCCTCCCTTCCCCATTGTCGTCGTCAACCCTAAACCCAACCCCGTCGTCAACCGAACCCCCACCGTCGTCGCCCTTGCTCTTCATCTCCGTCATCCCGATCCTCATCAATGCCAGCGCCGCACCCCTTGCCACCTCCTCTACCTGCATCACAGACAGCCCTTGCTGCCTTCTTTCCGGCACCGATCACACCCACGTCCATCCCGAACTACACCAGCGGCTCCCTTGCTGCTTTCGATTCCCACCATGAGCAACACTACTGTCAACAACCTCCTCTCCATTGCTGCCCACTGTCTACGAATCTTGGTAACTTCTTTCCATTCTTCATTTATTTGTGATACTATCTATCGTCTCTAGAGGACTATTTGATTTATCTGTCGTCCATAAATATTGAGAGGATGTGCTTCTACTTGCTAATTAGGGTATGAATATTTATTGCACATTTTACTTGCTAGGAACGTTTAGGTACAATTATTGATTGTTAGGATTGAATCTTTAATTGGGCTTATTAAACTATTTCATATCTTGAAAATCCATCAAACCAATTAGTAGTCTTAATTTTTGACTTAATATGTATTACGTGTTGGTAAAATTAATCTTTTAAAATTCGTAGAAATTCTCTACTTAGGTTTAAGTTTACATCAACTAGTCCTTGTGGGTTCGACACTCTTCTCATTTAAACTATACTACTTGTTGCAATTTTGTGCGCTTGCAAATTATTCCATCAACTTCAATTTCGGCTTCAAACAACTAGTTCTTTATTCTCTCTTCTAATTTTTTTATATTATGCAATCCAATAAGATGTGTATTAGTTGTAATTTTATCATGAACTAATTTTATTTTTCTAGGGTTTCGATGTAGCCTAGTTTTGAAAACACAATTCGAATTTCATATTTTATTTTTTCTACTTTCCATGGTTGTGTTTAATTTATGTTCTTAATACATGCAGTTGTTTGGCCAACTATTGTGTGATTTATTGAATCGTGGGGGATGCCGAGAGATAACTTATGATTTAGAACTATAAAATTAAACACCATTGATCGAGCGAAATTAGATATAATTTACTGTAATTAATGTGACCGTAGAAAAGAAACCATAGAACTTAATGAATCTTCAAATAATTAAATTTGCACTGAGATATGACGAATTATTAGTTGTGGATATGTTTGATGTTATTCGAGAGAAGACATTGAATAATTAGGAGATTTTACTTGTATTTGATGTGTGTAATTTTTATATAATTTTTATTACTCTTTTTACGCATTAAAGTTGCGAGTTCTCGTTTATTTGTTTAAAATTTATCTCCTTTCAACTTATTTTTATTCATTTGTTTGATTTTGAAGGAATGAGATGAATAAGTGCAAAATGTGGACGTTTTGGTAAAATCAAGGAAGAAAACAATGATAATGATTTCAGAATTCAAATTGATTATATGTAAAGATTTCATGAAAATTCGAGCACTCCAATGCATAGCTTTACAAATTGGCCTTTTGAAGAACTCATAAAAAGTATTCCAGTCAATTAGGGGGTGGAATAAAATTGTGTGATAAAAAATTCAAAAAAAAGAGTATGGATGGAATTGGGTTTGGATTAGGGTTAGTTGGTTGATTAATTTAAAATCAAAAGATTAATCTTAATCTTGATATTTTAATTAATTAATTAATTAACCTATCATAATCTTATTTAACCCTAACCCTATTGCTATATAATGAAAGTGTGCGACACGAGATACGACGAAGGAGATGCAACTGGAAAAGAAGAAAAGAAAAGAAAAAAAATCGTAAAGGGGGCTACACGTTTTGCAAGGAGGAAAAAAAGAAAAAAGAAAAGGAGAGAGAAGTGGTGGCTCTGATTGCGTCTGAGAAGAAAGAAAAGAAGAAGGTGATTGTCACTAAAGCACTACCTCCTATGCATTTTCAAACCTTCTTGAGCAAGTGCTTGTCACTAGCTTGAGGGGGAGTATTAGAGTAGTGCTTGTCTTTGTCCCACATCGGTAAGAGAATTAGTTTACTTTTTGTCATTTTCTATATATATGAGGCATTGTATTTAGTTAGTATCCAATAAAGTATTCTTTGTATTCTCTCTTTCTCTGTACTAAATGCTATACGTTAATTGAAGCAAAAGGATATAAAGAGCTCATTTGTTGAATTACTTGAAGCAAAGAATATTCATATATTTTGGTGGACTAGTTCCTATCATTAAAGGACACCTGAGCTCACCTTCAAACCAAGGCATAGTTTTTTTTTTTTTTTTGAGGTTAAAGGTGGAATAACGCCACCCTGTTTCATTAATAAGAAATTAATAAAACAACCCCGGTGTACCCCACTTGACCAGGTGGTATCCCCCTCTATTAGAATCCGCCCCTTTCCAAAGGAATCGCTTGCGGATTCGGTCAATCCTTTAGATTACCCATTTAGGTAGTTCAAAAAATTACATGTAATAAATGAGAAGATTAGATAACACTGAATTGATAAGTACCACTATTCCTCCAAGGAAAAGCAATTTTCCTTTCCAACCAGACAATCTGTCTTTCACCCTGTCTATGATAGGTAGCCAATCCGCCTTAGTAAGCTTCCCTGGTCTGAGTGGGAACCCTAAGTATTTGATTGGAAACTCGTTTGTCATACAGTTTAATATTGTAGCATGTTCCCTTGCCTCCTCCTCGGACAGTGTAATTGGAGTCAATGCACTCTTGTGAAAATTTATTCTGAGACCTGACTAGGCTTCAAAACAGTAGAGGGTCCCTTTAAAGCAGACTGTTTCTGACCTGGTCCCGTTGCCAAATAGAAGCGTGTCATCAGCATACTGAAGAATCGTGCATCCTTGATTAGAGTTGCTTCTGGCCACGGGCATTATCCATCCTTTACTTCGACAGTTATCAAGCATGCCCCTCAGCACATCCGCTACAATAGTAAAAAGAAGTGGTGATAGCAGATCCCCCTGCCGGAGTCCCTTTTTGCAAAAGAACGGTGTACCTGGTCGCCCGTTTACTGAGATTTCCGTTTTACTAGTGTATAAACACTGCTTGATCCACCTAATCCATTTATCCCCGAATTCTCTCCCTCTGAGTGCTTCCAGTAAGCATTCCCAGTAAACGGAGTCGTATGCTTTCTCAAAATCCAGCTTGAGGAGGAAGTTCTTAGAATTGCCCGTATGACAGTGGTGGATAACTTGTTCAACGGTGGAGTCTAAGATACATCTGCCCTTGATGAAGCCCGTCTGGGCTTTGCTAATTAAGCTGTCCATTATACTTTCCAGGCGAATGGCTAGAATTTTTGTGATGATCTTAACCTAGTAGTTTATGAGACTGATTGGTCTAAAATCCCCCACTCTCTTGGACTCCTCCCGTTTAGGTATCAAAACTACTTCCGCAAAGTTGAACATGCCCAGTCTGAAGTGGTTGTGGAAAAATTCATCCATCAACGCCATAATGTTCCCTTTAATTTCTTCCCAGAAGACTTGAAAGAACATTATCGGAAAGCCATCTGGCCCCGGCAACTTGTCTGCTCCCATCTGCATGACAGCTTTTCCCACTTCCGCTTCCGAGAAAGGTGCTTCCAACATGGATAATGTTTGTGCGGATTCATTCTGGTATGCCTGCCAGTAGTCATCCCTGAGAGGGATCCTGAAATCTGCCTTCTTCCCAAAGAGGCCCTTATAGTAATCTTGAAAAGTTTTGGAGATCACCTTTTCGTCTTGCGATGTTCCCGTTTCGGTCTGTATTGACAAGACAAGATTGGATCTACATTTTGCACTAGCTACTCGGTGGAAGTAGGCCGTGTTCGTGTCTCCCTCTTTGAGCCACGAAATCCTCGACCTTTGCTGCCATTTGATCTCCTCTAGCTTGTAGAGATTGGCAATATTTTCTCGAAGCTCGAGTAGCCTGTTTCTCTCTTCTTGTGACAGAACTCTCGTTTCTTCCAGTCTTTCCAGCTCATCAATTCCTTCCAGAAAGGAATCTTTTGCCCGCCAGATGGTCGAGAATCTAGATCGATTCCATCTACGCAGCCGCTTTCTCAATCTGCGGATTTTTTCACACTATCGGGATGCAGCATCCATGCCAGTGATTGGGAGCGCCCAGTTTTCCATCACCATATGGTGAAAACCCTGGATTTCTAGCTAGGCCTTCTCAAATCTGAACCTCCTTGGCCTTTGAGCTCCCTACATCCCAACATCCAGAAGGATCGGGGTATGATCTGACGTAAGTCTAGGGATCGATCTAGCTGTAGCTAATGGGAATTTAGCTTCCCAATCTATCGAAACTAGTATTCTGTCCAATTTGGCCATAATCGGAATAGCTTGCATATTTGACCATGTAAATAGTCTGTCATTAATGGGGATATCTATTAGTTCTAGTTCCCTGATCACCCTATTGAACTCTTCTCTGTGTCTGTCGGTGGAGCCCCGTCCCTTGTGCTCGAAGGCATATCTGGTAATGTTGAAGTCCCCCCCAACAATCCACGCTCCCGACCATCGTTGTCGAATATCGAGAAGCTCTTGCTAAAAGGCGTCTCGTCGGTGGCCACATTCGGCCCATAAACGACTGTGACCGTCTCAGTCGGATGGACAAGGAGTATGTTCCACTGTAATTCTTGGTACAAGTGAAAATATCTGAGTTGAACCCGATAGCGATCCCCCCTGAAGCTCCTGCGGACGGGTGTAGCACCCATTCCTTGATTCTGTTGCCCCCTACTCTTTTGAGTTTGAGCCAATGCGCGAGCTTAGTCTCCTGCAACCCAACCACTTCTACCTTAGAGTTGTTAATTACGTCTATAACCATGTCTCTCTTCCCCTTATCCCCCGACCCCTAACATTCCAGAATAGAGTATTCATTGGGGGACCGTGTCTGGGTTGATCGTGGGTGTGGGTGTGAGGCAGGCATCTTCCTTGAAGACCTCTGCCAACCCAGAGCAGGAATCTATGTTTTTCTGGTAACTAGTTTTAACCCGTTCCGTTTCCCAACCCCTAATTTTGTTGAGCAATAAGGCATTACGTTCTACGTCACAAACTTCTAACCCACAGGTTTGAGCTAGGGTGAAAACATCAGAATCTAATAGGAAATTTAAAATAGATGCTAAAAACTTCCTCGTACCTCCGTTGTCGAATTTTGCAACTTTGGCCGCCGCTGCCACCTCCAGGTAATCATCCAAGGACTCCACATGAGCCCTTTTAGGCGACCGCTGCACCCTTAATTCGGGGGAGAAGAAATCCAAGATGTTATTCAACTAGAAAAGATACAAGAATATTACAATTCTCACCACGACCCTCTCTCAAGCCTCACGAGCAAGTACTATTTGTTTACAATTAGAGAATCACTAATCTCTCATTCAATGAAGTACTCTCTCTCTTGGCTCTCAGTGGAGGCCAATAGCAACAATATATAGAGATCTAGAGAAAACCTAGTTTGATATCTTGATACAGTAACCATTGGATATTCCTGAAAAGATAACCCTACGATAGGAGCCGTCAGATCTGACTTGAAGAACAAGTTAGGCTTCTCACGAATCACCAAGATCCGACCCAATAAATCCATCAGCACCGCGACCGGTTGACCGCACCCCCAAGGTCGGTCGACCGTCCCCCTCTCGGGGACTTCTGCACCCTATGACCGGTTGACCGCACCCTATGACCGGTCGACCGCCACTTCTGCAACTACAACCGCTGACTATTTCCTTGCCTCCACTCCATCTCCGATCTTCTCGATTCCTCCATCGTCTCATCGTCTCATCGTCTCATCGTCTTCTTATCCAACATAGTATGCAAGACATAAACCCAACAATATCCACCTTGGATTGCATACTCATGAATCCACACCAATGTGATTTAAAACCCTCTAGACTATTTTTCTTATCTTCTTGCAAATAACTCGTTTCAATGGCTTTCTCTGCTAGTTGAATATATCTCCACCTGTTTTTCTCCCGCTGTATACCCTCTCAAGGGCACACCCCAGTAGATGTAATCATGGAGGTGCCACCCTCCACACGAACTCCACCTACCTCAAGGCTTTCTCCACCTTCCGACGATATTCGAACGTCGCAGTCTCGCTCGGATGATTCTAGTGAAGGCATACTAGATAGTGCTTTAGGAACAATGGGTTTCGAAACACTTGCGCAAGTTTTTCTGTTCCTCCAAAGCTGGTAGAGGTTGTGCTGATCCTGCCCAATCCCCCTCTTACCCTTCATCACCTCACGATAACTTTCCCAAACTGAACGAACTCCACCTGGATCTGTGTACCTGCAGTCCTGAACATCTAGCGTTCTCATGGAAATAAGGCTCCGCTTCATCAAAGGAATATGTATGCCCTCCTCTAGTGTGTGTCCCCTTCCGCCTGTCATCTTCGACTCATTTGTTTTCTCACATCTTACTTCACAAGTCTTGTCAATCTTCGTTCTCACAAAACGACATGATGCAAACTTGTAAGTAGAAACCATTACTTCACAAATCTTATCAAACTTCGTTCCCACACAACGATATGATGCAAATTTGCAAGTAGAAACCATCTCTCCCTCAGAGCAAACTTGAGAAAAACTAACCGAATCAAAAGAACAACCGGAATTCACATCTAAAGAACTTGAAACAAAAGCACTGTTTAAGCCTTCACCTGATTCAGCGGCACTGAATTTGGCACCCCTCTGACTCAATCGTTTGCAATAGTCTCTCATGTAATGCTCAATTCCTTTGAACTGGTCGCCACGGACCTTATCCTGACAAACACTTTTCCTTCCAATCAAAGTACAATCCACCTCCAAGCAACTCACAGAAGTTGACGCCGATTCTGACTCTCCTTCCTAAGTGCATCCTCCTCCAACCTCTTGATCATACCTGCTATGAAAAACTTCTCCTTGGTAGATTTCTCGCCTAGCATGGTTATCATGTTGGATGGATTTGATGGTGAATATATTGAGTTGGAAACCCTTAGATCATCTGCGTTGAACACTCAGTTCAGATAACTCTATATTGAACTCCACTTCATGATCTAGAAGAGCGGTATTTTCCTTCATTGAGAAACCCCACAACTTTCTTCGCTGGTGCATCCGAACTTGTGACGACGATCCCGAGTAGTCAGTTCTGAATCTTGCCCAAAGACTCACCGTACTTCTCCTATGCCTGACTTCATTCATCAATGACAACTGGATTAAACCCAAGGCTTCTGAACACATCTTCTTCCACTTCTCCTGCTTTATGCCGATTGGTCTCTCTTTATCTCCTTCTAGGACTAGATCCAAGTCCTGTTCAACCGATGCTTCATGCATGTCCACCTTCAAGAGATTAAAGTTGATCTTGCCTTTGAACCGCTTGATCTTCGTGATTTGATCGGCCATCATCTCCAAGGAACTCGAACAAACCCTTGAACCCGAAACTCTGATACCAATTGTTAGGAATTTCCCACCGAAAATCCCTCTCTAGGATCTTGTTGAGTTATTCGATGCAATCAAGACAAACTACCAAGTGCATATGAGATCATACCAAACATACCAAAGCACACAAATTTGTCCTGGTTGGGGCTTTCGCCTTAATCAGGGGGAGAAGAAACCCAATATGTTATTCAACTAGAAAAGATACAAGAATATTACAATTCTCACAATGACCATCTCTCAAGCCTCACCAGCAAGTACTAGTTGTTTACAATCACTCAATCTTTCCTTCAATGAAGTACTCTCTCTCTTGGCACTCTCTCTTGGCTCTCAATGAAGGCCAATAATAATAATATATAGAGATCTAGAGAAAACCTAGTTTGATATCTTGATACAGTAACTATTGGATATTCCTGAAGAGATAACCCTACGATAGGAGCCGTCAGATCTGACTTGAAGAACAAGTTGGACTTTTCGCGAATCACCAAGATCTGACCCAATAAATCCATCAACGCCGCAACCGGTCGACCGCACCCCCAAGGTCGGCCGACCGCACCCTATGACCGGTCAACCGCCACGTCTGTAACTACAGCCGCTGACTATTTCCTTGCCTCCACTCCATCTCCGATCTTCTCGATTCCACCATCGTCTCATCTTCTTCTAATCCAACATAGTATGCAAGAAATAAACCCAACATAGTACACGTGTGAGGCCATACAAAAATTGTCCACACGGCCACAAACTTACAATAGTAAATATGTAAGTAGTGAGTTATATGGACACGATATCCACAATCTTAAAATGCTTCTACATATTTCTTCCACATTCACCTATATATATATATATATATATATATATGCTTTTGTTTATGAATTGAAGACTACATTTTAGAGGAAAAGGATGAAGTAGTAGATATAAGTTTAAATATGGTATAATATAAAAGAGAGCATTAAACTATTCTGAAAGTACTATTTACAATCCAGAATCATAGAAACTTTAAATGAGATGTACAGTGGCGGAGCATAGTGAGAGCCCGGGGGTGCCCAGGCCCCCCCAAAATTTTCACAAACCCCCATCACGCTACTGAAAATTTTATAAACCCTTAAAATAATTATAATTTGGCTCCCCTGAATTCTAAGTTTTATTGTTTGACCCCCTTAAAAATTATGAAAAAATCTCTATATTTTTACATGTAGTCATAGAATTTTTCCTTGGCCCTCCCAGTAAATTTGTTCTGGCCCTGGAGATGTAACCTATTAATCACGAACACTTCTATTTGTAAGCCATGTCATGTCATGCACGTGTGAAGACACTTTTGATGGACACACGTATCCAACACAACAGTAGCTAGTTCCATGAAAATTTTCGAATTTTTCTCTTGCGTTGGTGAATCTGCATCGTGTCTGTGGGTGTACCAGTGTGTCTGTCCTCATGTTTGTTAGGAGTATCTGTGCAATATTCACATGTATGCTCAAGATACACCTGAAATAGAAAAAGATCCTTAAAAAGCCACATTTCATGCAAACTAAAAAAGAATTGGTAATGTCATTAAGAAAGAAGAAACAAACACAATATGCCCAAAAAAACATCCATGATATATGTAAATTCATTGGGAACAAAAAACACCTGACAAAAAAAAAAAAGTGAACAGATTACATGAATTCTTCCCACCTATAACAAATAATGTTCTCTAGTGGCATATCAAGAATAGATGTGAAGTTTGGAAATTAATCAATGTTTCATTTATTGAATGTCAAAAATGTCAAACAAATAGCGTTTAGAACTTCATCATCGATGAAATTTATCTCGTCATGCAAAAACAATTCTTACATACATGACCATCCCACAAACATTTTAGATAGATATCCATAGTACACAGCACACATAGCAGTCTAACAAAGTTTGAAAATAAATAGAAAGGACCAGTTTTCAAATCTGCTAGATACCACAAAGGTATTAAAATGTTTCTACTATGATGTGCAAAGTGTATATATGTAGAGAGAGAGATGGGAAATAGTTGTTACGATAAAAGTCAATCAAACCTATAACGGCATCCACTTACAAGGATGAAAAGGATAAGGAGCAGCCGGCATCACAATTCTTCATCAAGTAGGAGTCTCCCTCAGTAAGTTAGAAGAATTGATGGCTAAGTTAACAGGAGTTGCCCCACATTTCCAGCAAGGTAGGGCTTGTTTGCTTAACTTTTGCATGATTTAGTTCTTGGGCTCTAAGAAGTCTCACAGCTTGGGATATGTAACGCATTCACCCCCAGATTGCACCCCAGTAAGGAGAATATAACTAATCAGCTACTCATATCAACATTAATAATGTCATCACAGTCCTTTTTGAATGCTGTAAAGGAGATAAAAATTTGCATCCAAAGATAAGGAAAAGTCACTATTATATGTCAGCATAATTTAAGTTGATATTATGCAGAACTGACACTAAAATAATTCATACTTTCTGCATCTTTTTATCTATAAATTGTAAACCACCTATAATTTTAAGTCTGATCAATGTGTACCTAAAAGTTATCATCGACAATAAATGCAGCCATGAATGAAAGCAGAAGCAAGAGCTGTTGTGCGGAATACAAATCAAACCAACAATCAAACGAGAGAAACAGCGAGAAAACACAGAAAAAGCAAGCAACACAAGAACACAAGATTTACGTGGTTCGGCAAAACGATGCCTACATCCATGGGGCGGTTGGGGTTTCTTTACTACGTTCTCCAATGGGCAAACAAAGCCTTTACAAGAGATGACGGCTGCAAAATCCGAATAAGGTGTTACAATTTACAAAACCCTAACGGGTGTATTTATAGGGAAACTATTGGGCCTTTCGAATTGGGCCTATTCTGGATCCAAAACCCGCCGACAGTCGACTGGTCTTCATACCAGTCGACTGATAATTCCTTCGGGACAGTCGACTGACTCCCACATACAGTCGACTGCTACTGCTGTATTCTCAGTCTTCGAAAACACCTCTCTGGACAGTCGACTGCTCCTCCATCCAGTCGACTGAAGCTCTGAAACTTTCGAACACTGCAGATACCAAATACCAGAATCGAGCCATTATCCTACAATCTCCACCTTGGCGAGATCTTCCAAGTATCCAACAATCTCCACCTTGGTGAAATCTTCCAAGTAGCCCAAGCAATCTCCACAAATACTCCAAAACAACTGCTCATCACCAAATGTAACAACAAACCAAACTCCACCTTAGTATGATATCACATACTAGGCAAACAAATAGCGAAGCACTATCCCAACCGCCCATGCCAAATTATCAAACATGCAAAATATTAGCCAGGTTCATGCAATGCTTAAACTTGGCTGCCCCAACAACTTTGGTCAACATATCAGCAGGATTATCAGCTGTTCCAATCTTCACCAAATGAATATCACCATCCTTTATTAAATCACGCACAAAATGATAACGGACATCAATATGTTTGGTCCTCGAATGATGAACTTGGTTCTTCGCTAAATGAATAGCACTCTGACTGTCACAGTGTACCTCCACCTTCTCCCGATGAATTCCCAAGCTCTTCAAAAGTCCATGTATCCAAATGGCTTCCTTCATGGCCTCAGCAACCGCCATGTATTCAGCCTCAGTAGTAGACAACGCTACAGTGGACTGCAAATTTGACCTCCAACTTATAGGTGCTCTAGCCATAGTAAACAAATAGCCTGTAGTAGACCGCCTCTTATCTAGATCACCTGCATAGTCCGAATCAACATAACCCACCAATAACCTGCTAATATTGTCATCCCTTTCAAACTTCAAACCCACATCTGTGGTGCCACTTATGTACCTCAAAATCCATTTAGCTGCTTGCCAATGCTCTTTGCCTGGATCATGCATATATCGACTAACCATACTCACCGCCTGAGAAATGTCTGGTCGAGTACAAACCATGGCATACATCAAACTGCCAACCACACTAGTGTAAGGTACATTAGCCATATACTGTCTCTCTTCATATGTACTTGGAGACTGAGAAGCACTAATTCTGAAATGAGTGGCTAAGGGTGTACTGACTGGTTTAGTTTTCTCATCTATACCAAACCGTTTCAGCACCTTCAAAAGATATTGCTTCTGTGTCAAACTCACTATGCCCTTTGCTCTGTCTCTAGCTATCTCCATCCCAAGTATCTTCTTGGCTTCACCAAGATCCTTCATCTCGAATTCAGAACTCAGCTGATTCTTCAAATTTTGAATCTCCTTAGCATTTTTAGAGGCAATCAACATATCATCCACATATAATAACAGATATATAAAAGAACCATTCTGCAACTTCCTGAAGTAGACACAATGATCATACTCACTTCTGGAATATCCCTGCACTTTCATAAACTGATCAAACCTCAAATACCACTGCCTTGGAGATTGCTTCAACCCATAGAGAGACTTCTTCAACCTGCAAACACAATTTTCCTTCCCAGCTGTCTTAAATCCATCTGGCTGCAACATATAAATTTCTTCATCTAGATCCCCATGTAAGAACGCAGTCTTCACATCCATCTGTGTCAATTCAAGATCAAACTGTGCTACCAATGCCAACAAAATCCGAATAGAAGGATGCTTCACAACTGGAGAGAACACTTCATTATAGTCTATACCTTCCTGTTGAGCATACCCCTTTGCAACTAATCTAGCCTTGAACCGAACACTGCCTTTTGGACCTTCTTTCTTCGTATACACCCACTTGCAACCAATTGCTTTATTCCCCTTTGGTAGTTGCACTAGATCCCAAGTCTTATTCTTATGAAGAGAGTTCATCTCTTCATCCATAGCAACTTTCCAATCTGCATTTTCTGAACTTCTAGTGGCTTCTTTGAAGTTGGAGGGAACTTCATCATCCACAATGGGAAGAGCAAATGCAACTGTATCTGTAAAACGAGACGGTCGTTTGATATCTCTTCTTTGCCTTCTTACTGCAATTGATTCTTCCTGCTGGATAGGAACTTCTTCATCATTCTCAGTATCAACCACATCATCTTCATCTTGGACAGGAACAGGATTTTCAACTGAAAACTTTTCTAACTCCACCTGTTGGAGAACTCTCCTACCAGTCGACTGGTTATTGCCAACAGTCGACTGTCCCGAGCTCCCACTCTTCTGCTGTTCTGGACCACCAGTCGACTGCTCCTGTACATCAGTCGACTGTCCCGAGATTCTGCTACTTACCTGTTGGAGAACTGTCCCACTCTTCTGCTGCTCACCAGTCGACTGTCCCATACCACCAGTCGACTGTCCCGAGCTAATCATGCTGGTCTCATCAAAAGTCACATCCCTGCTGATTACTAACTTCTTCTGTTCTGGACACCACAACCTGTAACCTTTGACACCAGTACTAAAACCAACAAATATAGCCTTTTTGGCTCTTGCATCAAGTTTAGTTTCAGTTACATGAAAATAAGCAGGACAACCAAATATATGCAAAAAACTATAATCAGATGCAGGTTTACCACTCCATACCTCAATAGGCGTTTTGCCTTCAAGTGCTGCTGATGGTAAACGGTTGACAATGTGGCTTGCATATATAACAGCTTCTGCCCAAAATGTCTTCTTCAATCCAGACTGTGCTAACATACATCTCACCTTCTCAAGTAAGGTTCTGTTCATCCTTTCTGCAACCCCATTTTGCTGTGGAGTCTTCCTAACTGTGAAGTGCCTCTGGATCCCTTCATCTTCACACAATTTCAGAAACGGATCATTCTTATATTCCCCTCCATTGTCTGACCTCAGAACCTTAATCTTCCTACCAGTCTGATTTTCAACTTTCTTCTTCCAACTTGTGAACAATGTCAAAACTTCATCTTTGTGCTTCATGGTATATACCCAAACTCGTCTGGAGTAATCATCAACAAAAGTAACAAACCAGTGTCTACCACTCATAGAAGGTGTCTGAGTAGGGCCCCAAACATCTGTGTGCACATAATCGAGGATACCCTTTGTCTGATGTACAGCTGTACCAAATTTCACCCTAGTTTGCTTACCCAAAACACAATGTTCACAAAATTCCAACTTGCACCCTTTAGCATCTTTGAGCAACCCTTGCTTCACAAGCCCCTGCAAGGCCTTTTCTCCTGCATGCCCGAGTCGCATATGCCACAACCTAGTAGAGTCGGGAACAACCTGTTTAGGCCTTTCAATTACACTGGCAGCCTGACCCAAATATGTTTTTCCCTGCAAGAAAAACAAGTTCCTTTTTCTTTGCCCTTTCATCACCACGAGTGATCCGCTAGTCACCTTCAGAATGCCACCTTCACTAGCAAATTTCAATCCACTGGCCTCCAAAGCACCAAGTGAAATCAAATTCTTTTTCAAATCTGGAACATACCATACATCTGAAAGCTCTCTAATAAGACCATCGTGCATTAGCAATTCAATCTTCCCGATTCCTACCTTCTTACAAGGTGCATCATTTCCCATCAAAACTACACCACCATCCATATACTCTAAAGAAGTAAACCACTCCTTTCTCCAAGACATATGATAGGAGGCTGCTGTATCAAGAAACCATACTTCTTGATAAAGTGAGGGACTAGAGACAAGTGCAAAAGAAAAATCCTCGCCACTATCTACATTATCAACAGTCACATTTGCAGTCGAATTTCCCTTATTTCGTAGCTTTGGACAATCCTTTTTCCAATGCCCCCTTTCATGACAGAAAGCACATTCATCTTTGGCCGGTATTTTCCTGTCCTTCGAAACTCCTCTCGATTTGGAACGAGATTTGTTTCCCTTTTTCCCAGATTTGGACTCAGATCTGGTCTCAGTCCTGCCCCTTACAATTAAAGCTTCAGAAGTTTCTCTATCAACCATTTTATCCCTTCTCCTAGTTTCATTATTCAACAGAGCATTTGCAACATCTTCATATTTCACAGTATCTTTTCCATATAATAAAGTAGTTGCTAAATGATCATAACTTTCAGGTAATGAATTCAACAGAATTAGGGCTTTATCTTCATCCTTAATTTGCTCATCCAAATTTAACAAATCAGCCAATAATTTATTAAATGATTCAACATGAGCATTCATAGACATACCTTCCGTATAGGTGAAGCGAAAAAGTCTCTTCTTCAAATACAGCCGATTCTCCAAACTTTTCCTCATGTATTTGTCTTCGAGCTTCTTCCACAACACCGCAGCAATGGTATCCCTCATCAAATCATACTTCTGAGCCTTCGCAATAAAGAGCCGAATAGTCCCACATGCAACTCGATTCAACTTCTTCCAATCTGCTTCGGACATATCCTTAGGTTTTTCTACCTCCAAAACAACATCTTGTTCTTGTTGAACAAGAACATCCAACACCTCACATTGCCACATCCCGAAATTGTTTGTCCCATCAAATTTTTCAACTTCAAATTTTGCGTTGTGAATCGTTGTTCTGGACGAACTTGATCCCACAACATCCTTGGTTGCATCTGCATCACCCGCCATCTCCCTCTAGGTCGAACCGAAAGCTCTGATACCACTTGTTGTGCGGAATACAAATCAAACCAACAATCAAACGAGAGAAACAGCGAGAAAAACACAGAAAAAGCAAGCAACACAAGAACACAAGATTTACGTGGTTCGGCAAAACGATGCCTACATCCACGGGGCGGTTGGGGTTTCTTTACTACGTTCTCCAATGGGCAAACAAAGCCTTTACAAGAGATGACGGCTGCAAAATCCGAATAAGGTGTTACAATTTACAAAACCCTAACGGGTGTATTTATAGGGAAACTATTGAGCCTTTCGAATTGGGCCTATTCTGGATCCAAAACCCGCCGACAGTCGACTGGTCTTCATACCAGTCGACTGATAATTCCTTCGGGACAGTCGACTGACTCCCACATACAGTCGACTGCTACTGCTGTATTCTCAGTCTTCGAAAACACCTCTCTGGACAGTCGACTGCTCCTCCATCCAGTCGACTGAAGCTCTGAAACTTTCGAACACTGCAGATACCAAATACCAGAATCGAGCCATTATTCTACAAGAGCTACAATCAACTAAACAAGCCAAGGAATACAATTTCTCTGAGTTTGCTCCGGGGTGTTCAGTAGTTTGTAAATGCAAGTTGCAATTGTATTTGCAAGTCCCCCCCCGGGAAAAAAAAAAAAAAAAAACCTATTACCCAAATATCCTCTCTTTAAGTTTTCGAGGGAAAAGATAATTGTAGCATATAAAATAGAGGTTATGAAAAAAAGTAGGGGACAGTTTGGTGAAAGAGTTCAAAAGTTTTGGAGGGAAGTATAAAGATTACACTTGCAAATGCAAATGGCAACTTCAAACACACCATTAGTATAATGCAACCCTGATGTTCAAACTTCTGCAATCTGAGTATAATCAGATAAATTGGAAAAAATGATATCAAAGTTAAATTCATTTCATCACTAGCAACCTACATTAAGCTGTGTTAATCCGTGTTAATCCATAATGCCTAACATACTCCAGCACCAAATTAGATTTCTAATTCAGAAAAAAGAACTAGAACCAGCTGTATCCGCCCTTTCACAGGGATGCGCAAGTGACTCTTGGATGCTGTAGAATCATCATTGCTAAGGCTTCTCTTCAGTTTTGGGCCTTCACCATTACTGGAAGCTAATCTTCCAGCAAGATTAATTGATGCATAGTATAACAAGGGGCTATCCCAGTCAATACTTGTTACACCAAATGGGAGTTTCTGAGATGGCGGAGAGAAGCTGCCTCCGGTTACATTCAATACAGAAAGAAAACCATCAATTTTCTGCATATATAAGAAATGAAGCATTGTGTCAAACTCTATATTATAAAGAATCCTTTATTTAAGGTGAATGAAGATATGCAAGCTAACCTGACTGATTTTGCCAGATGAGAACGGTCCCGATAAGAGAGAAGACTCTTCGAAGGAACCAACCAGAGATTGCCTAACAGGAACAGTACTTAAACTTTTAGCAAACTTGATACAGCGAGGAGTCGGAGCAGAATCAGAAATTATGGGTGTAAATAAATTTGAGTCCTGTAATACGTCGGTATTTTCAAAAGTATTATTCCATCCCTTAGAGCATCCACAATGGTGTTTTTCATTTTGCCAAAAATGGCTGCTACAATAATAGCAAATAGGATCGAAAGGTGCAGTGGTTGTTTGCTATATTCTTCGCATTTTGCCAAAAATTGAGTGGGACGGTATATGATATACCGTCTCACAAAAAAAAAACTCTCAGACAAGAGATGTCTGAGACAAGAGATCATCTCAGACAAGAGATGTCTGAGGAGTTTTTAAAAAAAAAAAACCTCTCAGACGGAATATGATCTCTTGTCTGATCTCAGACGGGATATGATATCCCGTCCTTTATAATTTGAGAATGGGTATTCTGTTTCTCATATATGAGAAACAAATATAGCAAATTTGCTATAAAATGGGAAAATGAAAAACCATTGCAGCGATCCGTTTCTTATAAAATGGCAATTTGCCATTTATAAAAAACCACTGTGGATGCTTAAAGCCATATTTCTCTTCTGATTTAACCGGGATCCCATTTTTAAGAATTGCGAAGTCCCGTTCAATCTCGCTTGAAATGTCCCTGCAAACTCCTGTTTTCATTCTATCAACCATTTGGGACCAAGAGGGGACAAGGAGAGAGGGGGTGAGTGAACCTTCTTTGGGGATAATATGTTTATTGCAGCACTACAAGTTCTTGACTTTGGCAAGGAATTGCT
The DNA here is from genome assembly GCA_017893485.1 of Hemerocallis citrina. NCBI lineage: Eukaryota > Viridiplantae > Streptophyta > Magnoliopsida > Asparagales > Asphodelaceae > Hemerocallis > Hemerocallis citrina. The sequence continues at coordinate 202,437 of JACEHZ010000366.1, forward strand.
CAGATCAAACCCCACAAAAGTTGACTGGAAAAAGGGCTGGAGTGTCTCCTTGTTCTCAATCAAAGGGCCATCAGTGAGAAACCCAGAAGCGAAACTCTTCCCACAACCCGGAATCGGCCAAATTGGAGCCTCATGGCAATCAGTGCTCCCAATATTTGCTTTCTTTCGATCCTGCATTGCTATAATACCACTACGACTTTGATCATTGCAACAAGATAGGTCTAATACTTCACCATGGAATTGCTTACGAAGCATACCATTCAGTGGAGACTGCATGCGTTTTCTGATTTGCGACCCATTTGGATCAGTTGAAATATCCGATATACCATCAGAAATAGATGAAGAATCCAGCTGACTATACTCAAAACCCACCACCCTTACTTTAGGACACAGCCAACCTAATTTATCCTTTGCTTCAAATTTCAACCCATGAATGTTCACTGCTTCGTCTATAGCACTTCTACTTTTGAACGGCCCGTCTGTTTCTTTCGGTACTTCAGATGCATCTAAGCTAGCTTTCCTCTGGAAATCATTAATAGAAGAGCATGGGAAATCTTCAGATTCAATATCGATCATGCTTCCTCCATCTAGACCATCTAAGTCACAGGTACTAATACCACCAAAACGAGAAGGGATTGATACATATGTGCTAAGTGCTGTTGTCGCTCTGTCTTCACTAGGGGCTACTTGAGGTAAACCCATGGCGAAATGTTCACAATGTGGAATGTCAAACACCACCAACTTTGTTATTTTGCTTTTTCTCTCTACCCTCTAGTGTTCCTAATCCCTACTAAGGATCGATCTAATCTATCAATGCATAGTCTACACTCCTAACAACAATGGAATCGACAATCAAGTTTGGCAATCGAAGAGAGCTATTCTTCAAACACTAAGCTATAAATTACTATGATCTGAATCAAGTGTTTGGCAATCTATAAGATATCTACAATCTATAAACTAGTAAACTGCCAAATCCTTATACTAAAAAGTTCTATCAATCATCAGTCACCATGCCCGTGAAACACCGGTGTCAAAACCTCAATCCAATGCTTGAAATTCTTAACAGATATCAAAGTTAGAACATCCAAATTCGCCATGCCGATCTCCCCCTAATAATCAATCCTGAAAGACCAAGAAAAAAACAACAAATTAAAACAATTCATAACAACTTATCAAGAATTATAGCTACACAATAGAAAACAACACTAAAAATCATAGCTGATCATAAATTAAACTAAACAAGAATCAGAGCTGCTCGTCTCAAGAGTATGAACTCCAGACAAGCTTCCACAAACAACTCCACAAATATAATCTAAAATCAGCAACAATCCTACACATCAACAACTTATGGTTAACATCAAAATTTTCTTTTAAAAAGTTATTATAAAAAAAAAACCCATTAAGATTTATCTAGAAGATCATCATCACCCACCAAACAAATTTCAGAAAAGTTAGATTAAACCCAGTTTTAAATAATTAAAAAACAAAATCAAGAACCCAAATGAGCAAAAGCAATCAAAGGCCAAAGAAACCACTCAAAAGGTTGGTGTATACAACACACATTCCCTATGCAAAAATTAACCAAAAAATGATTTTAAAATAAAACACAAAAGGGATGATCAAAAGAGATCAGATGAATCCACCGACCTCTTTGAATCGATCGGACAAACAATACAATGGGTTTCTAAATTGATTCTATAAAACTGATACCATATTGAATAGAAATGAAATTTTAACAAAAGCCAACAATTTAAAGCAAATTTTCTATCTTTCTACTTCTTCTTCACCTTTCCCTTCTCCTTCTTCTCCAAACCCAATATATATATATATATATATATATATATATATATATAAAGTAAGTCTATTAAGAGCTGGGAAGCTGAGATCCTTATCGGGAGCTGGAGTTTTCAGCTTGATCGCGATCGAACGGATCAGAACAAATTCCGCTCAACTTCTGAGTAGTTGCGGGGCAAAATGGTCAATTTCTAATCCTAATCTTCTTTCTCGCTCAGCTGACGCCCTCTCTCCCGCTCTGTCTCTTTCGTTGGAGAAAAACCCTACTTCTTTCTGAGCTCAGCTCACGCCCTCTCCCTCCCGCTCTATCTCTTTCGTTGTCGAAAAAACCCTACTTCTTATCGTAAGTTGTGCTCTCTCTTTTCTCGACGACAAACTGTTCTCTCTCTCTCTCTTTCTTCGAGGAGAAGCCCAAATCGTTGTTAGGGTTTCAATTTCTACTCTCAGTGGGTTCTGCCTCTCTCTTCGACGACAAACCCAAATCGCGATTAGGGTTTCGATTTCGATTTCTACTCTCAGTGGGTTCTCTCTCTCTGCGCCGAAAAACCCAAATCGCGATTAGGATTTCGATTTCTACTCTCAGTAGGGTTCTCTCTCTCTCTGACGACAAACCCAAATCGCGATGAGAAACCCTAGCCCCCAAACGTTCTTATCAGGTAACCTCAATTTCAAATTACATTTCTTTTATAGATTGGAGGAAGCCAATATCAGTAAAGATGTTGTTACATATAATGTACTAATTAAAGCTTCGTTCATGGTAGACATGGTTGAAGATGCTTGTGCACTTTTTGAAGAAATGCATAACAATGGTGTGGCTGCAAATTTTGTTACTTTTTGTACAATGGTTGATGGATTATGTAAACTAGGAAAGATGGACAAGACAGTAGAAGTTTTTTAGGAATATAGGAGAACTTTGCCCCTTTTGAATGATGCTTGTCATGTCTGTATTATAAGAGGGCTATGTAAGGGGGACATGATAGGCATGGCTATTGAAGTTACATCTCACCCAGTGGCATTACTCTAAATATTGATTATGAACACAAATATATCATATATGATGTTACAATGCTCTCTTATAAAACTTTCGACTTCTTCTATCCTTTTATAAAATTTTATAAGATACATCTCACATTGGCTGTTATTTGGACTTCTTCTATCCTTTTATAAAATTTTCCTGTATCTTTGATTTTTGGTTTGAAGTGTCTTAGACATGTTTTTGAATCTAAACTAAGAACTCATGCAAATTTAGTAAGGATTACATATTTTAGATTCTTGCATTTTTATGTTTCATTTGTTGGGATATTTCTCTCAATCTGATTAGATATTTCTCTCATTTTTTGTGAATTATATACCCAATTTTGTTATATTACTTGGCCCAAGGTCCATGATTGCTTGATCCAAGTTAATGAATCTTGACTGTGTGGGAATATGTTTGAATCTGTTAAATCATGCTTTACTGATGATTGCTAATCTCCATTTTGTATATTCCCTTTTCTCGTTGTCTAGCTTATCGGGATTTAGCTAGATTTGGGATTGAGCTGCATGATTATTATGCTGATTAAGCCCCTCTTGCTCGTAGGTATCCTAGACAAAAATTTACAAAGGATCTTGACAGATCTGTCTAATTTTTGTTTGTATCTTTCTTGATTTAGATTTTGTTAAAAAAACAACCCTCAAAAGTCTTTAACCATTAGTGCTTCATTTTACGAATTCTTCTGTACTTTCGTATTAAAAATGCTTTATACTTTATCACACATCTAATGAATTTTCAAGAAGCTTTAGTTAAACCATGCTATTTTATAAACTTACTAGGTTTGCCCGTTGACACGTGCCTACGGCACGTCTTCGGAACGATGCACCTGGTTTGATTATATAAAATAATTTTGGACGTCCAGCAAATTAATTCAAGTAGTAAACATATTATATGAGAAAACAGTATATCTACCTTTAAGCTCAACCATCGCCTTCTTAATCATTAACTTGAACTTACCTGGAATGCATATAGTTTGTTAGAAACACTGCATAGAGTTTTTTTTAACTTCGGCATCACTTTTAGATGCTTGTAATAGTTATGCAAGGACATTACTCTATAAAACACTGCATAGAGTTTTATAGAGCTTACTCTAATCTCATAACCACTATAAGTATGTCTAAATACAAAATAAAATAATCATACATCTCTGAACTTAAATCTCATGCACACACAAAATTCAAGTCAGCAAAAAACTGAGTAATCCCCTGCACACAAAAAATTAAAAATTAAAAATTAAAAATTAAAATGAGAATTCGATTAATGAGATGAAATTAGATCGCATTGCATATGGAGGCTCTCGATTCGGTGGAGGGGAGTCGACGATACGGAGTTGCTTGATATTCCCGCTCGATTTGGTGGAGGGGAGTCACCGATACGAAATCAGCAGCGGACCAGATATCGGCGACGACCTCTTAATTGGGGTTCAACATTGGATTTGGATTTGGATTTGCTTTGAGATTTTCAAATTTTCAAAATTTCAAAATTCCAAAATTTAAATATTTTTAAAATAATTTTCTTTTGATTTTTTTTATTTTCAAAATTTTCAAAATTTCTAAAATTTCTAATTTTTTTTTTTAAATTTTAACTTTTTAAAAATTTTCAATTTTTAAATATTTAAAAAATAAATATTTTTTTAAATTTTTTGTAATTTTTTATAATTTTTCGATTTTTTTGAATTTTTTTTAAAGTTTTCAAATTTTGATTTTTTTAGTTTTTTCATTTTTTGAAATTTTTAAAATTTTTATTTTCTTAATTTTTTGAATAGAAGAAAGAGAGAGAGAGAGAATTAAATAAATAAAGAAGTTGTTTTGAATGGGGAATTTGAATTTGAGTTTTGGAGGGAAACTTTTGGAGACAAAAATATGTTTTGTGAGGTTAGATCTGGGCCATTGATTTTGGGGGATATTGAAGAAGAGCCACTTGATAGCTTTCTTTGTGTTTTATTATATAGATAGTCAGTTATTTTGTTGTGACATTTTTTTTAGTTTAACTATCTTTTCCTGCATTATTAGGGTACTAGGTTTGCCCGTTGACACGTGCCTACGGCACGTCTTCGGAACGATGCACCTGGTTTGATTATATAAAATAATTTTGGACGTCCAGCAAATTAATTCAAGTAGTAAACATATTATATGAGAAAACAGTATATCTACCTTTAAGCTCAACCATCGCCTTCTTAATCATTAACTTGAACTTACCTGGAATGCATATAGTTTGTTAGAAACACTGCATAGAGTTTTTTTTAACTTCGGCATCACTTTTAGATGCTTGTAATAGTTATGCAAGGACATTACTCTATAAAACACTGCATAGAGTTTTATAGAGCTTACTCTAATCTCATAACCACTATAAGTATGTCTAAATACAAAATAAAATAATCATACATCTCTGAACTTAAATCTCATGCACACACAAAATTCAAGTAAGCAAAAAACTGAGTAATCCCCTGCACACAAAAAATTAAAAATTAAAAATTAAAAATTAAAAATTAAAATGAGAATTCGATTAATGAGATGAAATTAGATCGCATTGCATATGGAGGCTCTCGATTCGGTGGAGGGGAGTCGACGATACGGAGTTGCTTGATATTCCCGCTCGATTTGGTGGAGGGGAGTCACCGATACGAAATCAGCAGCGGACCAGATATCGGCGACGACCTCTTAATTGGGGTTCAACATTGGATTTGGATTTGGATTTGCTTTGAGATTTTCAAATTTTCAAAATTTCAAAATTCCAAAATTTAAATATTTTTAAAATAATTTTCTTTTGATTTTTTTTATTTTCAAAATTTTCAAAATTTCTAAAATTTCTAATTTTTTTTTTAAATTTTAACTTTTTAAAAATTTTCAATTTTTAAATATTTAAAAAATAAATATTTTTTTAAATTTTTTGTAATTTTTTATAATTTTTTGATTTTTTTGAATTTTTTTTAAAGTTTTCAAATTTTGATTTTTTTAGTTTTTTCATTTTTTGAAATTTTTAAAATTTTTATTTTCTTAATTTTTTGAATAGAAGAAAGAGAGAGAGAGAGAATTAAATAAATAAAGAAGTTGTTTTGAATGGGGAATTTGAATTTGAGTTTTGGAGGGAAACTTTTGGAGACAAAAATATGTTTTGTGAGGTTAGATCTGGGCCATTGATTTTGGGGGATATTGAAGAAGAGCCACTTGATAGCTTTCTTTGTGTTTTATTATATAGATGATCGCTGGTCATGCTTATTATTACCTTGAAGATGTGTTTCCAAGGATGACTGGGCGTCGCCTCCTAAACACCCCTACTTTCATAAAGTCACTATTTACAAATGATGTGGCCGTAGTCGTCCCTGTGGGAGATGCAAGATTTGCCCCACCAGCTGAGGATCTTCACCAAGATTGATACAGTGGACAAAATGCGATAAAATGTGTTATTATTTATACCAAACATATTGAATCATATGAGGCCTAAACATTTTTTTGGATACCTGCGGTTACTTTTTGTTTCACTTCACTATATGGTGTCATGGCGATATCATTCAACTGTAGTTTCTCTTGTAAAAGCTTCTGCTTAGATTTGCCAGTTGTACATATATTAAGTAGCATGAATTGTTGCTCCTCCCTTGCGACATTGATGATTACTTTCTCGTCCATCCTGTTTCGAAAAGTAAAAAACCTGGAAATCGCTGACTGCTCAAGATATATCTTGCAAGTCTCAAATGCTAATCCTACAAATAACGAATTATTGGTATCTGTATATTTGCCTTGTTCTCTGCTGCTTACTGTCACCAGCTGCTTACAACTTGAAGCATGTTTTCTTGTTCTTTCGTAATCTAGGTTGTTATCTATTTATCTTTATTCTTTTACTAGTGTAAATATTTACTATGGGCGTGAAGTAGTTATTAGTGTAAATATTTATGTCAAGCGATTATAGTATAAAATCTTATCGATGATAGCTGCATAGCTTCAATAATGTATTTACCCTTATATCATAATTCCTTTGAAACTTGAGAACTCATATATAATTACTGCTAGCGCAATCGCAATTAAGCTCATCTTATCAATACACCTCTGCAATATTACAAATTGGCTTACTGCAAATTCCATTCATCAATCTATCAACCTTGAAGTGAAAATCCTTTTTGTTCAAAGTGAACTTGCATTACAGTCACACAGGCTAACATTCATTCATCGAAGCATATGCACAAATTATAAAATAATTGCGGAACTTTGCTTAAGCGAACTTGGTGATATTATGAATAAAATTATTATAGTTTATACATCTCTAGCTAAACCATCCAACAAAACATGCAAAAACAATTTCAGTCACATCATAAACTAACCACAAACACTGCTACCATCACAATAACGCGAATTTAGCAACACACCGGAAAATCAAATAACAAACAAAAAAAATTGCAACAGTAGCTACGCAGATCATCCCAATTGCCCCTTTTCATCGACCATCCCAATTGCTTGAGAAAAGCAAGAACCAAGACCGAAAAAGCACGTCCTTGATAGACACCTACAGGTATTCTTTCTTCAAGTCATCAAAGTAAGGGTGATCCATAGCTTTCTTCGCAGTAATCCTCTTTGAAGGCTCATACAGCAACATCTTGGAAAGCAAATCGAGACCATCTACATCGAGATTTGGAACAGTAGATGAGAGATTCTTGGGAGTTCACTGAGGGTATTCATGCCAGTTTGGTTTCGGTGTGGATAGTATCTACAAAACAGACATTTATATAGTAGAACAGCTTATGCAATAAACTCTCCAAGCAAAATATGGTGTCAATGCCAAAAGTAGTTTGGCTGCTGCAATTCTCATTATTACATCAATGTTTTCAGCAAGCAACTGATATCACCATTCGCCAGCAAAATTAAGTAGCTTGGTCTGTGTAACTTTGACTTATAGCATATCTATAGTCATCAAATATGGTGATGTACACATTTAGGATAGTTATCACTTCATTTGTTTGAATGCTAATAATAAAAGTAGCTTGGTCTGTGTGCTGAATGTATGGTCATCAAATATGGTGAGGTACACATTTTATTTGATTTCAGTTAAAAATTCTAAATAACCATCGTAACTAAATTAGGCACTACCTTACCTCCATAAGCAAATACAGCTCAAATGATCAAAATTATAAAAACAGAAACAAAACAAAAGCAACAAACATGAATTTTTACAAGTACCAGAGGAACAACTAAATACCCCTTCTCTTGAACCTGGCAATTAAAATTTATATCGGTCATATAGTCTCATGACCTCAAACTATTCTTGCAACATTCTACCCTATTTAAGACTAGCACAAATCCATACAAGTCTAAATCATCTAATGCTCAAATTCATTAATTATCCTCAACAATCAGTTTAGACTTCCACAGCGAAAAAAGTGCAGGCTGATTATTTAGTTAATCGTGCAGGTAAGTGTTTAAGCTTGTAATGGAAAAGAGGTGACTCATAACAGAATCTAATTATCTGTTCATTGCTCAGTTTTTTTAGTTAGTTTAAACAATCAAAAATAATCAGTCAGCCAAAAAAAACAATACGAAAAGGAACCGGAAAGTAATGAAAGAAACTGCACAAATACCTGAAAATGTGAAGGAGTTGTTGCAGCTCACAGTCCCGAGCAAACAGGTGGTTATGTTGTAACCAATTCAGCTAAAATAATTCAGTATTCAAAAGAAAGGAAGAAACATTATAAACTTCTCTACTACTGCTGCTGAATTGATTGGAACCGAAAGGAGACGAAACTACATACCAGATATACAAGCAACAGACCAAATGTGTCAACTAGTGTCGAGTAGTGAGTAGCTCCAAGAAGCACTTCAACCTGAAATCAACCTGAAATAAACCTGAAATCAAAATTAAACAGAGCTCAATCAGCCTGGAAACAACAAAACTTTTATTTAAAAAATATTGTTGGCTCAGAACACAACATATCGAAAGAGATGCCGGGATGTCAGGAAGAAAGGGTTGAATGTGTAGTGAAATCCCGTAAATGTTCTCCAACACTAAGGCAAATCTCAGTATTTGGGTGGAATATATTCCAGCCATCGATAAGAGATCCGACGGCTGAGAACTTTTGCACATGATAAGGGCCTTTTCTCACCATCTCATAATAGACTTACTCATGTAAATATATAGAGTAAAAAAAACCGTAGGCTCAGAACACACTATTCTCACTAGGCTGCATTGGGGTGCCGTGCCAACTAGAATATGACGGATAAATTGTAGCGCCCCGAATTTATCCTCGACCTCAAGTTTGGCTCTTGTGGTCAGTGTACATGTTAACCTTCTCACCATAAACATATTGCCTCCACTGCTTCAAGGCATAAATGATAGCTGCTAGCTCCAAATCATGCGTCGAATAATTCTTCTCATACGGACGCAATTGCCTCGAACCATAAGCAATAACCTTGCCTTCTTACATCAAGACACAACCCAAACCTCTGAGAGACGCATCACTGAAAATATCATAATCCTTCCCAGCTTGTGGCAAAGCTAAGATAGGTGCAGTAGTCAACCTCTCCTTTAGCTCAAGGAAACTCTCCTCACACTTATCAGTCCATAAAAATACCACATTCTTCCGGGTCAAACCTGTCAAAGGAACTGCAATCTGAGAATAACCCTGGATGAATCTTCTGTAGTAACCAGCTAAACCCAAGAAACTTCTGACTTCCTTCACAGACGTTGGCCTGGGCCAATCCTTCACTGCTTCAACTTTCTGAGGATCAGTGGCCACTCCCTCCTTAGAAAGAATATGACCAAGGAAAGCTACCTCAGACTTCCAAAACTCACACTTCGACAACTTGGCATACAAGCTATGCTCCTGCAATTTCTATAATACCGCTGTTAAGTGCATAGAATGATCCTCCTCCGACTTCGAATAAACCAAAACATCATCGATGAAAACCACTACGAAGGAGTCAATAAATGGCCTCAAAACCCGATTCATCATATTCATGAACACTGCTGCCGCATTCGTCAACCTGAATGGCATCACCAAAAACTCATAGAGTCCATGACGAGTCCTGAAAGCTGTCTTACTCACATCTTCCTCCTTGACTCGAACCTGATGATACCCCGACCTCAAATCAATCTTCGAAAACACAGCTGCTCCTCGAAGCCTGTCGAACAAATCATCAATCCGCGGCAGTGGATACTTGTTCTGAATAGTCACCCTATTCAACTCCCGATAGTCAATGCACATCCTCATTGACCCATCCTTCTTCTTGACCAACAACACTAGCGCTCCCCACGGAGAAGAACTCGGCCTAATAAGTCCTTTGCTCAACAGCTCCTCAATCTGCTTCTTCACTTCATCTTGCGCTACAGGTGCCATCCTGTACGGAGCCTTGGAAATCGGCGCACTCCCCGGCTGAACATTAATGCAAAACTCCACATCTCTCTGCGGTGGTAATCCTGGAAAATCATCCAAGAACACCTTAGGAAAATCTCAGACAACCGGAATGCCCTTGACTTCATCTGAAATTGCCATCTTGGATACCATTGCAGCCACCTTCGGAATCTTCTTCTTCCCTTGGAAAGTCACTGCGGGTCCACCTGGTGCTTTCACCAACACCTCCTTCTGCTTGCATTCAATTGTGGCATCGTATATTGCCATCCAATCAATGCCTACGGTGACATCCACACCCAAGACTTGCAGCTCGATCAAATCAATGCCGAACAACCTCCCATCAATCTCGATATCACAGCCCTCGTAATATCGATCCGCAATCAACTCTTCCCCTGACGGCGTTGCCACTGACAAAACTCTACCTGAAAACAACTTAGGTTCCACACCTAAGATCCTTGCAAAATTTGGCGATACAAAAGTATGCGACGAACCAGTATCAAATAAAACCTTTGCCTTTATTCCATTAATTAAAACAATTCCTGTTACAAGAAGAGTGATACTCAATCTCCAATTGTTCTCAAATGAAGGTTTTACTTATTACATTGATTTAAAATAAAAATCAAAATTCTTGCATACCCTGTATTACATCTTCCGAGTTACCCGCGTCCTCCTCGGTTAATGCAAATACTCATCCTTGCCTCTGGAATTTGCTTCCACCCGAACCATCCTTCCTTAATTGTGGACAATGAGGCTTAGAATGTCCTGCCTGCCCACACTGGGAACAAATCTGCTTCGCCAACTTCGAACACGCTGACCTGTAATGTCCTGCCTCCTTGCATTAATAACAAGTCACTCCCTGAGTTGCAGGTGCCTTCTGCACCGGATCACTGAACTTGGATTGCTTCGCTGGGAATCCCTTCCCGCTCTGACCTGATGCTGGCCTCTTGTTCCGGTTCCATGTATCTTGCCTCTTCTGGAACTGGTCCATGTCTTCCTCAGTCATAGCTGCTCTCCTGACCAGCTTGTCGAACCTTCTGATGCCCAACGGGATCATCCTCGACCTCAAGTTTGGCCTCAAGCCCTGCTCAAACTTCTTGGCCTTCTTCGCCTCGTCAACGACCAACTCTGGTGCATACCTCGAAAGCTGAGCAAACTTGGTCTCATACTCCCGCACGGTCATGCTGCCCTGCTGAAGGTTCAAGAACTCGGTCGCCTTCTTCTCCTGAACATCTAGGGGAAAGAAGCGATCCCTGAACTTCTCCAGAAAAGCTTTCCAAGTCATCGGCTGATCTCCCAAAGTCCTCTTCAGCGATTCCCACCAGACACCAGCGTCCTTTTCCAGCTGCATCGTAGGCAACTTCACCTTATTGGCTACCGGAGTCTCCGATACCTCGAAGATTGTCTCCATCCTCCTAATCCAATCATCTGCTGCGGTTGGATCAGATTGCCCCTCAAAAACTGGCGGCCTCATCCTCTTAAAGGACTCGATCTGCTTGATAGGATCAGCGTTAACCAATCCCTGTCCAGCTCCATGATTTTGCTGCTGATTCTGTTGTTGATTCTGACTTTGCGCCAAATTAAATGCCATTAGCGCATTCAGAGTCTGATACACCTTGGCGAATTCAGCCTCAAGATCGATTCCAGTTCCTCGAGAACTACTAGATCCATCCTCATTGTTACCACCATTCCTGGCCCTGGGTGCAACCCTTCTGAATACTGCAAAATGAGGGAAAAGTTAGAGCATCACACATAATTCAAACTCACATCAATATCCTTTGGCAAAACTTCACTTGTATCCCAAAGGTAAAACATCATGTTTCAGTTCTATGTGATACTCACTCTTTAATGTCCACACCTAGGTACTCTCACTCTAGTGTCTACACCTAGGTTATTTTTATGCCATATTTATTATTACTATTGAAGCATGCTCTGATACCAATCTCTGTAGCGCCCCAAATTTCTAATATGATATCTTAGAAAATACGTGGCACAATCCCAGCATCAACTTCAATGTAACATTAAACACAACCAACTCCACTAAAATTTTCAATTCTTATTACAACAAACTTTTTCATAGCACAGCGGAATACAAAACAACTCAAATCAAATTTTCTTGTTATTCACAACACAGTCTTTTTACAACACTGTTCTAACAAATTTACACAAAACTCTTTCAAATTAATTTATCTCAAAACTATCTCAAGCATCCAAACCTCCAAACTCTAAGCAACAACCTGCAACACATGAGGCTAGAGATGATCCCTTATCCCCAAAACTAAAGGGGTCAGCCATAAATGGTGTGAGTGACATAAAACAACAAACAACATAAATAAACAGTAAGCAAGGATTCTTAAACAACATATATTGAACCAAAATACATAAAATATGAAGTAGCAAGAAATATAAACAACAAGTGTCAAGTGTATAAAACAGGAAACCACATGCATAAAACCAAGTTAAGAAAACACAAATTCTATATGCGGACTCTCTAATGCGTACTTGTCGAAGTCTATGCATCCCACTCTACATAGGTTCGGTGCAAGCCTTTAACGTCTTCACTTCATAGGGTTCAATCCCCCGCTATGCAACTAATCCTAACACGATGACTACTACGAGATAAAGATAAGCTATGGATAGTATCCCATGCCCGATAATTCCGGAGATTGATCCCACACCCAAGATATTTTACCTGGATAATTCCGGAGATCATCCCACACCGAAACATTGACACATCACCACACGAATACCACATGTGCTTCGCCTCGACTCCGATAATTCCGGAGATCAATCCTACACCGAAAGCAACTACTTGGATAATTCCGGAGATCGTCCCACACCCAAAGTAAAATACTTGGATAATTCCGGAGATAGATCCCACACCCAAAGTAAGATACTTCGATAATTCCGGAGATTAAATCCCACACCGAAAGCCATACTGAGGTACTTGACTCATGTTCCCGTTCATCATATCACCACTAGTGCCTGTCCTTATTATTTTTGGGTTACTTAATTACTCAACGAATCTCCTAGAGTTGTGTACCCTACCGGACTTAACTCAAAACTGAACAACTAAAATGCCTCAACAGGTCTCAACAAAATAACTCAACGCCGGTATACTAGGGTCACACACATCCTCTAGAGACTCAAACTCAAATGCTTAACTGAATATCTCAAAATCAAATGCTTAACTGAATATCTCAAAATCAAATGCTTAACTGAATATCTCAAAATCAAATGCTTAACTGAAGACAAAATATAGGCCAAATATCTGAAGACTAATCATTCAAAAGAACACTTAAGTTACGAAAACTCATCAGTACCAGTCGACTTATACTGTAGTAAGTCGACTGTCCAGAAGGAAAAAATATCCATGATTTTAAGAAAATAACTAAGTCATATAAGTCGACTTAAAAAGGTTATCGGTCGACTTACCCGAGACAAATTCCAATGATTTTCCCAAAAATATTCTAAGTACATAAGTCGACTTAAAGAGGTCATAGGTCGACTGTCCAGAAAAGAACTGCAATAATTTTGCAAAATAAATTCTAAGTATACCAGACGACTGAATAAGGGTCTAAGTCGACTGTCCAGAACGGATTTTCAAGAAAACTAAAGATACAGCAGCAGGGTCGTACCAGTCAACTGAGAAGTCTACCAGTCGACTGTCGGCCTACAGTTTACATAATTTAGGTCTGTACACAATAATCAAAACTGGAGTTTTTCTAAAGATTCATTGCTTATGAAAATAATTTGTATTTAGGTAAGATATGACAATCTCAAATAATCCTCATTATGGATACATTACTCAATCATCCAATATCTCAAAACTCAATTCTCATGTTCTTAATTCCTAATTCTTCCATTAGGGTTTCTCAATACTGAATCTCTTCACAACTCATAGTCAAGATCTGATTTGTAAACACAAGATCCAGATGCTCACCATCCGATCATAACCATACTCGAAGTTTATTATGCTTTCTATCAATACACTTTTATGAACCAAGATCTATTCAACATTCTTAGATTTAACATACATGATACAAACAACAACCATTGCATCGTTTCCATGCAAACTACTAGATAAACATACATGCCAAACAACAATATAACAATCGATCACACTAATCAAACCACAATACAAGATTCATATCTTTCACTACATCAAAACAAAACAAAACATTGTCACTCACCTTTGAATTGAAAAGATCCAAAGAAGAAGCCTTCCTTTTTGTGAGATCCAAAACTTCCTCTTGCTCCTCCAAAAAAATCACAAAATTCTGTATATTGCAGCAAATGACGGCTGGAAAAATCCTTTTAAATACCCGGAATGAAGTTTAGGGTTTTACCCACTTTTGCAAAATAATCCCTTCAAAATACAAGTTTACATATATAGTTCTATTCTTGGAAATTCAATAAAATTCATTTAAATAAGGATTTAAAAGTAAAATATAATCCTAAATCCCAACCGGTACTGTTCAAAACGTCCAGAAAGTACATTTTACATTTTAACCCCTAAAAATGACGAATTTGCAAAAAGGTCCTTCTTTTCTCAAAATTTGTAAATAGTTCCAATTAATTTCAAGAAAATCTGGAAAAATACTAAATAAATCCCAAATATTAAATAATGATTTTTCATGAAGAAAACTTGACTTTCAAACTACTCAAGAAAGTATTTGCACGTGTTTTGCACATGTAAAAAGATAAATTTTTCTGAAAATATTCATAAATTCTCCAAAAATCATTTTAGTCATTTATAAACCTTTAAAAATACGGGGTTCTACATAAATAATCAAGCATAAATACAACAAGCTGAACAAATTATTTAGATCATAAAGTGTTTGGCATCACTGCCTACACCAACACACCGAAGGAGAGAATCAAATCCCAAAAGGCTTAAATGAGTATCCAAATCATACGCATCCAAACATTACTAAAATATAGTGATACGTTCAATCATTGTCTGTCATCACTGCCCAAAAATCACATGAATTGGGCTGGACTTAGATCACTTAAATGTAAGCTAAGTGTTGAGGGCACTGGGGATTCCACAACATTCATTCATTTCTTCCCCATCTTCTCTCCCGCTCATTCCCCGAACTCTATTCAACTTTGCATAATTATCATGGCACACAACCAAATATGCTTCAAAACAATAATTTCAATCCCCAAAAATAAATAACCAACTTATATCAAAATGTGACTCATCATTGCCTACACACACAACCAAAAGAAAATGCAAGAAATTGAACAGAAATCATAAAATCATGTATGAGAATCAAACACTTCCCTCCGAAATCTGAGCCAGTAATGGTAGTCGAGGACAGAGGGCATCAAGCATCAGCCAAACCCACCGCGATAAGGGGTTTCGATATGCACAAAATGCCCCCAAAGTTCTCCTATATTCCTCAAAAATTTCTACTGCCTTGTCCATCTTTCCTAGTTTACATAACCCATCAACCATTGTACCGAAAGTAACAAAATTTGCAGCCACACCATTGTTAGGCATTTCTTCAAAAAATGCACAGGCATCTTCAACGGTGCTAAACCCTCCAACCATGTCTACCATGAACGAAGCTTTAATTAGTACATTATATGTAACAACATCTTTACTGATATTGGCTTCCTCCAATCTATAAAAGAAATGTAATTTGAAATTGAGATTACCTGATAAGAACGTGTGGGGGCTAGGGTTTCTCTTCGAATCGCTCAGGAATCGTAACCCCAATCGCGATTTGGGTTTGTCGTCGAAGAGAGAGAGAGAGAACCCTACTGAGAGTAGAAATCGAAATCCTAATCGCGATTTGGGTTTTTCGGCGCAGAAAGAGAGAACCCACTGAGAGTAGAAATCGAAATCAAAACCCTAATCGCGATTTGGGTTTGTCATCGAAGAGAGAGGCAGAACCCACTGAGAGTAGAAATTGAAACCCTAACAGCGATTTGGGTTTCTCCTCGAAGAAAGAGAGAGAGAAAGAGAGAGAACGGTTTGTCATCGAGAAGAGAGAGAGCACAACTCACGATAAGAAGTAGGGTTTTCTCGACAACGAAAGAGATAGAGCGGGAGGGAGAGGGCGTGAGCTGAGCTCAGAAAGAAGTAGGGTTTTTCTCCAACGAAAGAGACAGAGCGGGAGAGAGAGGGCGTCAACTGAGCGAGAAAGAAGATTAGGATTAGAAATTGACCATTTTGCCCCTCAACTACTCAGAAGTTGAGCGGAATTTGTTCTGAGCCGTTCGATCGCGATCAATAGCGATCGAATGGCTAAAAACTCCAGCTCCCGATAAGGATCTCAGCTTTCCAGCTCTTAATAGACTTATTATATATATATATATATATATAATAAGTCTATATATAATATATATATATATATATATATATATATATAGGGTTTGGAGAAGGAGAAGGGAAAGGTGAAGAAGAAGAAGTAGAAAGAGAGAAAATTTGCTTTAAATTGTTATCTTTTGTTAAAATTTCAATTCTATTCAATATGATATCAATTTAGAAACCCATTGGATTGTTTGTCCGATCGATTCAAAGAGGTCGGTGGATTGTTTTGCTTCCAAAAAAATGCATCTCAAAATTTATACCTATATTGAATTTTCAGGCCAAAAAAAACCTCAACAATTTACCCAACATTGAACTTAAGTTCAGGAAAAAAAAAAAAGCACAATCAAAACTCAACTGTTTGCCTTGAAATAGAGATTACACATTATAAATCTGAAACACAAGTTGGTAATGGTACATAACCAAAAGACATACATTTTGCATGCTCTCTTCTTCACACATTTTTTCCCAACTTATAGTTCCAGTACATTAAGGCAAACTAGGGTAATGAATGCTTATCTCACTTACATACGCATACAAACACACTCCCTTCACTCTAGATCACCTACACTCCAAAACTCAAAAGAAAGAAGATGGAAAAAAATTCACATTTCAGAATGTTTCGGGCAGTGGTCTGCCTGCAAGGAAAGCTCGGAAGAGACCTACAGATCTCGCAGGTTGTGAGAATGGAGCTTCATGAGATGCGCCTCTTATTGTAGCAAACCAATTCACTGAACAGAGTCTCAAGATCAAATATTCTACAATAAAAAACAGCCCATTCAACCAACCATCTATTTCATATAGTTATATTTTAATCAATTATAGTCTGACAAGTAGGTATCAGAAATTCAATTCTCTGTTCTCAATGATTTCTTTATTGTTTTCGTCATATTATCTTCATTCCGAATGAGCCACTGGAAAACATATAACAAGAAAACTATCAAATAATAACATTCTTATAATTATAGCAGTAAGATATTTGCAATGTAAAAAATTTTAGGGAACCATACTAACTGCTTTTGCAAGCCAAAATCAAGCATATAAACCCCTTGGCTTAATCACAATGTAAGGATTTTTAATTAAAAAATTGGTTTCATTTTCATTTTTGAAAAATAACCTGGACAGGGATCATGAGAGTGTGTGTCAAATTTCAATAGGAAGTAGAGTGTATACACAACATCAAGCTTATGCTTTAAAGCAGTGCATCTTGCTATAGCCTTTAAATAACACTAGAGAACTAAACCGAACATAAGCGCTTTACTTATTTGATTGAGTAAAAATGATGCAAGACAAGGAGTAAGTCTCTCTACCACTCGACAAACTAGGAAGCTTAAAGGTAGTAGAATTTTTTGGCACTACACCCAAGGTTGCAAAAAATGCAAACAGGAACCAAACAATAGAATACCGTTTAGGTTTATTGTTGTTTAATCGGGGATTAACCGGGATAAAACACTAACCTGTCTTTAAATATAAAAAAATAAAATAATAGGTAATGTGAAGAACACACACGACATGAGAGAAGATAATAAAACAATAGAATACCGTTGAGCTTCATGAGATGCGCCTGTTTTTCTCGTGCTAAGTGTTAATGTGACAAATTTACCTGATTCCATTCGAACCAAACTCTGTATGTAACTGTAGTGTTTAGATCGAGATCCCTTGCTAGCTTCTGCACTAGTGTCCTACTCCCGGTTAAAGGAATTACAGAGTCTTGATCCCCACTAAAACATGAGAGAAGATATATTGGAAGAAAATTAGGATAGAGTATTGAATTTGAATTTTGAATCACATATTTAAGTTGTCTGTGTTTTTTCTTCAGAGATTCTTTTACCTGTAAACCAAGACTGGGATTCCAGATTCTACCAACGAACCTAAAACTGAGATAGTTGGTATCTCCAAGTTGAGAAGTTCGTATTCAAGAACACTGAAAAGACGATAAAAAGGAACATTATATATAGAATAATTCAGAAAACTACACGAATAATAAGCACCAATTAAAGAAAAGATATATTGGGGCTCTTGAAAATAGTGAATACAACTATCTTAATCATGTATTCGTGAAATTAAATACTACTACAAAAGGTCAAGTAGTACTAAGCAACAAAATCATGAATTGAAGTAATCGTAGGCTCAGAACACACTTATATTTCACTGTTTGTTTAAATCAACAATACTTATTTTCCTAGGGCTGCATTATTATGCCATGCCAACTAGTTTAACTTCTGCCAACCGCCCCCCCCCCCCCCCCCCCCCCCCCCCCCCCCCGCCAAATAAGAATTCTCAGAAACAAAACTAAAAAGAGATCAATCAGCCTCGAAAAAATATTAAACAACTCTCAACCAGCTCTATATAAGTGAGTCTATTATGAGATGATAAGATGAGCTCCTTATCATGAGCTGAAGTTCTCAGCCGTTGGATCGCGATCCGAGGGCTTAAATCAGCTCCGCACAAGACACAAAAATACTAGGTGGAGGGGGGAGACACATTCAAAATAAATAGCTTACACATTCAAAATAAATAGCTACTTAAGTAGTGCTTATCATCATTGCCTAGACCAGCACAACAAAAAAAGGACACTGGGTAAATTTAAAATGAGTGAGAATCAAACACTTCCTGTTAGTGAGAATCAGATGCACCCTTATAACCATCATAGGACACAAACATGCGTCCATGCACACTGCCTGTAAGCATCAAATTTCGAAAGAGATTCATCAGCCATAAGCTTCTTGTTGAGCTCAACGTAGTGGTCATCTAACATCTCCAAAATCCCCATCTTCCTGCTAAACAAATTTGTGGGGTAAAAATTAATACATAATTTTACCTTTTTTTTAAAAGGTCTTAATCGGCTCAAAATTAATTAAATAAATGCAGGCTTACTCAAGCTTATTCGGAGAGGTATTTTTCATCATCATAGTTGTCTTCAACACATGAACTCAATTAGTCATAGGCTCAGAACACACTTCTATATATTAATTTTGAAAATCAAGCATTAAGATTAGTCTAGGGCTGCATTATTATTCCGTGCCAACTAGTTGTAACTTATTAGCTTGTTAGGTAGTACATATCATCATTGCCTAGACCAACACACAAAAACGGCCATGGGGCCTCTTCTGATATACCAAAAATAGCTGTGAATACCTCTCCTTATGATGAGAAGAGATCATAGTGACTGATAAAAATACACCTCTACAATATATATACAGTAGAGGCCACCTCGCGCCTATTCTAATAAACGAAACCAAACCCCAGTAATAACATTTTAACAGACCTAACAAATATGAGTACACACATGAGTTATGAGTACACACATCTCCTTCTTTAGAATTCTGATACAATGCTGAAAATCAAAATGGTGGAATACTTATAAACTACTCTACAGGAAGGATGTTCAATTCTGAACATCTCATACAGTTGCATATTTTGTACCTTTTATGTACATAAAATTCTAATCATTGTTAGGAACCCAGGAGAACTCACCCTTAAAAGCTAGCTGTTAAAGGGAGGGAGCCCAAGTTTATAACTACCCAACATTGGTTCCCCATATAACCGATGTGGGACTAAATTTGGATCATAACATTCCACCACGCTTCCGTAACCCGCCGCCCTCGGCGGTATTCACTCTAGCGACACTGGCCCGGCCCGGCCCTACCAGTAATTTTAATCTAGCCTCTAGGTAGCCCTTTCCGACTCTCGGTGGCTTTCACTCTAGCGACACTGGCCCGACCCAGGTATACCAGTAATTTTAATCTAGCCTCTAGAGCAAATTAAGAAGCATGGGGTTGGCTCTGATACCAATTGTTAGGAATCCAGGAGAACTCACCCTTAAAAGCTAGCTGTTAAAGGGAGAGAGCCCAAGTTTATAACTACCCAATATTGGTTTCCTATATAACCGATGTAGGACTAAATTTGGATCATAACAATCATGCAGGTAGAGACTCAATTTTTCATAGTGAAACTTGAAAGAAGAAAAGAAATGTAATTTGAAATTGAGAATACCGGATAAGAATGATTGGGGGCTAGGGTTTCTATTCGAATCGCTTAGGAATCGAAACCCTAATCGCACTTTGGGTTTGACGTCGAAGAGAGAGAGACAACCTCGAAACCCTAATTGCGATTTGGGTCTTTGATCGCAGAGAGAGAAAGAGACCACTGAGACCAGCGAATTTGGGGGCTAGGGTTTCTCGTCGAAGAGAGTGAGAGAATCCAAGAGAGTATAAATAAGAAACCATTCTTCGACGAAAAGAGAGAGAGAGAATCGAAGATGCTCAGTATGGTTTCTCGTCGAAGGGAGAGAGAGAGAGATCTCACGATCGTAAGCTGAAGTTTTCATCTCGAAGAGAGAGAGAGATCGATTGAGATAAGAATGGGGGTTTCTCTAAGACGATTAGGGTTTCATCGAAGAAGGAGAGCGCGGGAGTAAGAAAAGGAGATGAGGCTAGGGTTTCTTACGATCGAAGAGAGAGCGGGACACAGCTGGGATCGATATCCAAGAAAGAAAAGAAGAGGATTCCTGATCATTTTACCCTCAACAAAACAGCTGAGAGAACGGGATGTGATCTCAGCCATTCGATCTGAATCAAACTAGATCGGGTGGCTGGTAACTCCCGCTCACGATAAGGAGCCCATCTCACCATCTCATAATAGACTAACTCTCTCTCTCTCTCTCTCTCTCTCTCTCTCTCTCTCTCTCTCTCTCTCTCTCTCTCTCTCTCTCTCTCTCTCTCTCTCTATATATATATATATATATCATCTCTTCTTTTTCTTCACTTCTTTCTCTCTCTCTTTCTTCCTTGTTTATATATCTCTCTCCCCCTCTCCCTCTCCCTCTCCCTCTCTAACGTCATCGGTTAAAAAACCAGGTTATTGTTTATTATCCTTAATTTCACGTATTTTTGTTTTTTAAATGGGAGAGAAAAGATATTCGATCTATTGATAGATGAACGGCGCCAGACCGGACCGGACCGGACTCGGTTCGGTAAAGGTAGACAAAGTTCTCTGTCTGTCCATTCTAGTTGTAGTCAAAAGTGAAAAAATAGTAAATGAATTCTTCAATGTAAAAGTGGTATTTGCACAGATTTAATATTACCTTTTTTTTTTTTTGGGGGGGGGGGGGGGGGGGGGGGGGCAGACTTTTTCCTGGTTTTTTTTGTATCTTTTTCTTGTGGTTTCAAGAGGAGGACTACACATACCTCAAATTTTACCTCAAACATACCTCAACCACTAAAACACAGGTTTGATTAATATTTTAATCATTTTTTGTTTATCTCGTAGTGATTCAGATTTTGTTTTTTAGTGGTTGGGATAAGTTTTGGGTAAATTTTGAGGTATGTTTAGCATTTGTGTTTCTTTGTATCTTTTTCTTGCAAACTTCTATTTTTGCATATGACGCTTACAGTGATGTGGATAACTCTTTGGTGATCTGTGCACAAGTTTTGTACAAAATTTTCTTCCATAACTTGATGAGGCACAATGTCAACCAGGTCCCATAAATCTAAAGATTCATATAATATAGTGGATAATGGAGATTATGTTACATCAAAGTGTAAAGTAATATTTGTTCAAAAAAAATTGTGTATATGATTAGAAGAATAATAAACAAATCTCCGTGTTTATTTTTAGTGTTCATCAGTTGGGCTTTATTTATATGAAAGTGATTATGGAAAAAAACTTAACAAGAAAAAAGAAAAAAAATTAGTGAAAAAAAATTGTCTTTAGAAAAAGGGGATATTATATATTTTTTGTATGAATCTTTCTGAAAAAGTATAATTAAATCTACAATGAACCTTTGCGCAAATATATTCATAGTCAAGTCATAATATTAATTGGTTGTTTAAATAGATAAATTATGTTAATTAATTGTATGTTATATTTGAAATTTATTTATACAATTATACCCCATTCAAATGGAAAAAATATTTATTATTGCAATTAGAAAATTAGGTTGTGACTATGTTGATAACTTGATAACGGCCAAATGTGATCTCATTATATTTGTTTTTGGAGTAATGCTTCATCCACTACTAATTTTATTACAATTTTGTTCACTATCTTAGGTGACACACTCTTATTGGAAAATTCTCCCATCTACTTTATCTTTTTCTACCTATTGGAGTGTGCCACCTAAGATAGTGAACAAAATAGTAGTGAAATTGATAGTGGATGTAGCATTACTCTTATCTTTTGAAAATTAATATGTTAAATAGGCTTTGGGGACAAGAAAGCATACTCCTCTGGAAATTTACCAAAAAAAACAAAAATCGATGCAAAGATTTCAGTCATCAAATTTAGCAGATAAACTCAACAAGCTTCCAGCATGACAATAATAATAATAATAATAATAATCTCTAATCTCTAATATCTAATATTATAATTGGAGAAGTTCTTAGTGTCATTTGTAAATATACCACTTTATGTGTATTACACGTACAACTCAAACTCTCCAATTATACACTTTATTTAAATCTTTCAATTTACGTGCATTACACGTATAACTCAAACTCTCTCATTATACTTTCTATATTACTTTAAAGAATATGTATTTATTAACACGTGCTATATTATATTACTTTAAAAACTATATATTGATTAAAACGTGCATCGCACGTGTTAACTACTAGTATATATATATATATTTATATTATATCTCTACTATTTTAATGGGAGAGTTGGGGTTTGTAACCAAACAAATCCTAACTTTGTAACTAAACAAACACGTGTAATATACGCCCAAATTAAATTCAACAAATACAAACATTTGTAGACAAACAAATCTGTGTATTGCCCGTGCATATCTAATATAAAGGAGGTATTAGATTCAAGGCTAGAATACATTGAAGTTTTACATTTAATAAAAAATATATTTATTAAGACGTGCATCGCACGTGAAAATTACTAGTATTATTATAATGGGAGAAGGCCTTAGTGTCATTTGTAAATTTGTAAATTTGTAAATCTACCAACGCGTACATTGCACGTACATAACTAATATGAAGGAGGTCTCAGATTCGATGCCTCACTACGTCAGATGTTTTACTTTTTTTTCACTATATTAAATGTGCATCATACATGTAAATCTATCTATCTATCTAATTATCTATAATATACTACATAATCTCTACTATTTTAATGGAAGAGCTGGAGTTGTAAATCTACCTCAACTCTCCCATTATAGTCTTTACATTTACTTTTAAAAATATATAATCATATTTATTAAGACATGCATCGCACGTGTAAATCAGATATTTTAATTTTTTTTTAAAATTAATACCTGCATCGCACATGTATATTACTAATAATAATAATAATAATAATAATGATAATAATAATAGGTGCGAGTGAATTTGACAGCATTGAGGTATGAAATACCAGTACATTACGATAAATGTTTATACAATTCTTAAACTTCACTTTTATCTATATTTTACAGGTTAATTCCTTAGTAAATCTAAATAACTGTTACAAATAAATGTACACTGTTGGCTATAAAAAAATGTAAATGCATAGTATAAACATAACATGAATGCTAACAATAACTAGTGATATTTTAAAAGGAATTCTCCACTAAAAACATTATATAAAGTTATACCTTATGTTATTAAGAAAAAGTACCTATTAAAATATTCACACTAACCATTCATGTAATCTTTAGTCATCTCTAATATTATAATGGTAGAGTTGGGGTTGTCATTTGTAGACAACCTGTAATTTGTAGACAATCATTCAATCAACCATCTATTCTCAATCATTTATTTTTAAGTAGAAGTTATATTAACCATTTATTTACTTAACTGCTCTTAGTTATCATAATAACCTCAAAGTTTAAATTTATTTACAACATAATTATTTATAAAAGGGTCACTCATCTCTAATTTCTAATCTCTAATATTATAATGGGAGAAGGCCTTAGTGTCATTTGTAAATCTACCAATGCGTGCATTGCACGTGCATAATTAATATGAAAGAGGTCTCAGGTTCGAGTCCTTACTACGTCAAATTTTTAACTTTTTATTTTTTTTTTAATATAATAAAAGTGCATCACACGTGTAAATTAATATTTATCTGTCTATCTATCTATCTATCCATCTATCTATAATATAATATATAATCTCTAATATATTAAAAGTGCATCACACGAGTAAATTACTATCTATCTATCTATCTATCTATCTATCTATCTATCTATTTATCTATAATATCTCTAATATTATAATTGGAGAAGGCCTTAGTGTCATTTGTAAATCTACCAACCCGTGCATTGCACATGCATAAATAATATGAAAGATGTCTCAGCTTCGAGTCCTTACTACGTCAAATTTTGAACTTTATTTTTTTTAATATATTAAAAGTACATCACACTTGTAAATTACTATCTATCTATCTATCTATCTATCTATCTATCTATAATATAATATACTAGTAATATACACGTGCGATGCACGTATTAATTTTTATAAAAAAAATTAAAGTAATAACTCTGATGTACACGTGTGATGCATGTCTTAATAGATAGGATTATATATTTTTAAAAGTAAATGTGAAGACTATAATGGGAGAGTTGGAGTTGCACGTGTTGCACGTAAGTAGGTAGAATTACAACTCCGACTCTTCCATTATAATAGTTATTATATATTATATTATAGATAGATAGATAGCTAGATAGCTAGATAAATAGATAGTAATTTACACGTGTGATGCACATTTAATATATTAAAAAAAAATAAAGTAAAAAGTCTGACGTAGTGTGGACTCAAACTTGAGACCTCCTTCACATTAGTTATGCACGTGCAATGCATGCATTGGTAGATTTACAAATGACACTAAGACCTTCTCCTATTATAATATTAGAGATAATCTCTAATATTTTAAAAGTGCATCGCACGTGTAAATTACTATCTATCTATCTATAATATAATATGTAATCTCTAATCTCTAATATTATAATGGGAGAAGACCTTAGTGTCATTTGTCAATCTATCAACGTGTGCAACGCACGTGCATAACTATTATAAAGGAGGTCTTAGGTTAAAACCTAGACTACTTCTGAATTTTTACTTTAAAAAAAACTATATTTATTAAGACGTGCATTGCACGTGTAAATCTCTAATATTATAATGGGAGAATGTCTTATTGTCGTTTGTAAATCTATCAATGTATGCAGCGCACGTGCATAACTATTATTAAAGAGGTCTTAGGTTCAAATCCAGACTACGTCTGAAGTTTTACTTTAAAAAAGCTATATTTATTAAGACGTCTGAAATTTTACTTTTAAAAAATTATATTTATTAAGACGTGCATCGCACGTGTAACTTACTAGTATAAAATAAAAATTGATGCCACTAGGGATAATTTGTAAATAGTATGTGATGAGCAAAGTGAGATCTCAGGATCGATGCTAGATTATGTCTTAGTATTTACTCTTTTTAAAAATTTATTAGAATGTGCATTGCATGTGCAGATTACTAGTTATACTAAAATTGTTGGTTTAACCAAAAACCGAACCGGAAACAAATTAAACCGATAACTGGTGAACTAACTATGTCATTCTTAATACATGCTTTTATATTCCATCAACCTTCGTGGCTTTACCAGTTTACCTATAGATAATGAGGTAATCTATACAATATATATTATGCTGAACCATTTTTTGTCTAGAATTTTTCTCTTTTTCTTTAAAAAAAATAAAAAAAGGAGAGCAAATATAGGAGACAACTCCCCACTCTTGCTCCATCCAAATTCTAAATTGAAATTCTATCCCTTAATCAAACCTAAAAAACCGTGCAAGAATATATAGATTCTATTAGATTTATTTTTCAAAGTTATGTGCAATATTGTACAAAGTTATACTATCTATACAATATATTATGTTAAGACCACTTTTGATTCAAAGAATTTTTTTCACCTTTTTTCTTTAATATATATATATATATATATATATATATATGGGTAAAAGGGATATGAGCAACTTGCTCATTTAGTAAATGAGCAATTGATTATGTGGCATGCATATGATACATTGGACAACTAACTCTTTTAAGAATTTTCCAATCACATGTATGACACATCATCAATTGCTTATTTACTAAATGTGCAAGTTGCTCATACCCCTTTTTCCCTATATATATATATATATATATATATATATATATATATATATATATATATATATATATATATATTAGGTAACTAGCACTGTCACAAAATTCTTAAACACGGAATCGACCAGGACATGGTGTTGGACCGGAATCGACCAGGTCTATTGCTAAAATGGTTTGAGTCCTAAAATAGGACCTGTTCATATTTTCGGATCGGGTCTGGGTTCGCAAAAAATGGACTCGACTCGTACTCGAACTTGGTCAACTGCGGGTAGGGTCCGGGTCCTAAACTAAGACCCCTTCATATTTCAGGGCGGGTCTGGCTCATCTTAAAATGGACCCGACCCGGATCCGGGCAAAAAAAAAACTCTAACCTCCCAATTAAACCCAAAAAAAAGCAAGAGGAAGAGAAGAAGCAGCAAGCTCAACCTCCCTCTCCTGCCCGACACCACCCGCTCGCCGCTACCCGGCCCTGATGGGTAGCACTTTTAATGTGGCCCAAACCCAGTTGTCACGGGTCGGGTCTGGGTCCAATATTTGGACCAGTAGATAAGTAGGTCTGGGTTCGGTAGTACATGACCCGATCCGACTGACTCGATAACAGTGCTAGAGGTAAACCTCCTACTTGCTCTTTATCCTTACAAATTTTAAACTAGAATTATATTCGTTAGTCAAACCTGTAAATATTGTAATATTGTATACATGTTATTATATGGAATTTTTTTTAAAAAAAAGCTTTGTTATTTTACTATTTTTGAAAATTATGTGCAATATTGCATGGGGTTATAATAGTTAATTTTTTTATGATAGTTTTCAAAACTATTTGTAAAAAAGGACAATGACCGAACTATTTGTAACTAAGTGATAGTTTCTAAATAATATTCTATGCTTCCTATCCTATAATATTTTCCATAGAATGTGTGACATATCTACAAATTTAAAACTTTTTTTGTAATATTTTCTATTCATCTTATCTAGTCAATTTTTTAACTATTTAAATTGTACTAAATATTTTCAGGAAACTAGGTTAGAGTTACTTAGTAACAAGGCTCTGATACCAACTGAATGCGAAGCGTGAAATATAGTAATTACATGTAAAGAGAAACAAAAAAGTATCAAAATCTTCAAAGATGATAGTTTTTTGTAAAATAATATTCTTGAAAATAATGTGCATTATCAATCTCAAAAATATTAAAGTAATCAAGCATAAGTTCATGATCTCTCATAGCTTCTGATCCTGTCTGTGATACTTCACTATCACTGTCATATTGGGGGGGGGGGGGGGGGGGGGGGGGGGGTTCGGGGTCTTCCATATGTTCATTTACTTTCTCAATATGTTCGTTTTCTTCCTCTATATATTCATTTTCTTCTAGAAATTGTATATATGTTGTTGTAGGACTCCAAATATAGCTACCAAATTCTCCATTTTCATAAAATAATAAAGATATTTCGTAAAAAAATGAAGTCATCAATTATTTGAACACTTATATTACTAGTTTCTGTAGGATTAATTTGATTTATAGTTATAATTATTATTCGTTGTAAACTAAAGAAAAATAACTTGAACTCTTAAAAATCATACATATTTGTTACTCTAGGAGGATAACAAACACAAAAAACTAACATTCTATCACCTCCTTGATAATTAGTCATTAATTCATAAATTTATGAGGCAAGACTGAAACTATTATTATCTATTATTCTTTTTAGAGATTTTGTGATTTGAAACACAAGTCAGGAGTTGAGAGATATTTCTAAGGATACCATAAGAATCAAAACAAAATGGTCCATCATGCTTCCGACCTAGTTAAATCTCTTTAAGCTGCTCTGTACCAATTACTACCAGTGGATAAAATACCCCTGGTATGCACCTCGATTTCAGTGCTCCTTTTACGTTCCTTCCATCTCATGACTACTATGTTCTTTAAGAGATACGTCTGGAACAACTAGTAGCACTTCAGCAACCACAATATAGCTCGTCTCCCCTACTAGGTGTACAGTCTAACTATAGAAGGTTACAAATGGGTCTTTTTGCAAAAATCCTTCAGACAAAGCCTTACAAAAACTCTCCATACGGGAAATAGATTTAGTTATTCATACATTATATTCTACTAGAGCCGATAGATGCTAGAAGTGATAGAAAGATAATTTTTCTTTTTATTTCATTCCAAACTCTTACAGACAGAACTTTTCTTACATAATTATATGGAATTTTTCCCTTCAGAATTTTCTACCTTCTTCTCAACTCAGCCTACCCTTTTATAGACTAAGGGATCTTCTTACAACAAGTTTACATGCATCACTTCTTACATCATATGTCCAATAATTGCTACAAATACATCACTGTTTACATCAGCCTTTAATAACTGTTTTGATTATATTATGGACTATTCTAGGAAAAAAGATTTCTTTTGGCCGACATCTTGACATGCTCCACATCTGTGTTGATGCTCAGTCTTCATCAAACTACAGTAGTATCCAGTTGTCTGTTCTGTCATCATCATTGCTCCTGTAGATAATATCTAGTACCAGCTGACAAACAGTGCACCTTTATCTTGTAGCTATTTTATTTTTGCTATACTATACATTATTATCTTCTCTGGGTCTCAACTATCATAGATCCATATATTGTTATCTCTTGACTTTATGTCTTTTAATTCATAATACATGTTTCTGAATCCCATGGCCCGTCTTTCTGGGATTAGTTTATCAAATTCCTCAGCTTTGTATGGTATGATGTTGGATGCTCCATAAATCACTTGGGGAGTCATCCCAATTTTATAACATGTTCTGCTGGAAGTTCTTCAATTTCTTCAAGATACTCAGGAATTGTTGAATACATTCTAACATATATTTTGTAGGACTTTGTGATGCAAAAATAGCTTTTGGCTACTTTATAAAATTTCTCTTGGAAAGTGAATAAGTTCTTTACATTCCCTTGATCGATAGATGCAATGAATAAATCCTCTTTCGAACAGTGCCTTGGTTGTTCTTGGATTAGCTCCTGGTAGGATGATGAACTTGTTGATATGTTGATGTGATATGGTTTTGATGAACTGGTTCACCCCAGTTACTAGTCATAATTTTTCAGTGTATTGTAAAAATAATGTTCTTTGATACTTTGCTAGGAGATTTCTCAGTAAGAAGTGGCTCCTTGTATGTAGCCTTATTTGATGATGTAATTGCATCTTCTTTTAAGGATTGAGTAGGTTCGCCCATCTCACTCATTTTTCGCTAGTATTTTTCATCATATTTTCTGTAGTTACATGCTGACTTACATGCTGGTAGAATAGACTTTGAAGTCCACATATTTGTAGTTGCAATTGATTAAGTGCTCCTTTTATTTGCTCCATGGTTCCCTTGAGGAAATTATATCACGTTCTATTTGCTGGATTCTAGTTTTCATTCTGCAACGAATGAAACAGTTAATTTCTTGATAGAATATCAGCTAAAATGTTATCATTTTCTTTTATGTTTTCTATTGTAAAATCATAATTTGCTAGTTCCCATCTTATCAATTTTTTATTTGCTATAGTTGGGTCTATTATTTTGTTAATCCAACTCTTTGCATGTGTATAATCTATCCCTACTGTGAATTTTGTATGTATTATAAATAATTCAAACTTTTTATAGCTTTTAGGATTGTGAATAGTTCTTTTTCATTTATGTGGTAATTTTGTTGGGTCTGTGTGAAATCCACTAGTATATCTGGCTAGTCTTTCCTCTTTTTCACATATTTCAATGAATTTTAATACTGCTCACCAATTATCTTCACATGTATCAGTTTCTATTATCCATGGACATTCTTTAACATTGTCATGTCCCGCTTTTCAAAATATGGAATACTAGTACGTAACATAGGCCCAGCGAATGATTATACATCATCCATAAGCTGTACTAGACTAACTCAGCAATATGAAAGAATAAACACAGCCACACAAGAAAGATATAACCACATGAATCAAAGCTAACTTCAATAATAAATAAAATAATCCAACAATAATAATCCAACACAATATCCAACATGTGGGAATAAAACAAACTCCGGAAACATAAGCCCAAAACAAAGTACAAAGTCATAACACTGTTCAAAGAAATAATCTAGCATTAAATAGATTTAAGCAGCGCAATTCAACTCCATCTCTAGAATCGTTGCTCACCAATTCCTTTTGGTATAGTTCCTTCGGTACCTGTAAATTTTTTATCTAAAAGGAAAGAAAGTAATGTCCCTAGAGAAAGTCATGGACAGCAAGTAGAGAGAAACATAGAATAATAGGAAGAGTGTATATCAAAGGAAAAGAGACAGGATCAAAGTCAAAGAACAAAGCAAAGGCATGCAATAATATCAAAGGTCTACAATTAATCACATGTGTAATGAGTGATGTCAAGTCAAGTTCAATATAGGATCAAGCATGAGATGTCAAATGCAGCTTAATAATTATTTTATTAGCCTATCTAGTGTACGTACTACTGCGTCTTATTCCATAGGTTCGGCACAAGCACACAGTGTACGCTTTAGACTGATAGTAAATTCACGGTTCGTGTACTCAACCCAGTAATCAGTGTTTAATGTTCAGTGATAGTAATTATCAAGCAGTATTTTATGGCCATCAGTATAAGTCAGTACAGGTCAGGCAAGTGGGGTCCGACCGAGTACAGTTTCCGATCGTTCACTACCAAGTCCACCCATCATACCCCGGCTTGTTATTAGTTTATTTCCATCCTATGTGATCATGCAAGAAGGTGTAAATGTTATATAATGCTAGGTGTGACTAATTCTACTCGTTACAGACAAATTAAGAAGCAAACATATTAAATTAACACAATCGCATAATCTGGACAGCATGACCTTACTGTACAAAAACACATGTTACCGCTACTATAGAAAAGTAAATCTAGATCCTTTGGAAATTCTAGAAACTAGACTCTCTACCGGTTCCAGCGAATATATATACGACATATAAAAGCTATAGAAACTAGGGTGAAAATTCTATTCTTTTCAGATTTTATGTTCAGCCAGCAAGTTATAAATTGTGTTCACCTATTTGTTTCAGGTCAGAAAACTCATCAAATAAAGCTATAAAAATTCAGGTTCATTACTACACATGTCTAGGTTCAGCCAAATTTATTTCAGATTTTTATTTTACTTTTAACATGCTTAAATAAATTATGGAACAGTAAGATACGCATGCATTTGTGAATCTGAAAATTCTAACACAGCTGTACTAAAATGATGATACCTAACTGATTACACATCGGAATTCAAATCCTTCAAAAGGATAGTAAACTAGACATCTGGGGCTAAATTTCATGTTCAGAAAGTTATTTCAAAATATAACAGCAACATGGTCAAAAATCTGGTTCAAAAGGAAACACACAGCAGTCCAGAATTTATTTTGACATGAATAGGCATACAATCATATAGTTCATGCTAATTAATAGTTAAAGTGCCAATAGATGTTTAACATGCATAATTTCAGTTTTTAGATGCAATTTCACAAGCATGGTAATCAATTCATCAATTCAATTCGATCTCATGTATACAATTCATCAAACAAGTCTGTCACATGGATCTAGTT
This sequence comes from Hemerocallis citrina, assembly GCA_017893485.1. Lineage (NCBI taxonomy): Eukaryota > Viridiplantae > Streptophyta > Magnoliopsida > Asparagales > Asphodelaceae > Hemerocallis > Hemerocallis citrina. Next base: position 234,589 of record JACEHZ010000366.1, read on the forward strand.
ATTTTTCATGTAATTGTGCATATGCAGGATACAATAGGGACTAGGTTTTAGATCAAAGATAGCGGCACGATGTTAAGAATATCTTGGGTTATCTCGTTTAAACCCTCAATAGACTTAACAGAATTTTAAATAACAGTATGATAAAGAAAATGACTGGATCTACTTGCAGAGATCAAAGAAATCTTGAACAAAACAAACAACTAGTTCAAGAAGAGACTTGCCTGTTATTTAGTTGATTCGAATATATAGAATAACGAGATTAGAATCCCAGGCGATGAGCCACGATCATACGTGCGAGCTACGTGCAAAACACCAAACAGCGAAACCAGCAACTCCAACTCAAGATCCAGCAAGACAGCAAACACTGAGTTAGGATCTCCTACACCCGGAACAGCACACACCAAAAGCGCCACAGTGCTTCTTCCTCAACTTCGACAGAGAGAGAGAGAGAGAAAGAGAGAGAGGGCTAGTCTTCGACGATGACTGCAGTCGGAGAGCGATGGCAGCGGCAAAGGCAACTGGCGGCGACGACGCTGCGGTCGGGAAGCGATGACAGCGGCTAGACGGTGGCGAGGAGAAACTCTGTTTCCGCTCCGAAAACAGAGGAGACGAACGACAGGGGTGTTTGGGGCTTGGACGACGACGAGGAGGAGATGGGGGGTTTTGCGGTGGTTGCGGGGTGAACAGAGAGGGTGAAGACGAGATGGCGGCGAGGAGTGGTGGAGCGGCGATGGGTTCGGGTGTTCAAGGGGATGGGTTCGACGGGATGGCGAAGACGACGGGGAGAAGGTGAGGGCTAGGGATGGCACGGGGATGACGACAGGGGGAAGATGAGGAGAGGGCTCGAGGTGGTGGTCGGAGAACGGGAGAGGAGCGACGGTTGGCAGTTGGGTTCGGTTTGGGTTGAAGACGAAAATAGGGGAGAGCGAGATAGGGGAAGAGAGAAAACGGCGAAGAGAGAGAGAGAGGAATTAATTAGGGTTTATTTAATAGGGTATTTATAAGGATTAAGGAATTGGGGTTTTGGGTTGCGGGTTAACGGATTTAGGATACAAGTTTAGGCTCCAAAAAGAGATGAACAAGCATAAAACAATGGGATGAACATATAGCGGAACATCTCAAACTCAAATCACGAAGAGCAAAATTTGCAATGAGCCACAAATAGAAGAAAAGAGAACGGAATGTTCAAAGAAAAATAAATGGACCCAAGAAAAGCAAAATTATAATATAATAGAAAGAATCCAGATACAATAATAGAGAAAGAAAATAAAAATACAATAAAAAACCAAAACAGGAAAAATAGGGTTTACAAATCTATAATCTTAGCTTAATTAATTATGAAGTTTGTTGTTATGATATTTTAAGATTTTCTTCATCCTCTGTGGTCTATTCCCATTTCTTAAACTTTTTTAACTTACTCCAAACAATTTAGCTTCACAACATTTTGTGTTCACCACAATAAAATGCATAGGAAAAATCTTAATTGAACAAGAGGATCGAGTTCGGGATTGGGGGAGATGGAGTCCCAAGCTGACAATGAGGAAAGGAAGAGGAGAAAGGTGGAGTAGGATGAGGCATCAAGCGAGGATTGTGGGATTCGTGAGCTCGTAGCGATGGCCGTTCTCGCCCAAGATTTGGGGATTGTAGGATTTGGAAAAAATGTCAAATTCGGTTTCGAAAAGGGAAAAATGAACAGTTCATAGTGTGATTAGGTTTTTTATCTTCTTTTTTGTTACTTTACAGGTCAAGACAACCATCTAGGGTTATTTTGGACATTTCATGCTAAAGAGAACGACGTCAATCAGTTTACTGGGCTCCTAACGGAAAAAGAAGTTCGGTAGGGTTATATGCACACAAAAAATGAGTATGGTTATCTGCCAATGTTGTAAAACTCAAGGGTTATCTAAGATTTACCCATATATATATATATATATATATATATATATATATATATATATATATATATATATATATATATATATATATATATATGAGTAATGTAAACCTCATATTTGTATAAGGAAATTTTCCTCATACAAAATTATTATATTCACTTGCCGGGGCCTTCATGGAAGATCCACTCTGTCCATCATATTTATCATATCAATGGATGTATGTGTAGAAAAAATTAAGTGATTTGGAGGTCATTCACCCATGCATCATATGAGTTCAATTTGTGGTTCGATTTGTATTACTGTTGAAATCGTTCATTTTTCAATCACATGATGCATGGATGTATGACTTCCAAACCACTTGAATGTTTTTTACACATACATCCATTAGCATGATAAACATGATAGACGGAGTGGATCTTCCATAAGGGCTCTACCAAGTGAGTATAATCACTTTGTATGAGAAAATTTCTCACCCCCCCTATATATATAAATATAATAAACACAAAGAAAGCTATCAAGTGGCTCTCTGTAACACCCCGAATTCCAAATACAACTGAATTCGAGATTCCACAGGATCTTTACTTCACTTCGTACAATTTTACAAGGAATTTAAAACTTTTACTTTACATCAGAGTTACAAAGGAATCTTTACACTTTACAGCGGAAGCAAAAATACAACATTTACATGAATGAAATTACAACAACAATTGAATAATCTCTAAGCATCAGTTCTTCTTTAATCTTTATCCTGCCATTTATCCTGCATACAAACTGTGGGTACATCAGTTTATTCAACCGACGAAAATTATACACGATCATCCTCTCTATGCCGGAAACAGTATAATGATTTTTCATACTTAACATACACAAACTTGTTCACAAATCAAACTAAGGGGAATATCCTATTGATATCGTGTTGTGATTGTGCACTTATTCCTTAATACGGTTATTTATATTACATGACACTAATGTGCACTTGTTCGGATTCTATGCATCCCATACTACATAGGTCCGAGGGCAAGCCCTTAATCGCTCTTCATCTTGTAGGGTTCAATCCCTCGTCATGACTTAATCTACTACTGTAACTACGGTAAGTATCCTAGATGTTCTATGAGTAACGAGCTCATGTACAGACAACCTGGAGGGGAATTCCACGTCATGTCACAACACATCGTGAAGACAACCTATGGACAATTCAGCCTCCGTCATGGCACATGATCCTCTCGCAGTCACCAAACACCCCACAAGCATTGCCAAGATCCCAATAATTCCGGAGTAGTGCCCACGTCATGTCACGACGCATCGTGAAGATAAACTGTGAATCACACCCACATCGTAGACTCGAGGCCCTCATACTTGTGTTTTTCTCTCACTTTCATCACATCTTCACTATGTACTAATCCTTAGTTTAATTGAATCATGAATAAAATCAATCTCTTAGAATGTAGCACTCCCACTATACCGGTCTTATTCATTTAATTTCACATGACCCAACCTTGGTCTTCTCGTTTCCAAAATATCATTTCACAATTCTTTTATTGCCGGTATAAGGCTTGGCTATACCATAATTCTCAATTTCAACTCATAATTACAATGTCATACTCATAAGACCTTTTTATGATTAATCACAATTCATGTTTCAAAAGCATAGTATTCATGTGTTCGCATCTTTCATAACTCATCATAATCAAATTCCAATGCATAAATAATTGAAAAAAATGAAATTCTTCTAGCATGTCACATTCACTAGTTTATATGCTCACATAATTCTATTTCAATCCATACCAATTTCACAGTTCACATTTTCAATTGGTTTCACAAATTCACACCTTTCAAATTTCTCATTACCAAAATTTCATTTTAAACCCCTTAAACTATCCCTTTAATTTCCTTTATAAAAGAAAGTTAATAATTAAAATAAATTCCTCTTTGTAAAACAGTCTCAAATTCTCATTTATACTAGGCCACAAGTCATAGGAATTATCTCACGAAAAAAAGACAGATTTACTTGAAACTTCGGGGAAGTAGACTGTCGAATATGGTCAGTCGGCTGTTCCGCAGTAATGCAAAATTTCGAAAATAAGAAGGTCAGGGTAGTCGACTGTTAAATGTGATCAGTCGGCTGTCCTGCGATGTTTTTAAACTCGAAATCAAATGATCAGGACAGTCGACTGTTACATATGGCCAGTCGGCTGTGCTGCGGGTTTTTCAAGTCTCAAAATATATTTTCTTCTCTTTATGAAATGTAACTTTCCAGATTACAATCTACTTCAAAATTTACAGTAAACCCGTATTTCACAATAGTTCATTTAGTGCATAAAATCAATAATTTCATCTACTAGTAATTCATGATCAATCTCTACATCATCATGGTTCCAATTTAACATTTCCATGACTACAAAGCAATTTTTACTACAATATTAAGGTTCACAACAAATTAACATACAATTTACCAAGCATTAATTAAATCATCTAACAAGTCCATTTTTCAAGTCAAATGTACTCTTATTAGTTTCTTTCATGCTAATTATGTCATCATTCCTAGCATGGTAACTAGAATTAGAAGAAAAATCACCCACCTATTTTGGAGAGAAAACCAAAAAACAACTCCTAAAATGAAAGAGCTCTTCTCCTCCTAGCTTGAGCTTGCCCAAAAGTGCTTCTCCTCCTCGCTTGTAGTGCACCCGAGCCTCCTTGGATGTTGTCGGCCTCCTTTCAAATGCACGCACACTCAACTCTCTCTCTCAATCTTTTATTCTCACTCTCTACCAACACAACATTTACTACTAATAATTATTTTCTTTCACTATAGGTTTGATGAATGAGAAGTGTAAGGATAGTTAGGCTAGGGGGGTATTTATACAAGAATTTGGGGGCAAATGGAAGGCTAGGATTGATCTAGGAGTTAGGAAACAAGAGCTAGGATTCAATGGGAAGTTGTAGTAACCACCCATGATCACAAAACCACCTCCCACAACTCCACTCTCTCTCTTTCCCTCCCATTCCTATCCGGCCACTAGTGAACAAGCACAAAGACACGTGCTAGTGCAGTGCACGTGTCTCTAAAGTTCCTCTATTACAAAAAGTTGTACATTTATTTTTTTTATGAAAAGTCTATAAAATTGTCTACACTAAAAGTTGTAAGAATTAAAAGAGAAAATAAATTGATGGGCTTTTTATTTAGTGGGCCAAAATAGTCTACATTTAAAATAAATTAGATTGGGCTCAAAATAAAGAAATACTTATGCTTGTCAAAATAGGCTTTAATAAAAACAATAGAAAGGACATACATCTATATATGTATACTCATTTGTAAAAGTAACTTAATAAAAAATAGAATTTATACAAACAAGATTTGCACGTGCACAACACGTACAATTTAATGATACAAAAATAATAATTCTCATAAATGAAAAATCAGGGTATTACACTCTCCTTCAATCCCCTCAAAATCAAAGGCCTAGAACTAACCCCACAAAAGACATCTCTCCCCCCCCCCCCCCCCCCCCCCCCCCCCCCCCCCCCCCCCCCCCCCCCCCCCCCCCCCCCCCCCCCCCCCCCAAAACTCAAATTCAAATCCCCCAAAAACAACTCCTTTATTTAATTAATTCTCTCTCTCTCTCTCTCTCTCTCTCTCTCTCTCTCTCTCTCTCTCTCTATATATATATATATATATATACTTATGGAAGCATGGACTTTTATTTACAACTAATTATTGTCATACTATTTAAACTTGAGCTGCATAATTGTAATGCCCCGAATACCAAAATACGATAATATATATATATATATATATATATATATATATATATATATATATATATATATATATATATATATATATATATATACACTTATGGAAGCATGGACTTTTATTTACAACTAATTATTGTCATACTATTTAAACTTGAGCTGCATAATTGTAATGCCCCGAATACCAAAATACGGTAATTCGTAGCTCAACAGGATCTACACTTCACTTCATACAATTTTACATGGAATTTTGAAATTTTTATTACATCATTGTTCTTTTACATCAATAACGTAGCGGAAAATAAATGAAGTACAACATTATAAATATACAATTTCAACAGCTTGAACATGTAACTAATCATCAGCATCAAATTCATCTCTATATTGTAAGATCCAAGTTCTACATATGAAACTGTGGGCACGCCAGTTGCTTACAACCGACACAATGTTACAAACAGCGATCCTCTCTATGTTGTATTATAATGAAATCTCTTACTTTAACAAATCACAAACTTGAATACATATAAAAGTGTAAAAAGTGAATACCCTAGATATGTTAGTGTATGACATGACTTAATGCCTAATACATGTGTTATACTACAATGACACTAATGCATACTTGTTCGGATTCTATGCATCTCATACAACATAGGTCTGAGGGCAAGCACCTACGTACTCCACATTAAATGACTTAATCCCTCGCCATGATAACCACCCAGTAATAAAATAAAGTTTAGACATTCCACAAGTACGAATTCCAGTCTCGGTGATCCACCGCCCGACTATACAGAATCCTCGTCGTGCAAACATCTCGCAAGTGTCCCTCTAGCCCTGGTATACACATATACACGGGAGTACGACCTACTATCCACCCGACTATTCATGATCCTAGAATCTACCGCCCGATCAATCATAATCCCAAATTTCATTAAGGCTGGCCTCCATCGCAAGCAACCGCAGTCCCAGAAACCACCGCCCGACTATATAGAGGCCCTCCACTTACGTTTGCCCAAATTTATTACATCTTCACTTAGTGCCTAATTCTTAAGTTTGAACATGAATAAAAAATACTACTTAGAGCTAGTTTACCCTCCTGCCGGTCTTACACAAAATACCGAAAACGACAACCTTATTGGCCACTTCTCAAAAATTAATTATTCATTACCATTACTTTTGCCGGTCCCTGGGTATCACTAAGCCTCTAGAATTAACATTTTTTCATATTCATCAACTTGGGGTACTCATCCCCTTATAACTCATATTAACAAATTTTATGTATTCATAATTTATTCAAATTCTTTCATGCATTCTTATTCATTCATTAATAGGTACAATCTCAACCTATTCATTTTCACAAACACTTTTCATGTTCATCCAAAACTTTCTTGAATCAAGTTAATTAAGATTAAGACATAATCTCTTTAAAATTTATCATTGAAAATCAAATTCATCATCCTCCTTTGATTTATTTTGAACTAATCTTAACATCTTAATCCTATATATATATATATACATGTCTTTATTAAGTTCACATTTCATCTACTCATGAATATCATATTTACTTTCCCAAAATATAAAACAGCGAGAATATATTTTCAATCAAATCGTTTAAGTAACACTGCAAAACAATAAATTCAAAGTTAGAAAAATGCATTTCATGCTATTTGTAAAAATCATAGAAAATTGTATACTTTACGAAACTTAGCATTCTTTATATCAAACTGAAGGTATACAAGTCTACTTTCATTTTTTTGTTATAAGTTTTCTCGAAATATCATATCTATAACCCTAAAGTCTTCAGAATATACAGTGGGGTCGAGATATTGAAATACTGCTAATGTACAGTCTTGTAAAATTCATATAAAATCCATTTCTTTATGAAAATTTCATTTCTTGGATTTTTCAGAAAGGTTTACGTGTCCACTATAATTTCTTAGTTCTGACTTTTCTCAAATTATTTCATTTACAATGCTGAATTAATCAAAAACCGAAAAGTGTGCAGAATTCCTGCAGCCAGCCAACTACTAACCAGTTTTGAGTTTAGAATTTATTAAAATAGTAAATTAACTCCAAATCTTATGAAATTTTAAAGGGATTCTACTGACATATACAAGAAGCTTCCTAAAAAGTTTTAATTCCAGATTCCAAATATTTTATTAGATATGATTTTCTGAAGTGTAAACAAAATTTAAAACAGTAACTTTCTTTGCATGAATTAGTAACTTTGTGTACAAATCTATTTTCATATCATTTAATCCAATCAAGATGTACTAACATACAATTAAACAACATCAATTCAACTTATATTCATGAAAATATTTCAATTAGCATGCATCTTCATTCTAAATATCATCATTTCAATTTAATCACTACTCATATGCATATCAAGTTTATCTATCAATTTACCTATACATACGTGATACTATAAATTAGAAAGCTCAAGAAGACACCCATCTCAAATGAAGATTCTAAAGTAGAAGAAGACTCCTAGAAGTTGCTCTTAGCTCCAAGAATGAGACTTTCTTCTTCTCCTAGCAAGCTCTCCTTCCTCCAAGCAAAGAACTCAAACAATTCTCTCTTTCTTTTCCTCTCTTTCTTATTTTTATCTTTCGTTTCTTTTGATATTTGGTGCAAGATTATGAAGGAAAGGGGGTGGTATTTATAGGATTTGAGAAAGCTATTCTACTACTCAAATTAAGTGTTCTAATTCATAACCTACATAACCCCCTTCACTAATTGCCCACTCACTATTACTCTCACAAACTCCCAACTCTTTCTATTCTTATGCATGGCTAACTCTTCTTGTGACTTTTGGATTGCACTGCGTGCACGTGCAACCCACTAGCACACACTCTCATTTGTTAGTTGTTTTTTATTTATTTGTACATGTTGTTTACATGATAAGTGTACAAATAATTGTGGGATTTTTCTTAGTGTGCTTCCTCTTGTGGGCTTGGTCTATTTTTATTTATTTAACTTATTTTAATGGGCTTAGAGTCTTCTATTAGGCCTATGGGTTCTAATATGCAAAAAAAATGAATAAAAGGAAATTGTGCATAATTTTTAAATAAAATCGAGAATTAAAAAAATCATAAGATGAAATTGCGCGTGCGTTGCACATGTAAAAATAAGAAATGTATTTTTCATTTAAAAAATTTATACGGGATTTTATAACACTCCCTCCTTAGAATAGTTCCGTCCTCGGAACTACACTTAAAGAGTGAGAAAAACAAAGAAAGTGAGAAGAAGAAGAAATTTTTTACAAATATTTATTTGAAAAGCTTAGGGTGATCTTTCATCATTCTCTCCTCAGATTCCCAAGTGGCCTCCTCAACAAGTTGGTTCCTCCAAACGATCTTGACCATAGGTATAGTCTTATTCCTCAAGACTTTCTCCTGTCGATCCACAATCTCTATTGGACGCTCAGTGTAGCTCAAATCCAACTGCAGACCTTCTGGCACTTCGGGCAAATAGTGACTCGGATCTGGAATATAGCCTCGCAGCATAGACACATGGATGACATTGTGTACCTGGGCCAACTCTTCCGGTAGTTCTAACCAATAATCCGTCTTCCCAATTCTCTTCAATATCGTATAAGGACCTATGTATCTCGGGGCTAATTTCCCTCCCTTCCAAACTGAATCACTCCCTTGGTTGGAGACACCTTCACAAAGAAAAAGTCACCTTCCTCAAACTCCAGATCTCTCCTCCGGTTGTCGGCATAACTTTTTTGTCTGCTCTGGGCGTCGCTAACCTCTTTCTAATCAACTCAATCTTTTCTAAGGTTTGTTGCACAATCTCTGGCCCATACAGCTACCGTTCCCCCACTTCATACCAACACACCGGTGTTCTACACTTCCTTCCATACAGAGCCTCATAAGGTGACATCCCAATGCTTGTCTAGAAACTATTATTGTAGGCAAATTTCACTAGAGCCAAATGCCTCTCCCAACTGCTACCAAAATCCAACACACAACATCTTAGCATATCTTATAGTACCCGGTCGACCCTCTTGGTCTGTCCATCAGTCTGAGGATGGAATGCAGTACTGAAATCAGTCTTCATACCCAAAGCTGCTTGAAGACTTCTCCAGAAATGCGAGGTAATCAGTCTTGGTCGGATACAATCGACAAAGGAACTCCATGTAGCCTCACGATCTCCTCGACATACAACTCGGCTAACTTTCCATAGACCAAGTAAGCTTCATCACTAGAAAGTGAGCCATTTTGGTGAGTCAGTCCACTATCATCCAAATTGCATCGTTGCCCTTAGAACCCCTAGGTAATCCTATAATGAAGTCCATACTGATATTATCCCACTTCCACTCCGGAATGGGTAATGGATGCAACAAACCCTCGGGTTTTTTATTCTCGACCTTGATCTGCTAACAGACTGTACACCTGGCGACAAACTCAGCTACATCCCGCTTTATTCCTGACCACCAGAAATACTGCTTTATATCGCGGTACATCTTGGTACTTCCTGGATGTACGAATAATAAAGTGGCATGTGCTTCCTGTAGAAGCTCTCCTTTAGTTCTGCTTGATTTGGCACACACAGCCGCTCTCCAAACCACAATACCTCATCTTTCACCTGGAATTCTGTCAACCTTCCGGTGCCAATCTGCTTTCTCATCTCCTGAATCTCCAGATCGGTCTTCTGACTGTTGATAATCCTGTCCCTCAGTGTGGGTTGAGTCTCAACTAAGCTAATGAAGCCCCTAATCCTTGCAACACCACCTCGATCTCTGCTCGATCAAGTTCCTCTGCCAACTTCTCCAAAGTTGCGATCAATCAGGACAAACTGCTCTTCCGGCTGAGCGCATCAGCCACCACATTGGCCTTTTCTGGATGGTACTTGATTTTGGGTCGGATATCTTCCAACACTTCCAACCATCACCGTTGTCTCAGATTTAAGTCCTTATGCTGGTAGATGTACTTTAGACTCTTATGATCCGTATACATGTTAACCTTTTCCCCATATACATAGTGCCTCCACTGCTTTAGTAGAAAGATGATTGCTGCCAACTCCAGATCATGGGTTGGGTAATTCTTCTCATGCGGCCTCAGCTGTCTAGACCCATAAGCTATTACCTTTCCTTCCTACATCAGCACACAATCCAGTCCGCGATGGGAAGCATCACTGTAGACATCATAGTCGACTCCTGCTTTTGGCAAAGCCAGGATGGGAGTGGTAGTCAACCTCTTCTTTAACTCCTGAAAGCTAGCTTCTCACTGTTCCGACCATTTAAAACTCATGTTTTTCTTTGTAAGCCCCGTGAGCGGCACAGCTATCTGGGCGTAGCCCTGAATGAACCTTCTGTACTGCTAACCCCAAAAAAGCTCCTGATCTCTTTCACTGTAGTTGGTCTTGGCCAATCTCTTACTGCCTCAATCTTTTGTGGGTCAGTAACCACTCCCCCCTTAGAAAGGATGTGACCTAGGAAGGCAACTTCGATTTTCCAGAAGTCACACTTAGATAACTTTGCATATAGCTTCTGCTCCTGTAACTTCTTCAGTACCTCTGCAAGGTGCTCGGCATGTTCTACCTCTGTCTTGGAGTAGACTAGTATGTTGTCGATGAACACAACGACGAAAGAATCGATGAACGACCGTAGGACCCTATTCATCATGTCCATGAAAATAGCAGGTGCATTGGTTACTCCAAACGGCATGACTAGGAACTCATAGTGGCCATGTCGAGTTCTAAACGTCGTCTTGTGCACATCTTCTTTCTTTACTCGGACCTGGTGATAACCCGACCGTAGATCTATTTTAGAGAAGATAGCTGCTCCTTATAGATGGTCGAATAGATCATCGGTTTGAGGAATCGGATACTTGTTCTGCACTGTTACCCGGTTCAATTCTCTGTAATCAATGCACATTCTCATCGATCCATCCGTCTTCTTTACCAAAAGAACTGGTGCTCCCCAAGGCGACACACTCAGCCTGATGAATCCTTTGCCCAACAGCTCTTCAATCTGCTTTTTGATATCATCTTGCTCAACTGGCGCCATTCTGTATGGTGCCATAGAAATGAGTGCACTCCCTGGCTGAACGGATATACCGAACTCTACATCCCGCTGAGGTGGAAGCCCGTGTAGATCTTCTAGAAACACTGTTGGAAAATCCCGGACTACTAGAATCTGCTTCACTTTTTTAGGAACCTTCTGCTTAGATAATGCTGCTACCAACTGTTTGCACTACCTCTTCCCTCGAAATGTCACTGCTGGTCCCCCTGGTGCCTTTATCACAACTTATTTACTCTTGCACTCAATAGTGGCATTGTAGATGGACATCCAGTCTATTCCAATGATGATGTCGACCCCCAAGACTGCCAATTCGTTGAGGTCGATGCCCAAGATTCTGCCTCCAATCTCAAGTTCACACCCTTCATAATATCGGTCGGTAGTCAAATTTTCTCCTGACGGGGTAGCCACAGATAGAACTTTGCCAGGAAATTTTTTTGGTTCGACTCCCAATCATTTTACAAATAAGGGTGACATAAATGTGTGAGATGATCCTGTATCAAATAAAACTGTTGCTTTTATTCCATTTATTTGAACTTCTCCTGTTACATAAAGAGTACTCTCATTACATAACACTTTATTACAAAAGACGGAAATAACAATAGATGATCCTAATCAGTTTCTTCCATACCCGTGATGATGTTATCAACATCATCTGCATCAGCTTCGGTCAAAGCGAACACTCGCCCCTGCCGATATGGCTTCTGCCCCGGATTGGCTTACTTTTGACTTGACCCTCCCTGCTGGAGCTGAGGGCAAAATGGCTTGATGTGGCCCTCCTTGCCACAATGGAAACAAGTCTTGGCCCCCTGAGACTTCGTACATCCAGCAGCTATGTGACCAGCCTCTTCACACTTGTAGCAGGTGGGTACCCTACTAGTTATTACAACCGCATTTGCTCCGGTGGGTTTGAACCATTGTGCTGGGGGCTGTCCCCTGAAATTCACTAGTGCTACAGGCCTCTTACCAGTTTTCTGGGTGTTCTTCCTGTTCTGTATTGCGTGGAACTGGTTCATGTCAGTCTTAGTAGTTGTGGTTCTCCGAACGAACTTCTCAAATCTTCTGCCCAGAGGTATCATTCTGGACCTCAAGTTTGGCCTCAAACCTTGGTCGAATTTCCGTGCTTTCTTGGCTTCGTCCAGAACCATTTCCGGTCCATACCTGGAGAGCTAGTTCAATTTTGTTTCATACTCTCTCACTGTCATGCCACCCTGTTGCAAGCTCAAGAACACCATGGCTTTCTTCTCCTAAACATTCATGGGAAATTAGTGGCTTCTGAATTCTTCCAGGAATCCCTCCTAGGTAATCTGCACATTGCCCAAGGTCCTCTTTAGTGATTTCCACCAGACTCCTGTACCTTTCTCCAGCTGGATGGTAACCAGCTTCACCTTACTTGCTTCAGGGGTTTCTAGAACTTCAAAGACTGTCTTAATCTGTCTGATCCAGTCGTCAGCAGCATCTAGATTTGCCTAGCCCTCGAACACAGGTGGCTTCATCCTTTTGAATGACTCCACTAGTCTGATTGCTTCGGGGATCTGCACAGCTGGCCCTGGCCTAGGGTTTCCGACGACATTGGCAGCAAAAGCATTCAAGGTCTGATATACTCGAGCTAGCTCAGTTTGCAGATCAAGTCCACTGTTCTCATCACTGTGCTCTCCGCCAGCCATTTCTGAGCATAAAAATTGTCATTAATCACCATAAATAGCACAACATTCTTCCAACAAAATTTTATTCATTCCAAAATTAATTTTTTACATTCGGAAAGAAAACTTGCCTTTACGTCCATTCATCACTTTAACATAAAGACACTAGATTCTACGGTTTTTCTTAGCTTCTCTGAGCTCTCCCTGTAATTCCTGGATTTCTTTCTTCATGTCTTCAAACTTTTGATGATGCTCCTGCTTGTCCCAGCGAGTCATGTCATCTAGCTTAGCGAAGTGTTAAGCATTCACGTACCGGAGCTTTTCGAGTTCCCATACTTGGTGACTCAATTCATGAATGCGTTCCTTGTCCCCTGCTTGCCGTGATTCTAAGTGGTTTACTCTCCACTTCTAGGCATCCAACTCCCTTCGAAGAGAAGTAACAATACCACCTTGGTCATCTTGAATAGGTTCTTCGTCTGAGGATTCTTCTGGGGAATCAGGTGGAGGTGGTGTAATCTCCCTGGACTCGGGTTGTTCTTCTTTTATTTCTTCTAGGTTTTCTTCTTCCTCTTCTGGGTCTTCTTCTTCCTCTATTGGCTTTTCATCTTCTGGGTCTTCTTCTTCTTCGAAAGGAACGAACCATTCCACCTCATTCTAGGGGTCATGATGATTGGCCATCTTATAGAGAAAAGGAGGAGAAACATCAACGCATAGAGAAATGTCTATAAGCTGAACTCACACTCTAATGTCCAACCTAATGTGTCATCTTTGTAAATTTGTACAACTTATTGAAGCGTGGCTCTGATATCATTTGTAACGCCCTGAATACCAAAATACGGTAATTCGTAGCTCAACACGATCTATACTTCACTTCGTACAATTTTACAAGGGATTTTGAAACTTTTATTACAACATTGTTCTTTTACATCAATAACGCAGCAGAAAATAAATGAAGTACAACATGATAAATATACAATTTCAACAACTTGAACATGTAATTAATCATCAGCATCAAATTCATCTCTATATCTCCTTGTAAGATCTAAGTCCTGCATATGAAACTGTTGGCATGTCAGTTGCTTACAACCGACGTAATGTTACAAACAGCGATCCTCTTTATGCTACATTATAACGAAATCTCTTACTTTAACAAATCACAAACTTGAATGCATATAAAAGTGTAAAAAGTGAATACCCTAGATATGTTAGTGTATGACATGACTTAATGCCTAATGCAGGTGTTATACTACAATGACACTAATGCATACTTGTTCGGATTCTATGCATTCCATACTATATAGGTCAGAGGGCAAGCACCTACGTACTCCACATTAAAGGGTTTAATCCCTTACCATGATAACTACCCAGTAATAAAAACAAAGTTTAGACATTCCACGAGTACGAATTTCAGTTCCGAAGTTCCACCGCCCGACTATACAGAATCCTCATCGTGCGAACATCCTGCAAGTGTCCCTCTAGCCCCGGTTTACACATATACACTGGAGTATGACCTACTATCCACTCGACTATTCATGATCCCGAAATTCACCGCCCGATCAATCATAATCTCGGATTTAATTAAGGCTCGCCTCCATCGCAAGCAACCACAATCCCGGAATCCACCGCCCGACTGAGTCTATAGTCCCGAAATCTACCGCCCGACTATATAGAGGCCCTCCACTTACGTTTGCCCAATTTTATTACATCTTCACTTAGTGCCTAATTCTTCAGTTTGAATATGAATAAATAATACTACCTAGAGCTAGTTTACCCTCCTGCCGGTCTTACACAAAATACCGAGAACGACACCCTTATTGGCCACTTCTCAAAAATAAATTATTCATTACCATTACTTTTGCCGGTACCTGGGTATCACTAAGCCTTTAGAATCAACTTTTTTTCATGTTCATCAACTTGGGGTACTCATCCCCTTATAACTCATATTCTCAAATTTCATGTATTCATAATTTATTCAAATTCTTTTTTATGCATTCTTATTCATTCATCAATAGGTACAATATCAACCTATTCATTTTCACAAACACTTTTCATATTCATCCAAAACTTTCTTGAATCAAGTTAATTAAGATTAAGACATAATCTCTTTAAAATTTATCATTGAAAATTAATCTCATCATCCTCCTTTGATTTATTTTGAACTAATTTTAACATCTTAATCCTATATACATATGTCTTTCTTAAATTCAAATGTCATCTACTCATGAATATGATCTTTACTTTTCCAAAATATAACTTAAAACAGCGAGAATATATTTTCAATCAAGTCATATAAGTAACATTGCAAAATAGTAAATTGAAAGTTAGAAAACTGCATTTCATGCTATTTGTAAAAATCATAGAAAATTGTATTCTTCACGAAACTTAGCATTCTTTATATCAAACTGAAGGTATACAAGTCTACTTTCAATTTGTAGTAATAAGTTTTCTCAAAATACCATATTTATAACCCTAAATTCTTCAAAATATAGAGTGGGGTCGAGATACTGAAATACTGCTAATGTACAGTCTTGTAAAATTTATATAAAATCCAATTCTTTATGAAAATTTCAGTTCTTGGATTTTTCAGAAAGGTTTACGGGTCTACTATAATTTCTTAATTCTGATCTTTCTCAAATTATTTCATTTACAATGCTGAATTAATCAAAAACCAAAAGGTGTGCAGAATTCCTGCAACCAGCCAACTACTAACCAGTTTTGAGTTTAGAATTTATTAAAATAGTAAACGAACTCCAAATCTTATGAAATTTTAAAGGGATGCTACTGACATATACAAGATGTTCCCAAAAAAGTTTTAGTTCCAGATTCCGACTATTTTATTAGATATGATTTTCTGAATTGTAAACAAAATTTAAAACAGTAACTTTCTTTGCATGAATTAGTAACTTTGTTTACAAATCTATTTTCATATCATTTAATCCAATCAAGATGTACTAACATGCAATTAAACAACATCAATTCAACTTATATTCATGAAAATATTTCAATTAGCATGCATCTTCATTCTAAATATCATCATTTCAATTTAATCACTACTCATATGCATATCAAGTTTAACTATCAATTTACCTACACATACATAATACTATAAATTAGAAAGCTCAAGAAGACACCCACCTCAAATGAAGATTCTAAAGTAGAAGAAGACTCCTAGAAGTTGCTCTTAGCTCCAAGAATGGGACTTTCTTCTTCTCCTACCAAGCTCTCCTTCCTCCAAGCAAGAACTCAAACAATCCTTTCTTTCTTTTTCTTTCTTTCTTATTTTTATCTTTTGTTTCTTTTGATCTTTGGTGCAAGATTATAGGGTTTGAGAAGGCTCTTCTACTACGCAAATTAAGTGTTCTAATTCATAACCTACATAACCCCCTTCACTAATTGCCCACTCACCATTACTCTCACAAACTCCCAACTCTTCCTATTCTTATGCATGGCTAACTCTTCTTGTGACTTTTGGGTTGCACTACGTGTACATGCAACCCACAAGCACACACTCACATTTTTTAGTTGTTATTTATTTATTTGTACATGTTGTTTACATGACAAGTGTACAACTAATTGTAGGATTTTTTTTAGTGGGCTTTCTCTTGTGGGCTTGGTCTATTTTTATTTATTTAATTTATTTTAATGGGCTTAGAGTCTTCTATTAGGCCTGTGGGTTCTAATATGCAAAAAAAAATGAATGAAAAATAATTGTGCATAACTTTTAAATAAAATTGAGAATAAAAAAATCATAAGATGAAATTGCACGTGCGTTGCATGTGCAAAAATAAGAAATATATTTTTCATTTGAAAATTTTATACGAATATTAGTTACAATAATTGTTCCCGTATAATTATTCTGGTTTCTCCCTTACTTAGCCTCCTCTTTTATAGAAGAAGGGATGAATTTATATCAGTTATTATAATTGTTCTCATTACATCACTGCTTACATCATAGATAAATAATTGAGCTTATTACGTCACTACTTACGTTAAAGATTCTTTTTTGGTCAGCATCTTCACGTGCTTCTCATCAGAAACAATTCTTCGTCAGCCTTATCTTATTATTTTCATCATTTTTCGCATTTATATTGTGGTTCCATCCTCATCAATCTACAATAGTGGACAGCTGTCTCTTCTGTTTTTGTCATGGCTCCTTTATCTAGAATTTGATACCAGTTGTAAAAAACTTCTTTCTTTGACTGTGATTGTTTAATCTTTGCTATGTTGTAAATCATTAATTTTTGTGGGTCAGGGATATCATAGATCCATATGTTACTGTTTATTTTATATGTCCTTCAGTTCACAATACATTATTCTAAATTCCATAGCTCTTCTTTCTGGGATTAGTTTATCGAAATCTTCATTTTTATATGGTATAATATTGGTTGCTCCAAATAGAATTTGTGTTTTCCTCCCTATATTTATAATATGCTTAGCGGGTAGTTCTTCATCATCATCAAGGAATTCTAGAATAGCCGAAAATATCCGGATATATATTTTGGAGGCCTTTGTAAGGCTAAAATAACTCTTAGCGGCTTTATATACTTCTCTTGGTAGTTGGCTAAGTTCTTCGCATTTTCTTGATGGATATATGCTGTGGATAAGTCCTCTTTCAAATAATACTTTTACTGTCTTTGGATTTGCTCCTGGTAGTATTATTGCTTTGTTAATATGTTGCTGCGAAATAGTTTTGATAAATTGATTGACCTGGATAGTCTGGCATAATTTCTCAATATATTGTAAAAATAAATTATTCTTGGAATATTTTGGAGGATTTGTGAGTAAACTCTCTTTGTAGGTAGTTGGTTGTATGGATGTGGCGCTTCCCTCTTGTGTGGCTATTTTTGTGATTTCATTTGTAATTTGTGGGTTAATAGGTTCACTCCCTTCACTCATTTTCTCAATATATTCTGCATTTACATGTTGATAAAATATACTTTGAAGACCATATATCTGCAACTGTAATTGGTTAAATGCTCCTTTTAGTTGCTCCACAATCTCCTTTAGGAAGACTATTTTCTGTTCTATATGCTGGACTCTATATTCCATGCTGTAAAAACAAAATTGTTAGTTTCTTGATAAGAAATCTTCTAGAATGTTATATTTTCTTTTTATATTTTCAATTGAGAAGTCATAATGTGATAACTCCATTTTTCATCTTATCAATCTTTTATTTGCTATAGTTGGGTCTATTATTTTGTTAATCCAATTCTTTTCTTGTGTATTATTTGTCTTTACTGTAAATTTCGTATGTATTATGAATAATTCAAACTTTTTTATAGCTTTTAAGATTGCTAATTTTTTTTTTTATTTATGTGGTAATTTTGTTGGATCTATGTGAACGATCCACTAATATATCTAGCTAGTTTTTCATCTTTTTCACCCATTTCAATAAATTTTAATACTGCTCACCAATTATCTTCACATTTTTATGTTTCTATTATCCATGAACATTCTTTAACAGGTAATCTTAACTTATATAAATCTGAAGTTTGTTGTTTTAATTTTTTGATTTTTTCTTCATCTTCTGGGGTCCATTCCCATTTCTTATATTCTTTAGTTTTTGTTGTAACCAATTTATTTTTGCTGATAAATTCGGTATGTATCCTCTTGTTTGATTTAGTAGTCTAATTATGGATTGTACTTTTCTTTTTTCTTTTAGGACATTAGGAAATGTCTTTATTTTTTCTACTATATGCGGCTGTAGTTCTATTCTTTCATGTGATAATTTTGTTTTCTAAGAATTCTATCTCAGTTTTGAACAATTCCATTTTCTTTTTGATGGTATAATACCCGTATTTTTTTTCTATTTCTATGAATTTTAGTAAATGCTCTTTATGTTGTTCTTCATTTTCGGATCCTATTAGAATATCATCTACATACTAGTATGAAATTGTTGTATTTTTTAAATATCTTATCCATATATTATTGAAATACTCCTAGACTGTTTTTATATCCGAATGATAA
Source organism: Hemerocallis citrina (assembly GCA_017893485.1). Taxonomy (NCBI): domain Eukaryota; kingdom Viridiplantae; phylum Streptophyta; class Magnoliopsida; order Asparagales; family Asphodelaceae; genus Hemerocallis; species Hemerocallis citrina. The sequence continues at coordinate 253,875 of JACEHZ010000366.1, forward strand.
TACATTCCATTCATAGAATCTTTGCCGTGTACTAAATGTTGTTAATTGTTTTGAGTCTTCTATTAGTTTTAAGTGGTAAATTCCTGATTTACAATCGAATTTCAAATATATTTTTCTTGCTTACCGTGTTACGTAGTATCTGTATATCTGGTAGTAGATATTCAGATCTCTTAGTATTTTTATTTAGTTACTTATAATTTACTACCATTCGAGATTTACCTATTTTTTCTTCTGAATGTATTCTTACTATAAATGCGGACTTTGTGATTTTCTTATGTAATTGTTTTCCATTAGTTCTCTTATATGTATTTTGAACTCTTCGATCTAAATCTGTTGGAGTGTGACTTATAGGTTTAATTTTTATTATTTTGTTTTTATCTATTAACTCTATATGTATTGTGGGTTTATTTAAGTCCCATTTTGCTAAAGGGTCCTCTCCGCACAGATTTTTAAATTATTTTTGTAAAATTTCTTCTGTAGTTGTTTCTTGGACTTGTTGTATTTTAGTTTTGTTTGAAAAATATTGATATTCATCACGCCGGGTTGAAGAAACTCTGATATGCAGCAAGTCTATCCTAGAATAAGGTTGTGTTATTATTATTGTTATTGCTTGGTGTTGAAAATGAGTTGTAAATATAACAGATTTGTGTGATATCGTTATTGGATAGTATTGTTGAAAAAAGTCATTTCCTAATAGTACACCATTATTCAAATCATCAAACTAGTGTATTATTGGTATTTTTAGTACGTAATTTTCTATTTGTATATTAACATTTTGTTGATATCCATCAAGTATGACGGTTTGTCCAGTTAATCCAGTTATCGTCTTTTTATTATATCCTTCTTGTTTCCATCTTGGTAGTATATTTTCACGGCATAAGCTAGTGCCTGCTCCAGTATCTATTAAACTATGATAGTTTCTTAATTTGTATCTTTCGTAGACAAATTCTGTTAGTATGTATAATGTATTTTTTGTTGCTCTTAATGGATTCATTTACACAATAATCTATTTATTACTATACTTTCTTTGTTTACTTTTATTGTGATTTTTTCTTCTTGAATTGAGTAAGGTTGTACCGATGTAAGAAAGTCAGTTCCTAAAAACATTTCATTAACATTGTGTTCTAGGTCTATATGTAAATGTAATAATATTTTCTTTCTACCATTTATCCTTAGTGACAATATTATTTTATGCACAATTGGATGTCTATTATTGTAATAGTCTAAGTAGTAATATGAATTTTCTAATGGTATTAATTCTGTTGTTTTATATTTGTTTGTTTAATATGTGAATTAGTAGCTCCTGTATCTACCAAAACTATTTGTTTATTCCATTTTCCACTGTCATACTATTCTATTTATATTTTAAAATTGATTATTATTTTGGTTATCTAATGTATTTATTATTGGTATTAATTCCAGTGCTTATTATTTGTTTCTTATTGATAGCGATCTCCTTCCGAACATTATCTGTGGTGCTTTTTTCTTTTGTAATTTCTTTTGCTTTATTAAAGTCAATTTCTATATAATTTGGTATATAGTCATTTCAGGGTTTTCTCTAGCTGGTTTGTATCTTATAATTTTATTGAATAGCAGTTTTATTCTAAAATTATCTGTATTTCTATTTTTTACTTCATGCTTACTAGTGAAAGTATAAATGTTTCTTATTTGTATACTCATAAATTTGCTTTTTTCTATCAATTCTATTTCTGATAATATGTGGTACATGACTAAACTTTGGTCATTATTTTCTACAGCCATACTTATAGAGAAATTAGGTTTTATTGTAAATTTTATCTTTTGAGACATTAGGTTTCCTTGTACTATTCCTATTAAGGCATCTTGTGTTCTTGATATTATTTTATCATCCATTAAATATATTTCTTGGGGTGTATTAATTCCTTCCTTCAAATAAGTTATTATTATTATTTGCACTGCTTCTAAATGTATATGTCTTAATATTTTTCTAATTTTCTCACTTATTTTTTCTATTTCTTGTCATATTATTTTTTTGTTATTAATGGAATTATGATTTTTCCTTGGACTTGTTCAATGCTTATAGGTTGTTTTATTATGTCTAGCTATTATGATGGTATTCTTTTTTCCTTCAAAAATTAGAAGTTTAAATATCTCTTTTGGGTTTATATCTAATTTGGAAGTTCTTATTTTATCGTATTTCTGTATGTCAAAGCTCATTCTTTTGCTTACTTCTTCATTATTTTCTTCTCTTTCTAATTGTTCTCCTAATTCTGTTATTTCTGTCATCATATCTATTTCGCATTCTTCTGTTTCATCTTCACTAGTTTCACCATCTTCTTTCTGTACCATTATTTCTTCATTTTCACTAATTCTGACCAGTCTTCCTCATATTCTATGAGCTCATAGTTTAAGTTATTCATCTCTTCAATTTCTTCTACATATTTTACATTTTCTTTCTTCATCCTCTTACGACAATTTGGTGATACATGTCCTACTTCTCCACATATATATATATAACAATTACATTTCTTTGGGTTTTTCGGATATTGCCTATTTTTATTTATTTTTCTGAAATATCTTTTATATGGTTTTTTTATATCTCTTAAAAATTTTTCTATATTTTGGTTTATATTTTTGGAATCTGTGTTTACTTATTCTTTGTATAATTATAGTTATTATTACATCCCCAATGATTTAGTCTTGCATCTTCACAACAAATTCTTTGTTTATATGTTGTATAGTAGGGGTGGGCATCGGTCGGTATTCGACCTAAAATGGACCATCCACCACCGATCCAAAGAAGATCGGTTTTTTTTTTATTTTCTCATCCGCAACCAATCCGAGCCTTCCATCCAAGCCGATTAAGCTCGGTTTGGATTGAATTGGATGGTCGGTTTGGCGTGCTACTTTTCACCTCCAACATCATTCACAATATCGTTGAAATTTAAAAGATCAACTTCAATCAAACTTAAGAAAAAACCTGCTATTTGTTGTTTAGAAATGAATTTAAAATGAAGATTCATAAAACCACACGTTGCTAATGAATTTTACACTAATTGTTTGAGATGGTGACGTTTAAATGGGTGAGATACACTGCTTTTTCACATGCATACTTCTGTAGTTTTAGTTTATTATCATAAAAGGAACATCATTAACCATATCTAATTGAATTTTAGGTACAATAAAAAAGATTTAGAAAATAATTTTTGCTTGACTTGATTAAAGTAACTACTAAATGTTACATCTACTTCATGATTTAATTAAGCTGAGCCACACTATAAATCAAGCATTTCTCAACAACATAACACATAGGATTATGGAGAATCAAAACATAGATACAACAAATGCTCGGTTTGTATTGAAAAATTAAAGGAGACTGTTTCTTTCTCCAAGAAAATGAGAAATGAATGTTTGTATATTCAAAAAATTAAAGGAGAACTGGATTTTTTTTGGACTAATGCATAGAGGTACGGTCGATTCAGTTTCATCGGTTATTTGAAAGCCCCATCCAATATCCTAACCGGTCTAGTTGGTTATTGAAGATCAAGAACTGGGCCAACCCGAACCCCCAATTGGTTCGGTTAAAAACCGGTTGGTTCGGGTTGGATTGGTTCAGATTGGTCGGTTCGGATAGTAGTTGTCCACCCCTATTGTATAGTATTTTATAGTTGCTCTAGCTTCTTGGCACACTTTATCCCTATAATCTTTTGTAAATTGTGTTCTATACCCTAAAGTTTCTACTTCGGTTTTTACTTTCTCACCTATGTATGCACTATATATGTTTATACTCCATAGATCAGGTAGTTTTTAAAAAAATGAGTCCAAGATTAAACTCCTTTCTTCTTTTGTATAATAACTATCTTGGAATTATTCTTGGAATTCACAAAGATAGTTGTCAAAATAACACATGTCGCATATTTCTAAATTGCTTAATCTCCATCTTGTTTGGTTCTTTTTGTATATAAAGTGTATTTTTCTCCTTTATCGTAGACACTAAATTCTGTTCTTATTGCATCTCGTAATTTGTAATTATTTCTTTTAGTCCTAAGGTTCGTTGTGCTGAGTTTTCTTCTCAATGGGTCTTGATTTTCTGATAGTATTTCTTTCTTCTTCCTTTAGTCTATTCCACCGTTTTACTTCTGCTCCTATAAATGTTGCTTTTATAAATTTCTCAAATGAATTTCTGAAAGGTTTTGCCTAAATTCTACTATTAGTGTAGCCTTTACCCATTCTTCTATTGTCCTATCTTCGTCTTTTACGCAGTCTAAATCTAGTCATTCTCTATTTCATGCTATTCCTTTTTTGTAGTGTTCTCTAGGTTCATATTTTTGTATTTCTTTTTCTTTATCTTTTCTTAACTTATTATTTTTTGTGTTTTGCCATTTTCATGGTAGGTGATAAGGCCTTTTGTTAGGTGATGGCCTTAAAATTTCATATGTATTAATTGGATTTTCTATAGGTTTTGTTAAAATTGTCTTCTTCTTGATCCATTTTTATTTCTTCACTCTGTATGCCTAGGTTTCTCAAAGCTTTATCTACTTCCTTTGTATTGGGATTTTTCATTAAATCTTCTATTTCCAATATATTTATGTTAAGTTTTGTTATGGCTTCTAACTCCTTCATACCTGCTTCTGTTATACCTAATTCTTCTTCACTGTCATTTGTTATATATGTACAAAGTTCTTTTATGTTATTGTTTATGATTTTTAAATTTTTTCTTATAGTTCCTACAAATTCTGGACTATTGTAATCTTCTTTCAACTCTTGAATGTTTATCATATAAATTTGAAAGAGTTTTGATGGTTTTTTCTTTGTAATATTATCCATCCTAACTTAATTCCTATAGTTTAAGATTTTGTATGATAATATTTGTGGGTAATACCAGTTGCTTCTTTGTTCCTATAATCTAATACTTTGTATACTATTTCTTTTTTGTATTTTCTTACGTAGTTTCTCAGCTACTTTACTTGTTATTTCCCTATCAGTTATACGTTTTCTTTCTATTAATTTTCTATCAATGTATCTAATTTTAAAATTTGAAAGTTTTTTTAATTTTAGTTTCTTTATTTTCTGTGAAATATCCAGTTTTTATAAGGTTAAGGGATATTATAGTTTATAAAACAATTTCTCCTGCTCAAAAGCCCGAAGGAACTAGGACGAATCGCCTCCGTGGATATCTTTGCAAATTTCTAAAGTAGGGTTATAAAGAAAATTCTGTTTTTAGGTTTTTATATCAACATGGTCAGTTGGAGGTAATATTTTCTAGAAGTGGGTCAGTGGGTTACTTATTTTGAAAAGTGGGTTGGTTTGATAAATAACTATTGGAAATGGGTTGTTTACTAACAATCACTCTTCCATAGTTGGGCATGGCCCACCTCCAGTTTCCTATAACTTATCCAAGATTATAATTTAAAAAATAAACTAGAACTTGTGTACAAATGATGGGACTCGCAACTCAAGTTGATTTCTGAATGCAATTTAAGTACTTGCCACTTAAGAAATTTTTGTAAACTTGGAACTGGAAATTAATATATTATAGAATGAAGTGCATTACTTTATATCAGCTTATTGTGGTTTCCTTCATGCCTCTTTATATCTTTTTTCAAATATAGTTTTCGGGAATGACAAGTAGTAGGAATGCAAGTTAGCCTCGCTAAGTTTATTTTTATATGTTCTTTGTGTTAAAGATCATGGAGTCTTGTGATGTATCTGAAGGAAGACAAGTTGGGAATGAGTAGTTTAACATATTTAGTGGCTGCCCTTCTGGTCATACATCAACCATAGTTCTCTGTGGTGGAGCAGAACAAGTGAACTGTCTATCCTCTGACTATTGATTATTTTTTTAAAAAATTCTAATATTTGTTATCTTATTTCACATATTTCTTTCCGTAGTTCATTAAAGAAGGTGGGAGGAGGCTACATTATGCAATCATGATAGTCAGAAGAGCTTTAAAGAACTCCAATGTTGTGGCTGGTGGTGGTGCTATTGATGTAGGTATTGAAAACCGAATTGATCTACGCAAAATATATCCAAATTGATCTAGGCACTTCTATCACGCCACGCTTTCCAAAATACGGAAATATGACCACGTGACTAAGGCCTAGCAGATGATGTATACATCACCCATACGCTGTATCAGTTTAACTCAACAATATAAAATGTAATAACAACCATGCATGCAATAAGATAATCATATAACATGAATAATCCATGAACTGTATCATACATAACCAACATCTGGAAATAAAACAACTTCAGGTCACCAAAGCCCGGTACAATGTACGATAATAAAAATACTGAAAATAAAGTAAACATGACAATACAAGATAATTATTGAAGACTAATGGTTCAAATCCATGCTCTAGAAGGTCTGTTCTCCAAGTCCTTTAGTCAATTCCTCTAGGATACCTGCAATCTCAACATCTAGGGTTAGGGGGAATGTCTGTTAGAGCAAGCTCGGACAGCAAGTAGTGAAAGCAGTGAAACAATAAACATGATGATGCAATAACAATAACTAGGACGATGTGATATGCACAATACCAATAAAGAAGATAAAATGTGAGTATAACTGTGAAATTGAATCAATTAATAAGCAACAGTCAATACCATGATAGTTGGTAATAATGAACAATAGTAGAAATTTATTGTCAATGCTCAGTGTTATTCTTATGTCTATTAGTCTTTTATTAGTCCTAACTAATGCATGCAATCTTGTGTCCCATAACACATGTTCTACGTATAATCAGGTAATGGATTCAAGAGGTGGCACTTAGTTCCATGTGACTTGTATGTGTAATCAGGTAATGTATTCTAGAGGTGGCCTCCGTAGATTCTAGATGTGGCACGGAATACAAGTGCGTGACATTGGCCCAGCGAATGACTTGCATCATCCATAAGCTGTTATTGTTCAACTCAACAATATAACAAGATATATACAACCATGCATGCATAAAAGAACAATCACATGAATAACAATACTTGGAATAAAAATATGGAATAACCAAATACGATAATCCAACGTCTGAAAACAAAATAACAATCTCTGGGCCAAAAGCCCATAATACAATGCTAATAAAACTCAATACAAGAAGTCCAATAAAATAACGATAAATCTAGAAAGCAGTAAATCCTCAGAAAGTCTGTTCTCCAAGTCCTGTAGGTAACTCTCCTTGATAACCTGTGAATACCTCATCTAAAAAGATGAGAAAAAATGTCCTTAGAGCAAGTAGAGAAAATAATGAACAATGGAAATACAGTATAACAATGAATTCAATAAAACAGTAGTAATCAATAACACTGGACGATAGCAATAATCAATATCAATGGTAATCGATGCAATAGGTATAACAATATACAATATTTCAATATTCGATGTCAATACTCAATGGTCGATGTCAATATCACTAATAATGTTCATTATCAATAGCAATGATGATGTTCAATATGCAATGTCAATATTGTCTCAATTCGTAAGTCTATTAGCTTTTAACCTAACTAATGCATGTAATACTGCGTCCCACACCACAGATTCCGTACATACAATCAGTGTCGTTTAGACCTAAGTGGTGTACTCTATAGATCATGTACTCGGCAACGATAATCACTATTCACTATTCAGTGCACGATACGATAATTCGGCAACGATATGATACATGATAGATTGGGTTACCGTGGTAAGCCACAATCAGTCGATATAGCACTAGCTGATAACACTATTTAGGGAAACACAGGCCCCTCCTCCGAGTACAGTTTCTACATCGTCCACTACTTAAATCACCCTTAAACACCAGCTTTTTAAATATTTTATTGATGTAATCAATACATTATGCGATTAAGAGAAATCCGATAATGATGATATCAATGGAAGTAACAATAGGACGATCAGTTAGAATGGGACATTAGAATGGTGACAATAGTATATTAGGATCATGAACAACAGTAGAAATGTAGTGTCAATGCTCAGTGTTATTCTTATGTCTATTAGTCTTTTATTAGTCCTAACTAATGCACGCAATCTTGTGTCCCATACCATAGGTTCAGATGCATACAATCAAGTTGATGTTTCGACTTTAATGGTGAATTATACAGGGTCATATACTCGGGACTCATGTAAACAAGAATCATGCAGTCAAGTGTGTTGGATCCTGTAGGCTAAGCAACAAACACTAGAGGGGGGGGGGGGGGTGAATAGTGTTTATCAAAAATAAATTGCGGAATAAATAATTTCTCTCGGCACAGTCGACTTAGTGGTGAACCAGTCGACCGATATAGCAAAAATAAAAGAAATTTAAACTCTCGATGCAGTCGACTTATAGATAAGGCAGGCGACTGATGAAGCAAAGAGAACAACTAATACAAGACTGATCAGGCGACTGATACGAAGCTGAGTCGACTGGCCAGACAAGTTTTGCAGAACTTAAGTAAGTAAATGCAGACACAAGATAATCAAACACAGAGTACACAAGATATATCCTGGTTCGGTCCTCCCGACCTACATCCAGTCCCCAAGCAACCCACTTGAGATTTCCACTATTCTTGAAAAAATTACAAGAATACCCTACGGCGTTACGACAACAACCTTGTCTAACCCGTAGTCCTTTCTCTCAACCAGAGAAAGCAACCCACTCTACTACCAAGAGTGAAAAGACACCGACTCTACAACCAAGAGTCAACAACCACTCTCCAACCGAGAGCAAAAGTACAAGAAGAATTTTTACAATCAACCTATAGCCTTGTTGGTGTATGTGTTGATGCACGAGGCTAAATCACAAGGTTGACTTCTATACTCAGTCCAGAGCGAATTCAATGCTATACTGGACTGAATGTAGAGAACCAAAGTGTATGAACTTTGAAAGCTTTGTTTCTCACAGAAAAATTTCTTAAAAAGTTTTTCACAGGAATGCTCGGGTGTATTGAAAATCAAGTTATTCTTTTCTGTGAGATATGAAACTCTATATAAGGAGTTTTGATCCCCTGAACGTTGGAAAACAGTTACATAACTGTCAACCAACGGATCAGAACTTTTGATTTTGAAAATCAGAAAACGGTCAAAAGCTCTCGAACAGTCGACTGGGTTGCCATATGAGTCGACTGATCAGAGTTTGAATAATTTTAAACAGTTTTGTACTTATCAGTCGACTGGCAAAAGCTTAAGTCGACGGGTACTTAAAAGTTAAAATTCTTCAAACTGTTTTGACTTATTTTTGGGGGTTTTTAAGAGACACACATTATGAAATTTTGAGTAGTGTGTGTGTGTGTGTGTTGACAAGGCTTTACATCAGACTAAGACTCAACAAGAAATAAAATACAATGTTTACAAGATAAAATAATATAACACATTTGAGCTTGAAGTCTTGAGTCTTGAGTCTTGAATTGAAACTTGATCCTTGTCTTCTTCATCTGTATCTGTTTGAGCTTGTTTGTTTGTTCAGCTATAATTGTCTTTAGTCTCTGCACTGCAATGTCAGCTGTATAACATAGACACATGTTGCACTGTGTTGTGATCATCAAAATCAAGAATCAACATTCTCCCCCTTTTTGATGATGACAACACAATAGCTGATAACAGTTTATAAATAGACATACAAGCATAGATTTTGAAAGCTCCCCCTATTAAAAACACAATATGCATACATAAAAAAATCTTGATATACAGAATGTATCAGGCGACTGGAAAATAGATCAGGCGACTGACCAGAACATGAAAGCAGTTTAACAAATATCACAGATGCAGCAAGTATCACAGCTGCAGCAGCAGTCGACTGTATCCTTGGGTAAGTCGACTGACCAAAGAGATATTTTGAATGTAACAAATGCAGCACAGATAGAACATAACACACAAAGAAAATATAACTGAGATGCAGCTTTCTTTCTCTCCCCCTTTGGAATCATCAAAAAGCATAAAATAACAAGATTTTGCATTAAAAGGTAGGTTTAATACATAGAAACAAACTGCATTAAAAGAAAATTACATAAATAATAAAAAGAAGTAATCTTCAATCATCTTCTTCGGAGTCTTCGTCATCATTTTGAGAAGGAGGATGAAACTGAGAAGTGAAGAGATGAGAGAGATGGGCTACCTCAGAACCAATATGGTCTAGTTTGGAACCAAGGGAAGAAAGATGTCTATCGACTGTGACTGAATGATTCATTAGGTCAGACACACAGTCGTACATGGTTCGAGGGTCATCATAATTGGCTTGAGGGAGAGGTGGATCATCAGATGTAGAAGGTTGAGAGGCTCTAGGTCTAGAGGATGAACCTAAGGGAGCTTGGGACATTGGAGGAGACCTAGGGGGTGAGTGAGTAGGAGCATCAAGCAGTTTCATGCGTGCCAAACCAGCACGATCGAAACACTCATATCTAGAAACAACATTTGTCTCCGACTCAAGATCAACTTTAAAAGCTGTAAAGACTCTAGTAAGGAAACCTCCAAAGGGTAGAAAATGAGTGTGGTCTTGATAAAGTTTGGAAAAGATAACTTGACCCCAATCAACAGCTATCCTACCAAAAATTGCATAGATAGTTTTTTGTAACTCAATAGAATATTGGTCATAACTCCCCTTTTTAGGAAGGATGTTATAAGCTAATATTCTACCGACAAGCTTAGCAATTGGTCTTAGATTTCTGCTTGTCATTGGAAGTCGAGAATTAGGTAAGAGAATTTTAGACAATATTGAGGCATCATCTAAAATAACTTCATCAAGATGAATTCCACCATCATCTATACCCAACATTGCATTAATCCTAGTCGGTGTTATAGTCATTTTAATATTTTTCACTGACGAACGGATTAATACATCCCCATTTGGTTTTTGAACAACGGTCATATTTGTATAAAACAAATAAATTAGTTGGGGATAGTAATTTGGTTGGTTAGATAATGATAGAAAGTCATAAAGACTACAATTTTGAAAAAGTGGAATAAGGTTAAAACGATCTAAGTCACCAAAATTTACAAATCTTCCAGGAAAGATTTGAATGGTGCAAAAGAGATACCAACGATCAAGAAGATCGGGACTCAAGAGATATTGGGTATATTCTTGTGAAGAAGAAGTACCCTCGTGAGTTCTCTTAGATCTTTTGGGTGCCATTAGAGTTTTGGAAGGAGACAAAAAATCGAGATTTACCAAGATGGAAGAGAGAGACAATCACAGATGAGAGAATTAGCAGCCAGCAGTCGACTTGAAATCTGGTCGAATTGAGCTTCTTCTTCTCTTGCCTTAGGGTTTTGAAATTGGAGGTGAAATTGGAGATCGGTAAAAGTGAGAAAGAGGGGCTGGTAAAGGGTTTTTAACAGAGAATAGATGGCTCAGATGCAACGAAGAGATATCAACGGCTGAGATAAGAAGTCACGGGTGAGAAATTGAGCAGTTTTATCTCAAAACTGTGATGAAGACTCGCTGAAAACAATTGATCTCACGACAGTCGACTGGTAGGGGTTATCAGTCGACTGAGTCGAGAAGAAAATAAAAATGTTATATCTACTAATCAGTCGACTGGTATATGAACCAGGCGACTGGTAAAAATAAAAAATGTATATGTTTAAAAAACAGTTCAGTCGACTTATACACAAAGACAGTCGACTTATCAGAAGCCATGTTCAACAAGTATCTATAAAATCACAAATTCCAAGTTCTCTCCTTAATTTAATGAAAGTATCTTCTTTAAGGGGCTTGGTAAATATATCTGCTACTTGTTTATCAGTAGAGATAAAGTCTAAAGATATATCTCCTTTTAAAACATGATCACGTAGAAAATGATGTCGAATATCAATATGTTTCGTACGTGAATGTTGAATCGGATTTTTAGATAGATTAATTGCACTGGTATTATCACACATAATTGAGGGTTTCTCAAATGAAATACCATAATCTAACAAGGTTTGTTTCATCCATAAAATTTGTGCACATGCCAAACTTGCAGCGATATATTCAGCTTCTGTGGTTGATAGGGATACGGAGTTTTGCTTTTTACTGCACCAAGATACTAGGGAATGTCCCAAAAAGTGACATGTACCACTAGTACTCTTGCGATCAGTTTTGCTTCCAGCAAAATCGGCATCGCTATAAGACAAAAGTTGAAAATTATCGGTGCGTGGATAAAATAAACCATATTCAGCTGTGCCTTTAATATATCTTAAAATTTGTTTCACTGCTTTTAAATGAGACTCTTTAGGACTAGATTGATATCTAGCACATAAACATACGCTGAACATAATATCTGGTCTACTTGCAGTAATATATAAGAGTGAACCAATCATACCTCGATAGAGTTTTTGATCAACACTCTTACCTAATAAGTCTTTGTCAAGAGTAGTAGTAGTAGCCATAGGTGTGGATTTACTACTAGTACTATCCATGTGAAAACGTTTGAGTAATTCCTTTGCATATTTCCCTTGATTGATAAATATGCCATTTGAGGACTGTTTAATTTGCAATCCAAGGAAATAATTGAGTTCACCTATGTGACTCATCTCAAATTCATTTTTCATGGTATTAGCAAATTCTTGACATAGATTATTATTTGTAGAACCAAAAATTATATCATCAACATATATTTGTATGATTAAGATATCATTCTCAACTCTTTTGATAAACAAAGTAGTGTCTACTTTACCTATTTCAAATCCTGTTTCTAAAAGAAAAGTTTTTAAACGATCATACCAAGCACGAGGTGCTTGTTTAAGACCGTATAAAGCATTTTTCAATTTATAAACATGATCTGGAAATTGTTCATGTTCAAAACCTGGTGGTTGTTTAACATAAACATTTTCCTTAATAAACCCATTAAGAAAAGCACTTTTCACATCCATTTGATAAAGTATAAAATTCATGAAACAAACAAAAGATAATAAAATTCGAATAGATTCTAGTCTAGCAACAGGAGCATATGTTTCATCAAAATCTATACCTTCTTCTTGATTATATCCTTGGGCAACTAATCTAGCTTTGTTCCTTACAACTTGTCCTGATTCATCTAACTTATTCTTGAAATACCCATTTGGTACCAATGATAGTCTGATCAGGAGGTCTAGGAACTAAATCCCATACATCATTTCTTATAAATTGATTTAGTTCATCTTGCATGGCATTCATCCAATATTCATTCTCACAAGCTTCTTGTATATTTTTCGGTTCAAAATCCGACAAGAATGCTGTATGAGAGATCATATTAACATGTGAACATGTCTGAATACCATGGGAGAGGTCACCAATTATTAAGTCATGAGGATGATCTTTAACTTCAACAAATGACTTTGGTAAAGTTGAAGATATCTCAATCGGATCAGTCGACTTGACTGATTCTTCAGTCGACTGCTTTACGTCAGTCGACTGGGAGACCTTATCAGTCGACTTATCAGATAGATTAGTTTGCTCTAAGGATTTAATCACATTATCTAACGGTGATAAATCAGTTTCATCATCTTTATTTAATGTTGATGAAGGTAAGGATTCATCGAATGTAACATGCATTGATTCTTCAATAGTCATTGTAGACTTATTGAAAATTCTATATGCTTTACTCCTATTTGAGTATCCCAAAAAGATACCCTCATTAGATCTAGGATCAAATTTGTCTAAATTATATTTTGTGTTTAGAATAAAACACTTGCAACCAAATGTCTTAAAGTAAGAGACTTTAGGAATTTTATTAAAAAATAACTCGTAACAAGTCTTCTTTAGTTTAGGTCTTAGAAGAATTCTATTCAAAACATAACAAGCTGTAGCAACAGCTTCAGCCCAAAAATGCTTTGGTAGATTGCTTTCAACAAGCATAGTACGTGCGCATTCTTGCAAAGTCCTATTTTTCCTTTCAACCACACCATTTTGTGGTGAAGCTCTAGGAAATGCAAATGAATGTGTTATACCATTCTTGTTGCAATATTCTGTAAATATTTTATTTTCAAATTCTCCACCATGATCACTTCTAATAGTGACTATAGTTAGAGATCTTTGATTTTGAACACGTTTACAAAAATGTGCAAATTCTTCAAAAGCATCATTTTTATGTTTTAAAAAGAATGTCCAAGTGAATCTTGAAAAATCATCTACTAAAACAAACACATATCTACTTTTATTTAAAGAAGCAACTCTAGTAGGGCCAAATAAATCCATATGAATTAATTCAAGTGGCCTACTAGTAGCGATTACGTCTTTTGTTTTAAAAGTGGATTTGATTTGTTTTCCTAGTTGACATGCATCACATAACTTATCCTTTTTAAAGGATAGTTTTGGCAGTCCTTTAACTAGGTTATATTTAGATAATTTTGAGAGATTTTTCATGTTCATATGTCCAAATCTTCTATGCCATAACCAAGATTCATTGTTAGAGGCTATTAAACAAAAATCATTTGAAAAATCAATTGCATTCAAACACAATTCATAAATATTATTTTTACGAAAGCCTTGAAAAACAACATTTTGCATAGTAGAATCATAAATCAAGCATGCATCTTTTTCAAAAACTATTTTATATCCTTTATCACACAATTGACTAATGCTTAAAAGATTATGCTTTAAACCATTAACCAATAGCACATTTTCTATAATAGGGTTAGATATTTTACCGACCATGCCAATACCGATGATTTTGCCTTTGTTGTTATCTCCAAAGGTGACGGTTCCTCCATCTATATTTTGAATGGTGGATAGTAGGTTGGCATGCCCTGTCATGTGTTTTGAACATCCGCTGTCTAATATCCAGCGTTCTTTCTTGGGTACCTATAAAAAAATTTAAGGTAAATATGGTACCCTTTTTATTGGGTCCAAAGCACATTAGTTTGGGGGAAACCAAACCCATGAAGAGTTTGATCTTCCTCCATAAGCAGGAATATAATAGGTAGAATTACACACATTCAGCATAAAAGAATTGATATAAGCAATTCTATCATTCTGATTAAGACTGACTGGAACCCATACTAGTTTGTTCTATCCAGTCGACTTACCAGTGTTGCTCAGTCGACTTGTGCTGTACAGCAGTCGACTGGTCGATACACTAGGTCGACTTATAAGAGGTTTTGATCTCGTGAAATAAGATCCACTTTCTCTGGACAGGCGACTGGTTGTATGGTTCAGTCGACTTAACCGAATGTTAGTATTACTTTTATTACTGAAAGTAACAACCTTTGGTTTTGCAAAGAAATCATACAACTTGTGTGTAACACTAGAAATAGATGCTGATTTATTCTTACTAGTGTTTAAAACAGGAGATTCTTTTACAGAAGGTTTTTTAAAACCAAGTCCAAATTTTTGACTAGATGTAACTTGATGATGAAGCATATCATTTAAATTCTCTTTGCCTTTGTTAAACTTAGACACGTTCTTTGAAATCTCTTCATAATTCTTTTTGAGAGTTTCAAGATCAGTATCTAAACTTGCAATGCGAGAATTTAAGGATTTTACTTCCTTATCAAGGTTAAGATTTTCTTGATTAAGTGTTTGATTCACTTTCTCAAGATTCTTAACTCTAATCTTTTCTTTCTTTAACTCTTGGAATATTTCATTAAAAGTATCAAGAAGATCTTCGGGATCATAATCATTACTTACATGTTCTTGTGCAGCCATAAAACACACATTTGCCACTTCGTTATTTTCATCTGTTTCTTCTTCGGAAGATGAATCACTATCATCCCATGTAGCTTGATAGGCCTTTTTGTTCTTGGCAAATTTGTTCTTTTGATATTTGTCCTTCTTGAAGTTGGATGATTTTCCCTTGTTCTTTGCATTTTCTAAGGGACAATCCTTCTTCATGTGACCTATTTTATTGCACCTGAAACATGTAGGAGGGTCATTAGAATCTTTACTTTTAGAATGAAACTTACCCTTCTTTAAGAACTTCTTGAATTTCCGAGTGAACATTGCTATTTCTTCTTCATCTTCTTCCTCATCTTCTGAGTCAGTCATGGCTTTAAAAGCCAATGATTTCTTCTTTGCTTGGTGTGATTCAGTGTCTTTCTTTCGATCTTCAAGTTGGACCTCATATGCCATGAGATTACCAACAAGATTCTCGAGAGTAAGTGTTGACAAATCATTTGTCTCCTCTATTGCTGTGGTTTTCTTCTCCCATTCTGGAGTGAGTGCACGTAGGACTTTTCTGACCATCTCTGCTTGGGTATAGATCTTTCCAAGCGCCACAAGAGAGTTTGTGATGTCTGTGAATCTTGTAATCATCTCGGACACAGTCTCATTGTCCTTCATTCTGAACATCTCAAACCTGTGGACAAGAACAGAAATTTTAGACTCTTTTACTTTATTTGTTCCTTCATGTGTTACCTCGAGTGTATGCCAAATTTGATGTGCGGTTGTAGCATTGGATACACGGTTGAATTCTTCCTTCGTCAGTGCACAGAATAAAGCATTCATTGCTTTGGCATTGTTCATAGTCTGACTCTTTTGATCATCATTCCATTGTGCATATGGAATGGTAGGGGCAGTGTATTCCGTCTCTGTCATTTGCCATATCTCGTAGTTGATTGATTGGAGATAGATTCGCATTCGGCACTTCCAGTAATTGTAGTTCGTTCCATCAAATAGTGGTGGCCGTTGTGTAGATTGGCCTTCATGGTACTGATTTGTATTTGAAGTAGTTGCCATAGCCTGTAACCTTGCTCTGATACCAAGTGTTGGATCCTGTAGGCTAAGCAACAAACACTAGAGGGGGGGGGGGTGAATAGTGTTTATCAAAAATAAATTGCGGAATAAATAATTTCTCTCGGCACAGTCGACTTAGTGGTGAACCAGTCGACCGATATAGAAAAAATAAAAGAAATTTAAACTCTCGATGCAGTCGACTTATAGATAAGGCAGGCGACTGATGAAGCAAAGAGAACAACTAATACAAGACTGATCAGGCGACTGATACGAAGCTGAGTCGACTGGCCAGACAAGTTTTGCAGAACTTAAGTAAGTAAATGCAGACACAAGATAATCAAACACATAGTACACAAGATATATCCTGGTTCGGTCCTCCCGACCTACATCCAGTCCCCAAGCAACCCACTTGAGATTTCCACTATTCTTGAAAAAATTACAAGAATACCCTACGGCGTTACGACAACAACCTTGTCTAACCCGTAGTCCTTTCTCTCAACCAGAGAAAGCAACCCACTCTACTACCAAGAGTGAAAAGACACCGACTCTACAACCAAGAGTCAACAACCACTCTCCAACCGAGAGCAAAAGTACAAGAAGAATTTTTACAATCAACCTATAGCCTTGTTGGTGTATGTGTTGATGCACGAGGCTAAATCACAAGGTTGACTTCTATACTCAGTCCAGAGCGAATTCAATGCTATACTGGACTGAATGTAGAGAACCAAAGTGTATGAACTTTGAAAGCTTTGTTTCTCACAGAAAAATTTCTTAAAAAGTTTTTCACAGGAATGCTCGGGTGTATTGAAAATCAAGTTATTCTTTTCTGTGAGATATGAAACTCTATATAAGGAGTTTTGATCCCCTGAACGTTGGAAAACAGTTACATAACTGTCAACCAACGGATCAGAACTTTTGATTTTGAAAATCAGAAAACGGTCAAAAGCTCTCGAACAGTCGACTGGGTTGCCATATGAGTCGACTGATCAGAGTTTGAATAATTTTAAACAGTTTTGTACTTATCAGTCGACTGGCAAAAGCTTAAGTCGACAGGTACTTAAAAGTTAAAATTCTTCAAACTGTTTTGACTTATTTTTGGGGGTTTTTAAGAGACACACATTATGAAATTTTGAGTAGTGTGTGTGTGTGTGTGTTGACAAGGCTTTACATCAGACTAAGACTCAACAAGAAATAAAATACAATGTTTACAAGATAAAATAATATAACACATTTGAGCTTGAAGTCTTGAGTCTTGAGTCTTGAATTGAAACTTGATCCTTGTCTTCTTCATCTGTATCTGTTTGAGCTTGTTTGTTTGTTCAGCTATAATTGTCTTTAGTCTCTGCACTGCAATGTCAGCTGTATAACATAGACACATGTTGCACTGTGTTGTGATCATCAAAATCAAGAATCAACAAAGTGGTGGATTCTAGAGGTGGCCCTCGTAGATTCTAGAGGTTGCCCCGTCATCCCACGATGTGGTACTTAGTTCCATGTGACTTGTACGTGTAATCAAATAATGGATTCTAGAGGTGGCCCCCGTAAATTCTAGAGGTGGCCCCCGTCACACATGACGTGGCACGTAGTTCTACGTGGCACTTAGTTCCATATAACTTACAATCATGTATCACCATCACAGAGAACACGGGCCCCCTTCCGAGTACAATCTCCTATATCGTCCACTACTAGGTCTTACCCTTATTACTCCGGCTTGTTATTCTTTTATTACAATGAATCATACATATGCGGTCGATGGAACAGTGTCAAGGAATAGTAACAATGAGAGGTACCAATGGTTATGCAATGGTCGGTATGTAGTGCAATTCATAGATATAAAGTTAACACATTTATATTTAAGAAGCATGAGAACACAATTCTGCACAGCATTACCTTGCTGTACAAAAACTAACTTTCCTGCTCCTACGGGGAAGAAAATTAGAATCCGTCAGAGATTCTAGAAACTAGACTCTCTGCCAATTTCGACACATATTCATACGATACATTTCGATTACAGTAACTATGTCTACTAGTTGATTCTTTATGAGTCTACTGTTCTAGCAGCAACTCAACATCAAGTTATTATATGTATAATTCGACTAAAAATTTAACTATAATTCTTACAAAAATTATAATCGAGTTCCTGACATTGCTTACTAACATTCTTGTAAATTTGGGATTTTAATTCTCATATTAACCTACTGTTTCGATCAATTGAACGTGATGTGGAAATTATAAAGCAGTAATATGAAACTACGATAGTATAGTGGTAGAAATTGCATATTTTACAATCTATAAGTCGGATTGAGGGTCCATCAGATGTTCTAGAAACTAGACACAGTGTGCTACAATTTCTATTTAATATGTTTTAGATATTATCATCAGTAACTGTGTCGAATTCTCGTTCCAACCTGGGGCAGATAGCAGTCCAGAACACATTAGGTTGGTTTTTGCATTTTTCATTTGTAAGGGTATAGTTTTATGGTTAGAATTGAATATACAACTATATCTAAACATCAGCATGGTGTCTATTGTTAACATGACAGATATGAGCACTTTAATATTATTAAACTACGAATATAACCACATGATCACATGCAAGCATAATTCATTCAAATTTTTCTTTCTTTTATAGTTTTGTGTTTCTAATTCGTGTTTGTGCATCATCTGCATATAAGAACGGATTCTCATGTATTTCTATGATATTCGGTTGATGGCAATTGAACGAAATGATGAACAATGTATAGAATTCGAATTCAATGGTATATGGTGGCAACGAGTTGGATTATTAAAAAAAGGATGAACTACTTGCGGAATTCAACGAAATACTTGTACAAGAACAACAAGGGTGTAAAAGGGACGCTTGCCTTATGTGATGGTGAACGGAAACGAGACGAGCGACGACGGAAACATGTGCGAACGACATACAATGCAAACACGTGTACACTACGGGCAACATGGCAACAAGCGGGGCAATGGCAGCAAGAGTGACTGCGGCAAGGCGGCAGTGCTGTGGCGAGGTGGTGCAGCGACGGTCGCGGTGGTTTGGGGTGTGGAGAGCAGCGGTGGAGGTGTTCGGTCGGTCGGGCAGGCAGCAGGGGAGGTGGCATTCACAATGGTTGTCGATGAGGTTGATGACGAAGAGGGGGGGCGCAGTGGCATTGTGGTGGTCGCAAGGGTGGCGCCGAAGTGAGGCGGCAAGTAAGTTAGTGCTGCGGTGGTTGCAGGTTGTAGCGCGCGCTAGCAAAGAGCTCTTCGGTGGTTGCGCGCGCGGTGGAAGGCAGGCAGCGAGTGGCGGTGTGGAGTTCGAAGGTTACGGTGGTGATCGACGGTGGAGGGGCAGATGGGGTTGGAGATGGATTTGGGCGACGGGATCAAAATAGGGGAGAGGAAGAAGGTGGGAGGAGAAAGAGAGGGTACAGGGGGTTATTATATTATATTAATAATATATTCATAATATAGTTATATTATTATAATGAGGGGAATAAATAAGGAATTGATTTGGGGTTAGTGGGGGTAAGTTATGATTTGTTTAATATGTTATTAGAGGGCAAGTTATGCAGGTTATTGAAGGTGAAGGGTTTGGGAATTGTCATGAATTATTGGGTTGAAGTGGGCTTGTGGGCTACACAAGAAATAGAGTAAATAATTGAGTTGGGCCTCTCAGATAAAATTTGTATGAGGGGCTAGGAGAAAAATATAATAGCAATTAGAATAGATTGGGTTGGAAATTAGAATGAGGGATTCAAGGAGAGACTAAGAGTTCAACATGAGCTTACAACCAAGATAATTATGAAAGCAACAGAAATGTGAAAAATTGAAATACAATAATATGGAAGATAAAATACAGAATATTAAGAAATGAATACAAAACCGTATAATCGGAAATGGGAGTTACAACTTCTAACTTCTATCCATGGACTTCAATCTTTGGAATGATTTGAAGTTGATTACTTCATATTTTTAAATGTTTTAAAGTTCATCACTATATATTTTGTTACTCTAGTTGCATTTGGATTTTGTTACTCTAGTGATGGATGATGATTTTTAACATATTTTGGATTTTGGAATTTGTGATGGATGATGATTGTAATGGAATTATAACTTCTTTTTCTTGGAATTGTGTTGTAGTTAGTTTCATGGGATTGTATTTATTCAACATAGAGTTTATTGGAATTTTGATGTTGCACAGGTACCTTAAAAATGGAACAAAACAACCAAAAGGAAGGGCAATTGAAAAACTACTTGCAACAATTTTAAAAATACCTAGAGTAAACTAGCTTGCCGACTTGGTCTGGAGCAAACTCGGGTATCTCGATACCTAGAGTTTGTTCCACAGACCCAAAAATTCTTAAGTCCCAGTCTCGGGCTGTACCTTCGCAATCACCCACTTCTCCAGTTCCTTATTATCACCCACAATTCTCGTATATCGATTCGGTTGACTTTCCACTCTCCCGCACTTCTCTTAAGGAGGTAGTGTAACACCCCGCAAAATTTAAATGACAATTTTGCCCTCGGATGTTACGCACGTGCATTTTGTACTGTTACTAATTATATCCATAACGCATTTTGATATGTATTTTAAAATTCCAATTATTTATGCAATCCCGTATTCTTAAAATTACATTTGAGACAACTCGAATGCAAAATTTCAATCTTTGAGTTTTACGTGCTTTTTATGTATTATCGATGCACGTGTCGAATTCGGGTATTCCACCGTTACGTGCAAAGTTTTCAATGGACTTCAATTATTTATCTTTATAAACATGTTTGAATTTGTTTTGTAAACGAAAATTCAATTTTTGACAATCTTTATTAAAATAAACTTTCTACGTGCAATACACGTGTTTTCTGTACGTTTGAGTATATTATCAAATATGTATGTTAAATATACTTTTTG
Organism: Hemerocallis citrina; assembly: GCA_017893485.1. Classification (NCBI taxonomy): domain Eukaryota; kingdom Viridiplantae; phylum Streptophyta; class Magnoliopsida; order Asparagales; family Asphodelaceae; genus Hemerocallis; species Hemerocallis citrina. The sequence continues at coordinate 275,344 of JACEHZ010000366.1, forward strand.
TTGCATTCCAATTGATTATAAATATTTTTCGGTTCATAAAGTCAATTTTTGTATTTTTGAGATTTTACGGGCGACGCACGTGTTTCGGTGCACGTGTTTTAAGCGTATTATTCTTTCAAAATAAATTTCATGAAATTGTTTGTGTCTATTTTTATTGTGCATGAAAAGTATAATTTTTAAGTTAATTTCATATATATTTATTACATATATAGATAATTATTTTAAAAGGATTAAATAAATAAATTGTTTTTGTACACAAAGCACGTGCACGTGCACACGTGCGATGTGCACATTTTTGAGGACCGGGCTGATTAGAGAGGAGGGAAATTCTGGAGTTTTGATTTTGGAAATAGGAGGGAAAGAAAGTTACAAGTTTTTAGATATGGGTTAGTGGTGTTCATGTGGGAGGTAGTTATACTAACTACCCTACTACTTCCTTATAAAAGTACCCCCTTAATCTCTCATTCTCTCATCTCTTTTCTCCCTTCTCTCTTGCCAATCCGAAAGCAACAATCAAACCAGCAAAGCTCTGTCCATTCTCCACCTAAATCACCATTCCACTTGCCTATATACATATACTAATGTATATATATGTACATACATAGTACGTGTATATGAAAGAAGATGGGAGATTGTCCTTGTTGTTGCCGAATGGAGTGGGGATAGAGATGCTCTTGATGATTGTTGCTTGCCGAGATGGAGTGTGGGGCTAGCTTTGGTGCACGGATTTCGAGGAGTTGCAAATTGGAGTTTCTTTAGGAGCTCCAAATTCTAGGAGTTCATTTGGGTAACAAATCTTCATTTTTAGGTGGGTGTTTCTTAAATGCTTTCTAATTTAAGAGTAGATATTGCATGATAGTTGATATATGATTCATTTGGTTGAAATTGAATTGATTGCATGCAAATTAAATGAATCGTTAAATTTTGATGGATTGTGGTAAACGCAAATTGCTATGCTTGTTATGATTGCTAGTTGAATTGCTAAGAATTGAAGTGATTGCATGAAATTTATGCATGTTGAGACATGATTACAATAATGCACACATGTTGTTGTTGAGAATGTGGCGAAGAAGTGTGATTTTAACCTCAAAATGTTATTTATACGAGTATAGAGATTTTTGTAAAGTGATTTTGATAAAAGAAAACAGTCTATTTTGGAAAATCGATTGAATATGTGTTTTGATGAATTTTAAGGATTTCATTTGAAAAATGAGAAACTTGAGAACTTGATAACATATACGATATTGTTTTAAAAGGAATATATTCTGAAAATGATCTATGTTTTTATATGGGAGTACAAATTAATTAAAAGGTCGAAAATGTATGCAAAGATGCAATTGGTGAATTTGACAGTCGACTGTTCACTTCCACAGTCGACTGGTAAGTGTAAAAAAGTTGGTTTTCAACAGCGGGACAGTCGACTGAATACTTTCACAGTCGACTGCTGTTGTCACAAATTTGATGTTTGAGTTTCAAGATATTTGCGGGACAGTCGACTGATACTGTCACCAGTCGACTGAACCGACTGTGTTATTACTGAAGTTTCAAGTCTCGTAGAGCAGTCGACTGTCTGCTTTCATAGTCGACTGGATCGAGCTGACTGTTGTTTTTGATGTTCAAAGTACTCACGGAACAGTCGACTGATACTACCACCAGTCGACTGAACCGAACTATTTTCTGGTTCTTGAGTTTGGATTTGATCCTTGACAAATGAAAGTTAAATAAGTTGAATATGAGATTTTATGGTTATTAATATGTGATTGAGTTTTATTGTGAAATGCACACAAGGTTATGAAAGATGAAATTGATAAAGAAATCAAATTGAATTGTTCTCTTGTCATGAGATTATAAAGGAAATGTTTTGAGAAAGAGTTTGGGAACAAAAGAAATGGAATTATTATTGGAGATTGATTATGAAATATTGTTGATCTCTAGAATGAGATAGTTGTTGGAATCTAGAGGCTGGGCGAGACCCTAGTGACCGGCAGTATTATTTATGATTTGAGAGCTAACCGTTGAGGGTTGAGCGTCTCTTGAGAAGTAGCCAGGTAGGCTGACTGTCTCTGTTGTTGATTTAAGTCCGGTAGGGTAAGCTAGCTCTAGGTTGTGATGATTTTCTTTAAAACAAACTTTGTAAGGCTATGGTGGAAGTAAGAGAAAAACATAAGTATGGGAGCCTCGAGTCTACGATGCGGATGTGATCCACAGAATGCATGCTTGATGAGTCAAGACATGGCGTGGGCAATACTCCAGAATGATCGGGATCTTGGCGACGCTTGTGGGATGTTTGGTGACTGCAAGAGGATCGTGTTCAGGGAGGAGGCTGAATTATCGCAGAACGCATGCTTGATGAGTCAAGACATGGCGCGAGGTTCCCCTCCAGGGTCTTGGACAGGTGCTTGTAATCATGGAACGTCTATGACACTTGCTGAAATTACAGATAGATACATAGTGGAGATGTAATGAAAGTGAGAGAAAACACGGGTATGAGAACTAGAGTTTACGGTGTGGGTGTGTGAGCCGCAGAATGCATGCTTGATGAGTCAAGACATGGCGCGGGCACAACTCAGAATGATCGGACTTTAGCCACGCTGGTGGGATGTTTTGGTGACTGCAAGAGGGTCGTGTTCAGGGAGGAGGCTGAATTACCGCAGAATGCATGCTTGATGAGTCAAGACATGGCGCGGGATTCCCCTCCAGGGTCTTGGACACGTGCTTTTACTCACAGACCATCTAGGATACTCACCGTAGTTACAGGAATAGATTAAGTCATGGCGAGGGATTGAACCCTACAAGATGAAGAACGATTAAGGGCTTGCCCTCGGACCTATGTAGTATGGGATGCATAGAATCCGAACAAGTGTGCATTAGTGTCATGTAATATAATAACTGCATTAAGGACTAAGTGCACTGCACAACACGACATCTATAGGATAGTCCCTTGTAGTTCTGTTTGTGATCAAGTTTGTGTTTGCTAAAGTATTTGAGAATCGTTATACTGTTTCCGGCATAGAGAGGATGGCCGTGTATAATATTTCGTCAGTTGTAAGCAACTGACGCACCCACAGTTTTATATGCAGGGTTTGGAGTTACATGAAGATATAAAGAGAACTGATGCTGTTGATTATTTAAATGTTAAAGTTGTAACAGTTATACATTCATTATTGTTGTATTTTATTAATTCCGCTGCTTATTGATGTAAAAGACTCTGATGTAATTATTGTTGAAATAAAAGTTTTAAATTCCTTGTAAAATTGTACGAAAGAAGTGAAAAGATCCTGTAGAACATCTCGAATTCAGTGATTTGGGATTCGAGGAGTTACAGAGTGGTATCAGAGCCACGCTTCTAAGTAGTGCAAATTTATACGGAACGACACCCTAGAAGTGGACATTAGAGTGTGAGTTCAGTTTATAGAGATTTAAATGTAAGTGATTTACATTTGTGTTGCTCTATAGGCTGATGTTTTTCTCTTCCTTTTTCCCTATTGGATGGTTGGAGTCATGAATGGAAGTTGTTATTAAATTTAAATTCATTCATGATGCTCTCCTCGTATACATTGATTTGAGATTGTATGCGAGCTCATTTTCTCTGGGTATCAGAGTGGCGCAGTGGAAGCGTGGTTGGTTTGAACCGTCATTCATGATACCTTACACATGGACACACTTTCCCCATCAAATTATTTTATATGGATTTTCATCATAGTACTTTTTAACATTTAATATTTTCCAAATAAATATTTTCCTATACTATTAAACCGTATTAATATCTTTTATTTTGTCTATTTTCCTTAGTCTTGATCTTTTTGAACTTGTTTTGTTTGTCCTTCCGTTCTAAAATTCTATCTTTCGTGTTTTATGTCACTTTACGTCCATCCGTTTATATCTGTTATTATTTTATACATTCGGTTAAATTTATACTACCACTATTATTTTCAATTATTATTACATTTTGAATTTTGCTTGTGAATTTTGCTTATGTGTATTTATTTTACATGATTTGAATTTGTGATACGATATTCTATATACTTAAGTATATTTTAACGAGATTGAAATATTTTATCCGTATAAATACAACAAACTAATTTGATTTATTGTCTGCATTCGATATTATTATCATTACATGTTGTCTACTAATTTGTTTTGTTATGTTTATAGAATTTTGTAATTTACGTTTTCTTAAATATAATGCGTATACTCGTTATTTGTACTTTACTTTATTGTCTTTACATTCTTGATTACTACATATGTTTTCCATTGAATTTTTATATGTGTTATGTATTTCAAGGTACTTACTAGACATATAATTTTATCATCCTCCGATTATTAAATTACTATTTTTATGCATAATTATTTGTATCAAATGTCCTAATTTGCTACACTATATCATTATTGTTTTCAATTTTATTCCCAACATGTGCATATATTTTACATTATTTTGGTGTTATAAATAATTTTTCATTACTACTAATTAGTACCCTCTATGTTGATATATCCTATACACCTATTTTGATATTTCGTTGTGTAAAATCTTTTCTGTATCATTGATTTTTTAAAAACATCCCATATCTAATCTAAGTATACATGGGAGATTACATCTTTCCATCTTTCGCTTTGGTGCAACTTAATGTCGAGAAGGCAAATATGCAACTAGACATCATTGGAGGCAAACTGCAACTGGAAGTCGGGGAGGCAAAGTTTGCAACTGAATGTCCAGAAGGCAAACTGCAACTGGATGTCGGTGAGGTAAAGTTTGCAACCGAATGCCCAGAAGGCAAATTGCAACCGGATATCATAGGAGCAATTATGCAACTTGAGATCAAGATAGGCAAGTCTGCTATTGGATACCAGCGAGACGAACCTAAACCAAAATGAAATATTATACTTAGAAGACCCCTACCTTGTTTTCTATAATATTCACTTATAACTATTTCATTTGGTACTAGCTTATACTATTTTATAATATTTTGTAACCTAGCACTATGCTGTTTATACTGATTTCTTTATTCATCAAACTTGTGTATATACCGCTTAATTTCAACTATCTTGCCGTCTTCTTCATAGTACTTTGTATTTTATGTGAGTTAGTATTTCATACAACTTTGTTGTATTTTGCTATTTTAAATTTGGTGGCTACTCACCTAACAGTTTTATACTTCTGTTATAATTCTTGATTCACTTTTATATCATTAGTTTTGCATTGTGACTACCACAATATATTATTTTACTCCTGCACATCTTTTTATAAATTTTGTATCATGATGTTGTTGTTTTGTCCTATAATTTCCGTCTATGTATATACATAATTTTGTATGCTGATTTCTTGGTCTATTTGACAAATCGAAATTTTTTGGATTTCGCCTTTTTCATTTGTTATCATACATATATGATGATTGTATTTACCTTACAAATTACTTTATAATATCGATTTATATACAAAGTCATTTTTTTTCATTGTCTATACTTTTCCTTATTATATAACTAGTTTTCGCACTACTTTCAACAGTACGTTTTACTACTACGATGTCTTGTTTGACTGCTACAATCATTTATAATTTTCATATCATGCTATTTATTTCACCTCTATAATTTTTCGTCTATGTGATTTTTGTAAGTTGGTTTTCTCGCTCTACTGAATAATTCGAAAGTATTTTGTATACCTAATTTTCAAATTGTATGTATAATTATTAAAGCTACCTTACAAATTATTTTATGATACTAATTTGTATACAGAATTATTTTATGATTTCTATACTTTTACTATATTCTCTTCTCAGATATTTCTCAAACTGTTAAATTGCTAGTTTTTGTCATATAGTATCAATTTAGTTTGCGACTTTTACCATTTATTACATTGATAAATTTTTTGTATTGAATCTATTTATGAAATACCCATTAACTATGTTTTTCTTTATTGCATTGTTTTCTGAAATTATTTCACAATTAATGACTAAGTTCATTTATCATTTTACCTAATGGTTTACTTAATAATATTTTTGTACGTAAACTCTTTTCAAAATACACTACCCTCTATTGTCGTATTTGTTTTCTTATGCTACCTTCCTAGTTTTCTTGTTTAGTTCTGGTAAAATTTTGATACTCATAAATTTCTTAAATAGATTTTTGTCTCATTTTTTCACATTGCTTACTTTTATGCTATATGTATTTTTTTTTTTATGTTTGTAATTTCTATATGTTATAATGATATTTTCTTTGGTGTGTACAAAATACTGCCTTTACCATAGTGAGTTCTGGGGACGGAATTGTTCTAAGGGGGGGAGAGTGTAACACCCCGCAAAATTTAAATGACAATTTTGCCCTCGGGTGTTACGCACGTGCATTTTGTACTGTTACTAATTATATCCATAACGCATTTTGATATGTATTTTAAAATTCCAATTATTTATGCAATCCCGTATTCTTAAAATCACATTTGAGACAACTCGAATGCAAAATTTCAATCTTTGAGTTTTACGTGCTTTTTACGTATTATCGATGCACGTGTCGAATTCGGGTATTCCACCGTTACGTGCAAAGTTTTCAATGGACTTCAATTATTTATCTTTATAAACATGTTTGAATTTTTTTTGTAAACGAAAATTCAATTTTTGACAATCTTTATTAAAATAAACTTTCTACGTGCAATACACGTGTTTTCTGTACGTTTGAGTATATTATCAAATATGTATGTTAAATATACTTTTTTTTGCATTCTAATTGATTATAAATATTTTTCGGTTCATAAAGTCAATTTTTGTATTTTTGAGATTTTACGGGCGACGCACGTGTTTCGGTGCACGTGTTTTAAGCGTATTATTCTTTCAAAATAAATTTCATGAAATTGTTTGTGTCTATTTTTATTGTGCATGAAAAGTATAATTTTTAAGTTAATTTTATATATTTATTACATATATAGATAATTATTTTAAAAGGATTAAATAAATAAATTGTTTTTGTACACAAAGCACGTGCACGTGCACACGTGCGATGTGCACATTTTTGGGGACCGGGCTGATTAGAGAGGAGGGAAATTCTGGAGTTTTGATTTTGGAAATAGGAGGGAAAGAAAGTTACAAGTTTTTAGATATGGGTTAGTGGTGTTCATGTGGGAGGTAGTTATACTAACTACCCTACTACTTCCTTATAAAAGTACCCCCTTAATCTCTCATTCTCTCATCTCTTTTCTCCCTTCTCTCTTGCCAATCCGAAAGCAACAATCAAACCAGCAAAGCTCTGTCCATTCTCCACCTAAATCACCATTCCACTTGCCTATATACATATACTAATGTATATATATGTACATACATAGTACGTGTATATGAAAGAAGATGGGAGATTGTCCTTGTTGTTGCCGAATGGAGTGGGGATGGAGATGCTCTTGATGATTGTTGCTTGCCGAGATGGAGTGTGGGGCTAGCTTTGGTGCACGGATTTCGAGGAGTTGCAAATTGGAGTTTCTTTAGGAGCTCCAAATTCTAGGAGTTCATTTGGGTAACAAATCTTCATTTTTAGGTGGGTGTTTCTTAAATGCTTTCTAATTTAAGAGTAGATATTACATGATAGTTGATATATGATTCATTTGGTTGAAATTGAATTGATTGCATGCAAATTAAATGAATCGTTAAATTTTGATGGATTGTGGTAAACGCAAATTGCTATGCTTGTTATGATTGCTAGTTGAATTGCTAAGAATTGAAGTGATTGCATGAAATTTATGCATGTTGAGACATGATTACAATAATGCACACATGTTGTTGTTGAGAATGTGGCGAAGAAGTGTGATTTTAACCTCAAAATGTTATTTATACGAGTATAGAGATTTTTGTAAAGTGATTTTGATAAAAGAAAACAGTCTATTTTGGAAAATCGATTGAATATGTGTTTTGATGAATTTTAAGGATTTCATTTGAAAAATGATAAACTTGAGAACTTGATAACATATACGATATTGTTTTAAAAGGAATATATTCTGAAAATGATCTATGTTTTTATATGGGAGTACAAATTAATTAAAAGGTCGAAAATGTATGCAAAGATGCAATTGGTGAATTTGACAGTCGACTGTTCACTTCCACAGTCGACTGGTAAGTGTAAAAAAGTTGGTTTTCAACAGCGGGACAGTCGACTGAATACTTTCACAGTCGACTGCTGTTGTCACAAATTTGATGTTTGAGTTTCAAGATATTTGCGGGACAGTCGACTGATACTGTCACCAGTCGACTGAACCGACTGTGTTATTACTGAAGTTTCAAGTCTCGTAGAGCAGTCGACTGTCTGCTTTCATAGTCGACTGGATCGAGCTGACTGTTGTTTTTGATGTTCAAAGTACTCACGGAACAGTCGACTGATACTACCACCAGTCGACTGAACCGAACTATTTTCTGGTTCTTGAGTTTGGATTTGATCCTTGACAAATGAAAGTTAAATAAGTTGAATATGAGATTTTATGGTTATTAATATGTGATTGAGTTTTATTGTGAAATGCACACAAGGTTATGAAAGATGAAATTGATAAAGAAATCAAATTGAATTGTTCTCTTGTCATGAGATTATAAAGGAAATGTTTTGAGAAAGAGTTTGGGAACAAAAGAAATGGAATTATTATTGGAGATTGATTATGAAATATTGTTGATCTCTAGAATGAGATAGTTGTTGGAATCTAGAGGCTGGGCGAGACCCTAGTGACCGGCAGTATTATTTATGATTTGAGAGCTAACCGTTGAGGGTTGAGCGTCTCTTGAGAAGTAGCCAGGTAGGCTGACTGTCTCTGTTGTTGATTTAAGTCCGGTAGGGTAAGCTAGCTCTAGGTTGTGATGATTTTCTTTAAAACAAACTTTGTAAGGCTATGGTGGAAGTAAGAGAAAAACATAAGTATGGGAGCCTCGAGTCTACGATGCGGATGTGATCCACAGAATGCATGCTTGATGAGTCAAGACATGGCGTGGGCAATACTCCAGAATGATCAGGATCTTGGCGACGCTTGTGGGATGTTTGGTGACTGCAAGAGGATCGTGTTCAGGGAGGAGGCTGAATTATCGCAGAACGTATGCTTGATGAGTCAAGACATGGCGCGAGGTTCCCCTCCAGGGTCTTGGACAGGTGCTTGTAATCATGGAACGTCTATGACACTTGCTGAAATTACAGATAGATACATAGTGGAGATGTAATGAAAGTGAGAGAAAACACGGGTATGAGAACTAGAGTTTACGGTGCGGGTGTGTGAGCCGCAGAATGCATGCTTGATGAGTCAAGACATGGCGCGGGCACAACTCAGAATGATCGGACTTTAGCCACGCTGGTGGGATGTTTTGGTGACTGCAAGAGGGTCGTGTTCAGGGAGGAGGCTGAATTACCGCAGAATGCATGCTTGATGAGTCAAGACATGGCGCGGGATTCCCCTCCAGGGTCTTGGACACGTGCTTGTACTCACAGACCATCTAGGATACTCACCGTAGTTACAGGAATAGATTAAGTCATGGCGAGGGATTGAACCCTACAAGATGAAGAACGATTAAGGGCTTGCCCTCGGACCTATGTAGTATGGGATGCATAGAATCCGAACAAGTGTGCATTAGTGTCATGTAATATAATAACTGCATTAAGGACTAAGTGCACTGCACAACACGACATCTATAGGATAGTCCCTTGTAGTTCTGTTTGTGATCAAGTTTGTGTTTGCTAAAGTATTTGAAAATCGTTATACTGTTTCCGGCATAGAGAGGATGGCCGTGTATAATATTTCGTCAGTTGTAAGCAACTGACGCGCCCACAGTTTTATATGCAGGGTTTGGAGTTACATGAAGATATAAAGAGAACTGATGCTGTTGATTACTTAAATGTTAAAGTTGTAACAGTTGTACATTCATTATTGTTGTATTTTATTAATTCCGCTGCTTATTGATGTAAAAGACTCTGATGTAATTATTGTTGAAATAAAAGTTTTAAATTCCTTGTAAAATTGTACGAAAGAAGTGAAAAGATCCTGTAGAACATCTCGAATTCAGTGATTTGGGATTCGGGGCGTTACAGGTAGGATGCTCCAACTTCATGCTATCTCCAGCTTGTAAGCACCCTAACCATCTTATCAGAACCAGCGCTCGCATTATGGCAAAAAAACAAGAGATCGCTAATTCATCGCACCCTCTCGATTCTTTACCGCAAGCAATGAATTTCTCTGGCATCAACCTAGGCCATCCCCAACCCCATTCTGAACAAAAATTTCTTGGATCCATATTACAATTTCAATTTGACGCATTGTCCGATAAGGAGATGGTCGGCCTAGCCCTGGACATGGGATTTTTGGTCAATTCTGATAATGCGTCACAATTACATGCTATTAGGCAGAAAGAACGTGTTAGAGTTTGGGAGCACATACTTCTTAATGATTAATAATTCTTGGAACATCCGGGGTCTCAATTGCCCCATCAAACAAAGGGCAATTTACCAATTAATATCCCCCTCCTACTGTGATCTTATTTCTATTCAAGAATCGAAGATCGATTCGCCTTCCCCGACTATCTTTGGCGTGATAGGCGGATCCATTATCTCGAAATGGATCTCCTTAGACGCGATAGGATCAAGGGGAGGTATCCTTTTCGGTTTCAAAGAATCGGCCTTTTCTTATAGCGGTTCGACGGCTTAATTTTTTTCTTGTCGTCCAACTGCACTGGACAGCTCTCAACTGCCCTCTCTCAGTGATTTCAGTTTATGGACCCTCCACCTCTGATAGGCGCCAGTTTTTCTGGAATGAATTCCTTTTGCTTCACAATTTCACCGATGGTCTTTGTTTTTTCTGTAGAGACTTTAATGTTACCAGGTTTTCCTCTGAAAGGTCTACCCCGAACGCCTCCCTCTATCACCCCAATATTTTTAACGATTGCATCCAAGCTTTGCAGTTGACCGATATTCCACTTATCGGTAGATCTTTCACTTGGTCCAATCTTCGTCATCCCCCAATGTTGGCCAAACTCGACCGATTCCTTGTTTCCCATAACTGGATTAACCAGTTTCACAACTCTTTCTCCAAAGCGTTACCCAACCCATCCTCCGACCAGGTTTCCATCTCTCTCTACTCAAACTTTCCTTTCTCTCATCAGCATAAATTCCGCTTCGAAAAATTTTGGTTACAAGACCAAACCTTCGCCAATCTTATTGTCGAATGTCTATCGTCGGTTACTGGATCCTCTGGTCTGGGTAACATCCTTCTCAAACTTCATGCCATTAAGTTCGGGTGTAAGATCTGGCATTACGAAAGATAAAATAACACAGTTTTCCTTAAAAATTTTCTCCTAGCCTCCATCTAGTCCATAGATAAGCTAGAGGAACAGGGTCCCCTTTCTGATTCCTTTCATTCTGAACGGCTCTCGTGTAAGCGAGATTATACCAACATCCTCCATCAAGACCATATTAAATGGGCTCAAAGATCCAGATTTAGATGGTTAAAGGAGGGTGACGGCAATACCGCCTTCTTTCACAACTTTGCTTCGCACAGGCAACGATGCAATCGGATCTCTGCGATCACTGACAACGGTAGAGATCTAAACTCCGATCAGGAGATCCATAGTGCTTTTCTTTCTTTCTACAAAAATTTAATTGGCTCGTTCAAACAATGCTCTATTTGCCTTGATTGGCACCAACTTTATGGTTCTCAAGCTCAGGACCTATCTTCTCTTGAGGCCCCCCTTTCAGTTGAAGAGATTAAAGTGGTTGTTTTCTCATTAAAGAGCGATTTTGCTCTGGGTCCGGACGGATTCCCAGCCTTTTTTTTCCAAAAATTCTGGCTATGGCTTAAAGACGATCTCCTCCGTATGTTTACAGGACTCCATCAGGGTTCCTTCTCCTTCGACCGCATTAATTATGCACACATTGTGCTCATTCCCAAATTGGTGGGAGTGCACTCTGTGGTGCAATTTAGGCCTATTAGCCTTATCAACACCTCTTTCAAAATCATAATGAAAGTTCTATCCACTAGGCTCAGTGTGATCTTATCTCCCCTCATTGATACCGCCCAATCGGGTTTCATCAAGGACCGCTATATCCTCGATAGTGTTGCCTCGGCTCAAGAAATCATATCCCATTGTCATAACTCTAACGCCGAGGGTATCCTTCTCAAACTTGATTTCCAAAAAGCTTTGGACAACGTTAGCTGGGACTTCCTGTTTAAAATTCTTATTAATAGGGGATTCGATCCCAAATGGATTACGTGGATTAAATTCAGTCTCTACTCAGGCACCTTATCCATCATTGTCAATGGCTCTGAGGGTCACAAATTTAAAATTAAATGCGGTCTCCGCCAAGGAGACCCACTTTCATTCCTTTTATTTAGTCTCGTTGCAGACGTTTTTAGTAAACTTCTTCGCAATGCTTGGGAAGCTCAGATCATTGAAGGCCTAGGTGAATCGAGTCACTTTCACGGTCTGCTGAATTTGCAGTACGCTGATGATATGATCATCCTCGCAAAACCAAATTCTCATACTCTCCGCAACCTAAAACTTCCGCTGTATAGCTTTGAATTAGCCTCGGGCCTTTCGATCAATTTCCAAAAATCTTCTGTTCTCTGGCTGGGAGGCTCTCCCAATTGCCAGATTGAGATATCCAACTTCTTTAGTTGTCCTATTGCCTCTTTCCCCATAATGTATTTGGGCATTCTCCTACGATGGGGTAAGCTGCATAAAGCTGATTGGTTGCCCATGGTGGAAAAGGTAGAATCCAGGCTTAACGTGTGGTCTGGGAAACTCCTTTCCCGTGGTGGTAGACTTATCCTCCTGAACTCGGTTCTCTCCTCTATCCCTCTTTATATGATGTCATTCTATTTGTTCCTTCTTGGGTCATCAAGCGGATAGATCAAATTAGAAGTAACTTTTTCTGGTCTACATCCTCCATTCTCAAGCCAGGTTCGCACCTTAGCAACTGGAAACTGGTCTGCTCTTCCAAGGAAGCAGGTGGTTTAGGGGTGTTGAATCTCAGACACCAAAACATTGCTTTGTTGGGTAAATGGCGTTGGAGATGCTTAAAATTTGATCATATTCCGTGGATCCAAAGTATCAAGGTTAACTGTTTTTCCACTAGACCAATGTGGGAATTCTCGCCCATTATTCACCGCAATGCCTCCTCGTTCTGGAGGGGGTTTGGAAAGCGGCTGCAGCATTCCAATGCGGCATCCTCCATGATTGTTTCGACAGATCGAAGACCAAGTTCTGGTCCGATCTCTGGATTGGTAACATCAAACTAGCCTCCGCTTTCCCAGCACTTTTCTGCTTGGCATCCAATCCCCTAGCCACAGTGGCAGATTCCTTCACCCTTATTAACTTGCAAAGGCATTGGATCATCCCATTTTCAGCCGATATTCCTTCACACCTTTCTTCTGATCTTAACGACCTCCTATCTTCCCTTAACCATTTCATTTGGCACCCAAAAGAAGATTTTAGTTGGCGTTGGAATTCGGCGGGGAATTTCACTGTTAAATCCTTTTATAATTTTCTGAACTTTCGAGGCATCAACTCCCCTTTCGCCGAGTTTTTTTGGAGCACATGTGCCCCTCTGAAGGTTAAAATCGTCTCTTAGCTCTCTCTCAACAACAAATTGCTCACTGTCGAAATCCTCAACAAAAGGAATTTGGCGTGGGCACAGATGTGCCCCCTTTGCTCTAATAATTTTGAAGACGTAAACCACCTTTTTGTCGGATGCGACCTCATTTGTCCCTTATGAAAAATTTGTTCTCTAGCCTGGGAAGTCTCTTCGATCCCTTCCAACTTATCCTCTAGTTGGTCCTTGCCTCCCACGAATAAAAGATACCGCAAATCGTGGAATCTATCGGTTCAAATTATTATTTGGATCACGTGGTCAGAAAGAAAATAAGAGGTTATTCAAGCACAATGCATCCCCTATTTCTATTATAATTGTAGACTTTTTATTTCTTTTTAATTTCTGGTCTTCTTCATTAAAAATGGAAGCTAGGGACTCTCTTTACAGTCATAGACTAGACGAATCTTTACATTGCCTCCGTAATCTTAATGCTTTATAATTTCCTTTACTTATGAGATTATTTATAGTCTCTGACTTGTGTCGCAGGGCTAAAGAACTGGCTGTTTCCTCTCCAGTGGACTGCGACTTCATGGTTTCTTTTGTCCTGGGTTACCTCTCCCGTATTTGAGGCTCAGTGGAGGTTTTTTAGGTGGTTTCTTTTGGTCCCATTGGATCTCTGATCCTCTGTCTGTGATGCTCTAGTTTCACTAGCTTGTTTATAAGCAGGAGTTAATTTTGGTTGGTTACTTACTCGTTAGTTCTACTGAGTATTGTGTACTAGCGCCTCTTTAGCCCAGCACTTTAGCTGTTTTTGGTGTTTTATCACTCAGATGGTATGAGTATTTTGTTCTCTCTAATGTGCATTTTCTTTCCGTCTGGTATCCTTCTTTTCCTGCCTGTATGATTTATTTTGGCTCCTTGCGGTTTAGAGAGAGAGAGGAAGCTTCAGCCTCTCTGTTCTCTCAGTTTGCTGAGTTAGTAGGAGCTGGTCTCTTTGCTCCTTTATTGTTTTGTGGTATCTATGATGTTCTCTTTCATCTCTCTGTGTTATGGATGTTTCTTGATTATATTTTTTATTTGCCAACTTGGGGTGTTATTGTTAGCTTGAAGGCCTTCGGCCGGTCGTCAAAGGATGTGCCTGGTTTTTCTTTGATTGGGCATGGGTCAGGACACTGCTGTGCTCCTGGTCACGGGTGCCTACTTTTCGGGGGCCAATGGCAACTTTCTTTCTGTTGCCAGGCACCGTTTGCAACTGCCTCTTCCTTTGTCCCACAGGGGCCTTCGCCTGAGTTGCGATATCCTAGTTGCTATACTCGATCTATGTCGGAAGCATTCCTAGTTTCTCCTGAACTCCGGATCGAGGCTCCCGGTGTCTTCAGGGCGTTCCCTTGGCTGTCGAAGGTCTCTCCTTTGTAGGAGGGTCGAGGAAGTGAGTGCACACCTATTTCCTGCTTCTGTTGTCTCCAGCTATTGGATGTTGGTCCACTCGCATTTTGGTATTCATAGCTGTTGGGAGTTTGTTGCCTTTGTATTTATTCTTGATGTTTGTTGCCGCTAATTTCGGTGGGGGCAAACAGATAGAATTTGTGAGTTCGTGGAAAACCTGAATAGCAAACACCTAACCTGTTCCGCCGGAGCTTGACCGTTGACCCCCGCCGTTCACCTGCAAGGAAGTACGAGACACCGGGGTTGATCCCGGCGACGCACCCTCTGACGCTCAAGTCAGTAACCAGAAATGATTATGAAAGAGCGTTTAACTAGAAAAAGATTGATTACCTCTTAAAGGAGATGGATGGGGGGTATTTATAGGCGTCTCAGGGAACAGTTTAGGAATGTAATCCCCGTGATCTGATAGGGAATATTCCCTTTTTCAACAGATTAGGAATGTAATCTGATAAGGTATATTCCTCGTAGTCAGATAAGGAATTTAATCCCCAAATCCCAGTGAATAGGTAGATGTATATCAGAGCCGTTGATCGTGATCAATCAGGGACCTTGATTCTGTCTTGTTGGATTGGGTGCGCAGCGGGTTAAAACCCGCACCCTCTTGTTGGTGGATCCATTCGTGGGTTATTGGGTTCTAGGAGGGAAGACCCAATATCCTTTTTGTTCTTTTTTGTAGGCGAAATTACCGTTTTACCCCCAGGTCTCAAGATTCGCGTCTGATTTGGACGGTTCCGATTAAACCCTGTTTTTAGCCATATCACGAGCCCCCCACTCCTAAAGGCTAAATTTGATCGGCCTTTGAGGAGTAGTTTAGCTTTTTTGATGGCTAGCGGAGTTGTATCGGAGTTCAAATGAAGGGTTTGCGAATCTTGAGAGAGGTAGAGTGGTAATTCCTTATGATCGGGCGGTGTTCTTGTGTGAATATCTTCTCGGTTTCGTAATCTCTCGGTGAACAGTTCTGTCGTTTCCCTCTGTCGGAAGTTGCGTTTACCGGCGCCACAACTCCGACCCTTCCCCGAGCTCGACGACCAGGATGCCGAGGTCGGAGATCGGTTCGGCGATTCTTTCCGATGGGGAGAGGGACCTCGGCGTGGTCGCGAGCCTGGAGAGGGGGCTCGCCGAAGTCCGAAGGCCAGATTTCCCATGTACAGGGGGTCGGAACCAAGGGCGTTTGGCGGTCAATGTCGACCTTAGGCTTATAACACGGTCGGTGGCAAAAACGCTCGGTAGCTGGTGCCGAGCTCAAGCCCGTAATACGGTCGGTGGCAAGAACGCTCGGAGCGGGCGCCGAACTCAAGCCCGTAATACGGTCGGTGGCAAGATCGCTCGGAGCGGGTGCCGAGGCTTGAGACTTGTATTACGGTCGGTGTCAAGAACGCTCGGCAGCTGGTGCCGAGGCTCGAGACTTGGAAATTTTTTGGAGATCTTGACTGCCGAACTCAAGCCCGTAATACGGTCGGTGTCAAGAACGCTCGGCAGCTGGTTCCGAACTCAAGCCCGTAATACGGTTGGTGTCAAGAACGCTCGGCAGCTGGTGCCGAGGCTTGAGACTTGGAAATTTTTGGAGATCTTGACTGCCGAACTCAAGCCCGTAATACGGTCGGTGGCAAGAACGCTCGGAGCGGGTGCCGAACTCAAGCCTGTATTACGGTCGGTGTCAAGAACGCTCGGCAGCTGGTGCCGAGGCTTGAGACTTGGAAATTTTTTGGAGATCTTGACTGCCGAACTCAAGCCCGTAATACGGTCGGTGGCAAGAACGCTCGGAGCGGGTGCCGAACTCAAGCCCGTATTACGGTCGGTGTCAAGAACGCTCGGCAGCTGGTGCCGAGGTTTGAGACTTGGAAATTTTTTGGAGATCTTGACTGCCGAACTCAAGCCCGTAATACGGTCGGTGGCAAGAACGCTCGGAGCGGGTGCCGAACTCAAGCCCGTAATACGGTCGGTGTCAAGAACACTCGGCAGCTGGTGCCGAGGCTTGAGACTTGGAAATTTTTTGGAGATCTTGACTACCGAACTCAAGCCCGTAATACGGTCGGTGTCAAGAACGCTCGGCAGCTGGTGCCGAGGCTTGAGACTTGGAAATTTTTTGGATGTCTTGACTGCCGAACTCAAACCCGTAATACGGTCGGTGGCAAGAACGCTCGAAGCGGGTGCCGAACTCAAGCCCGTATTACGGTCGGTGTCAAGAACGCTCGGCAGCTGGTGCCGAGGCTCAAGACTTGGAAATTTTTTGGAGATCTTGACTGCCGAACTCAATCCCGTAATACGGTCGGTGTCATGAACGCTCGGCAGCTGGTGCCGAACTCAAGCCCATAATGCGGTCGGTGTCAAGAACGCTCGGCAGCTGGTGCCGAGGCTTGAGACTTGGAAATTTTTTGGAGATCTTGACTGCCGAACTCAAGCCCGTAATACGGTCGGTGGCAAGAATGCTCGGAGCGGGTGCCGAACTTAAGCCCGTAATACGGTCGGTGTCAAGAACGCTCGGCAGCTGGTGCCGAGGCTTGAGACTTGGAAATTTTTTGGAGATCTTGACTGCCGAACTCAAGCCCGTAATACGGTCGGTGGCAAGAACGCTCGGCAGCTGGTGCCGAGGCTTGAGACTTGGAAATTTTTTGGATGTCTTGACTACCGAACTCAAGCCCGTAATACGGTCGGTGGCAAGAACGCTCGGAGCGGGTGCCGAACTCAACCCCGTAATACGGTCGGTGTCAAGAACGCTCGGAGCGGGTGCCGAGGCTTGAGACTTGTTGACTTCGTCAAAGCAGAGGAAGTTGAAAGAGTTTTTGCTCTCTTCGAAAAAGTTTTGGGAATCTGCCGAACCCACGCCCGTAACGCGGTCGGTGTCAAGAGCGCTCGGCAGTTGGTGCCGAGGCTTGAGATTAAACGGTTCTGACGGATGTGATGGCCCCTGGGTTTCTGACAGATGTGACGTCCATTAATGCTGCGTCCCCTGGGCTTCTGCTGACGTGACTGTCATTAATGCTGCGTCCCCTGGGCTTCTGCTGACGTGACTGTCATTAATGAGCCGTTTGGGCAGGCGTGGCAAACAAGGCGACGGTTGGGGTCGCCTTTTGTCGCTTTGTGGAGGTGGGCCTGTGGTAAAAGCCCATTAGCCTCGATTGACGCGCTGACTCTATATAAAACCCCCACCCCCTCTTCATTTTTCACTTTTCTACTCTTCGCTCTGCTGTTTTTGCTTGAATTTGCTAGAGCTCCAGGTGATCGCTGACCTTTTTCCGGCGAGCTTTCCGATGACATCTCCGTTCAAGGTAACTTATATTTTAGTTCCTAAACATGTCTGTTTCCATCTCTTCTTCTTCGTCCGAGCCCTCCCTTGAAGTCGCCGAAGCTCCGAGTTCTAGCCGACCTCACAAAAGCAAGGAGGTGTTCGGCGAAGATTCTGTCGTGGTGGAGCCGAAGCGTATGCCGGAGTTCGGCAGATTACCGGGGCCGCTGACTGGGCTTCACAGGGTTCGGGAACTTCCGGAGGAGGACGCCGAACGCATTGTGTATGGGAGGGCCCGGTCGTTCGAGGAGAATGCGGCGAGGGAGACGACAGAGGCCGACGAGACGGTGTCGATCCTCAGCGAAGAGGACTTGGGAGTGATTCGGGGTTGCTTTCAGATCCCGGAGGAGTACGAGCTTATGTTGCCGGGCCCTGGGATTAGGGCCAACTCGCCGCTGCCGGTGACCGTGTGTTGCTGGCCGGTCGACGCCTTTATCGCCGGGGCTCGGCTGCCTCTCCATCCGTTCGCGGTTGTTGTATTAAGGTGGGTCGGGGTCAGCCCCATCCAACTTATGCCGAACGCATGGAGAGTGATAAACGGCTTCGTACTTCACTGCCAAGCCGCTGGGATTCACCCGGAGCTGAACGTGCTTCGGACCATCTACCAGCCACACCAAGGGAACAGGTCGGCGTACCGGTACTATTTGACTTCGAGGCACGGAGGTCGGCTCGTCGTGTGCCCTGATTCCATCAAGTACTGGCGCGAGAAGTACCTTCTGGTACGTAGTCTGGAGGCCTGGCCCATTCCCGTTAGCTGGGTGGAGGGTGTGCCGAAGAAGGTGAAGGCGCTACCGACACTTCGGCCCGAAGAGGAGGAGGCTGTACGGGTACTCCTGGGTCGGCCGAAGCTTGACTGGAGGGATCTGACCGAGGACGTCCTGTTTAAGGGAGGGCTCGTTCATGCCGATCCCAGTACGCGGCTTCCTCTATTTATTATTGTTGTTTTACTTCTTGCGCTTCATTCTTCATGGTTTGTTCCGAACTAATCAACTTGTCTTATGGTGCAGAGTCTATGGATTATCAGGCAGTGTTGGCGCTGAGGGCAGGCCTCGCCAACAAGGCACCGAAGAAGAGGAAGAGGGTGGTCTTCAAGCTGTCCGCGGCGAAGGCTCCGAAGGCTACCGAGGTGGCTGAGGAGGTAGAGATCCTGGAGAGCCCCGCTCCTGAGGGCGGGGTCGCTTCGTCGTCGACCAGGGTCAGCGAATTTCCCATCGCCGCGGCCCTCACTATGGCGATGCCACCGCTGACGAAGGCGGCCGAGGAGCTTCTGACCGAGGCTCACAAGAGGATCCACGTCCCGGACTGGCAGGTTCGGAAGCACGACGGGTTCCTTGGCAATTCTTTGGCGAGCATGGAGGCCATCAAGCACCTCGCCACGCCGAAGGATCGGGCGGCCATGGAGGCCGGACGGGAGGGAGACGACGTCATCGAGATAGCGCGCTCGGCGGTGTCGGTGAGTGTTGGATCTATTCCCCCCCTTTTTATGCCGAACTTCTTAAGTTATAATTTTTATGAATTCCTTGCATTCTAATCGCAGATCGTCGTTCACTTCGGGCACCTTACCGAGAGGTTGGAGGCCCAGGAGAAGGAGATGAAGAAAGAGAACGACCAAGCTCGGAAGGAGAAGGCCCAGATCCGGAACGAGCTCGACAAGCTCGAATTGAATTTCGAGGCGAAGTCGGCGAGGGTTGCCTACCTCGAGGACAGGGTTGCGACGCTGGAGGACAACCTTCGTCAGCAAAAGGAGGAGGCAGCCAGGCAGATGGCGGAGGCTGCCGAGGCCAAAGCGGCGGCGGTGAAGCAGGCGGAGGATGCGACCTTGGAGAAGGCGCAAGGCTTCCTCACCCAGAATATGGCCAAGGCCTTCGCCGACGCTATCGCCCGGGTGACGGAGGCCTACCCCCACGTGGACTGCTCGGGCTGGAGGCTGTTCCCGGGGCACGTTGAAGGCTTCGACCCCGAATCGGAGGGAGAGGAAGAAGAAGAAGAGGAGAGGGGTGACGACGATCCTGTGGCGGATCCCCCCGTCGGAGCTCAGGGGTCGGTGGTTACCCCATTGGCGACGGTGGCCCTTTCGGATGTGTCGTCCCCGACCCCCGCTCGCCGCCCCGGGAAAGAGGTCGAGCCCTGACTCCGTTTTGTTGTTTCTTCTCTTTTTTTTTTGTTTTTGACGTGTAATGCCTAATAGCGGACTGGCCACCGCTACCCCTTTTTCCTTTTGAAATGAATGAAAAACACAACTTTTTGGGCTCGGTCTCGTGTTTTTGTCCGTTGACTGTCGAACGCTCGAGCATTTGTTCGAAAGAACTCCCGAGGTCCGGGACTTAGACGATGTCTGAATTTTTGTTGCTTGTTTGCGTTTCTTTTCAGCTCGCGGTGGTAACTTGTGACGTCGAGCGCCCTCGCTCGGATAGTAAGGTTGGGACCGAAGTTGGTTTGAAGGCGACGAGGCTGTGCTTGGCGAAGTGTCGAGAGCGGCTTTTCGAAGTCGAGCTCGGATTGCGTCGAGCCGAGGAAGAGCGGAGCCAACTTCAGCTCATACTTGGTTAGCGAGATCTCGACATCCAGTGCTTGGAGGGTAGGATTGCCGAGATGACCACCTTAGGAGGGGAAGATGGTTCGCTGGTTGCCTTTACCAAGGGGCTTCGGACCAAGTGTTTTCGCCATACTTTGTCGAAGGTGACGGCGGAGAGGGATGGCTTGCTCTCGGAGATCCATCATCTACGAACCGTGGAGGCGGGGCTTCGGACTGAGGGAGAAGCGTTAGCCTCGACGGTGGCTAAGTTGACTACCGAGCGGGATGAGCTTACTGCCAAGGTCGATGTGTTGAAGAGGGCCACGGTGGACAGGGGCATCGAGGTTACCCACCTTCGGCATCTCGTGGCGAATCGCTCCGATGCCCGGAGTTCCGCAACACCGCCTCGCTTCGGGGTCATCGTCGGGGACGGCTCGCTGCGAGACCGGCTCTCAGAACTGGAGGCGGAGGTAGCTCGGCTCAAACCACGTTCGGGGCCAATCAATGTCAGGAGCACTTCATGTACTCGTGTGGAGAGCGACCGTGGCATTTCATTTTACGAGATGGCGACCCGTCCTCCCCTCGGCCATCCAAGCCCGGGAGATGCGCAAAGTTCTGTGGCCATTTCGTCGAGCGGCGCATCCGTCGGCGTGGCTGCCAGAAGCAGTGCCGAGGACACGTCCCAACTTGCTGGCCTGGGATCGGGTTCCGGAGGCAAACGTCGCCGACCTCAAGTGTCCTTGAAGAGGAGCATCCCTGCGCCTCGGAAGCGTTGATGGCTCTGAGTTCGGTGTCTTGTAATCTTTGCTTTTCAGCTCCTTGTAATCTTTAGTACCTTGTAATATTGATGTATGTAAAGGTTGCTTTTTAAATAAAATTGGAATCGATTTAATCGTTGCCGTGTCGTAATTGCCCAATTTTTGCTCTAGTCGTGGAGTTGAGGAATCGAGGTTTGAGACTTGGCGTTCTTTGACTGGTTTTGACTACCGAACTCAAGCCCGTAATACGGTCGGCGTCAAGAACGCTCGGCAGCTGGTGCCGAGGCTTGAGACTTGGAAATTTTTTGGGGATCCTGACTGCCGAACTCAAGCCCGTAATACGGTCGGTGGCAAGAACGTTCGGAGCGGGCGCCGAACTCAAGCCTGTAATACGGTCGGTGGCAAGAATGTTCGGCGCGGGTGCCGAACTCACGCCCGCGATGCGGTCGGTGTCAAGAATGTTCGGCAACCAAGTGTTGGACTCCGTACCATTCAACGGCTGTGGGAGCAATTCCGAATGGCGAACTACTTCTAGTTCGCTTAGGAGCGAACTTGCAAAGTAGAATCGAACCAAGTGTTGGACTCCGGAACCATTGTTAATTCAGGAGGCGTAGGAGCAATTTCGAATGGCGAACCACTTCTAGCTCGTTTAGTAGCGAACTTGCGAAGTGGAATCGAACCAAGTGTTGGACTCCGTACCATTCAACGGCTGTGGGAGCAATTCTGAATGGCGAACTACTTCTAGTTCGCTTAGGAGCGAACTTGCAAAGTAGAATCGAACCAAGTGTTGGACTCCGGAACCATTGTTAATTCAGGAGGCGTAGGAGCAATTCCGAATGGCGAACCACTTCTAGCTCGCTTAGTAGCAAACTTGCGAAGTGGAATCGAACCAAGTGTTGGACTCCGTACCATTCAACGGCTGTGGGAGCAATTCCGAATGGCGAACTACTTCTAGTTCGCTTAGGAGCGAACTTGCAAAGTAGAATCGAACCAAGTGTTGGACTCCGGAACTATTGTTAATTTAGGAGGCGTAGGAGCAATTCCGAATGGCGAACCACTTCTAGCTCGCTTAGTAGCGAACTTGCGAAGTGGAATCGAACCAAGTGTTGGGCTCCGTACCATTCAACGGCTATGGGAGCAATTCCGAATGGCGAACTACTTCTAGTTCGCTTAGGAGCGAACTTGCAAAGTAGAATCGAACCAAGTGGGACTCCGGAACCATTGTTAATTCAGGAGGCGTAGGAGCAATTCCGAATGGGGAACCACTTCTAGCTCGCTTAGTAGCGAACTTGCGAAGTGGAATCGAACCAAGTGTTGGACTCCGTACCATTCAATGGCTATGGGAGCAATTCCGAATGGCGAACTACTTCTAGTTCGCTTAGGAGCGAACTTGCGAAGTAGAATCGAGCCAAGTGTTGGACTCCGGAACCATTGTTAGATTCAGGAGGCGTAGGAGCAATTTCGAATGGCGAACCACTTCTAGCTCGCTTAGTAGCGAACTTGCGAAGTGGAATCGAACCAAGTGTTGGACTCCGTACCATTCAACGGCTGTGGGAGCAATTCCGAATGGCGAACTATTTCTAGTTCGCTTAGGAGCGAACTTGCGAAGTAGAATCGAGCCAAGTGTTGAACTCCGGAACCATTGTTAGATTAAAGAGTTAAAAGCAGAGAGATGTAGTAGCAGTGAAAATACTAAAACTTTATTTATTAATATCTAGTGATCGGCTGCTTCTAAAGTTGCTAGCCGTTATTACAAAAAAATAAAAGAAAAAATCACGACTAGTAAAGGGAAGGGAATGGTTCGACATCTCGAGTTACTTAGAGAGGCGTGGTTGCCTTCTCTTGGTATTTCAAAAGATGGTCGGCATTCCAAGTCCTGGGAATTTCTCTGCCTTCGAGATCTTCTAGCTTGTATGCACCATGCACCTGGGCGGATCACTTTTGAGATTTTGTACGGTCCCTCCCAATTCGGGGCCAGTTTGCTTTTCTGTCCGGGGAACGAGATGGCCAATTTTCGAAGGACTAGGTCCCCTTCTTTGAGGTCCGTTGGTCGGACCCTTTTGTTGTACGCTAGCTCGATCCTTCTTCGGTAAGCTTGCTGGCGTATGGCAGCCCTCTCTCGGATTTCATCTATCAGATCTAAGCTCGCTCTGAGTTCTCTAGCATTCTGCTCTTCTTCGTAAGCTATCAGACGAGGAGAGGGTATCCCGACTTCTAGGGGGATGATGGCCTCGGCCCCATAGGTGAGATTAAATGGGCTCTCGCCCGTTGGGGTCCGCTTAGTGGTGCGGTGATTCCAGAGTACGTTCGGCAGCTGATCGACCCACAGTCCTTTAGAACACTTGTCTAATCTTTTCTTGATGCCCGAGAGAATCTGTCGGTTGGCATTCTCTGCTTGGCCATTCGACTGAGGATGGGAGACGGAGGAGAATCGGTGTTGTATGGAGAGGTCCTCACATAAGGCTCGGAAGGTGGCCCCGGTGAACTGTGTTCTGTTATCCATGACTATGACTCGGGGAACGCCGAACCGGTAGATCATGTTTTTCCAGAAGAATTGAACGACTCTATGTTCGGTGATTGTAGCCAGGGGCTCGGCTTCTATCCATTTAGAGAAATAGTCGACTGCCACGACTAGGAACTTTAGCTGTTCGGGAGCTGGTGGAAACGGTCCCAGTAAATCCATCCCCCACATAGCGAAGGGGATCGGACTTGATAGGGAGGTGAGCGGTGCTTGTGGAAGGCGTCGGAGGTTTGCATACTTTTGACAGGAGCTGCATTGCCGAACGTGTCGCTCGACGTCTCGTAGGAGAGTGGGCCAGTAATATCCGTAGTTCAACATTTTACGCGCTAGAGCCCTGGACCCGGAATGAGCTCCGCCGATGCCCTCATGGAGCTCTTGCAGGGCGTAGTCGACTTGCCTGGGGGAAAGGCACCTTAGGTAAGGCCGACCGTCCACCTGGGTGAAGGAGCGTTTATATAAGATGCCTTCGATTAAAGTAAAACGCTCGGCTCGGGTCCTGATTCTTCTTGCTTCCCTCGGATCTTCAGGGAGGAGTCCGTCCCTTAGGAATTCGACAATGGGTTTCATCCAGTTGTCTTCGAGGAGGACAGGCAATGTTTCAACGGAGTCTGGGGTTTCGTCCTCTATGCTTGGCTTTAAGAGGACTTCTATCAATACGGTCTGCTCAAGACCTTGAAGGGAAGAGGAGGCTAGCTTGGATAGGGCGTCGGCCTGAGCATTTTCTTCTCGGGGGATCCTTTGGATGAGAGCCTCGTCAAACATTGCCATGAGGCTCTTTACTTTGGCCAAGTATTTAACCATTCTATCATCGCAGGCTTCATACTCGCCGAGGACTTGATTGACGACCAACTGAGAGTCGCTGAAGATCCGCAGGCGTCGTGCCCCTGCATTTCGGGCCATTCCAAGGCCGGCTATGAGTGCCTCGTATTCGGCCTCGTTGTTCGAGGCTTTGAAGTTTATACGGAGGGAATATTGGAGGACAAAGTCGTCTGGGCCCGCCAGGATGACCCCTGCCCCGCTTCCCTCGTTGCAAGAGGATCCATCGACATAGACCGACCAGACGGGTGGTCCCTTCATTGCTTGCTCGGAGTCGGGGATAGTTGTTTCAACTATGAATTCGGCCAGTGCCTGAGCCTTGATCGCGGTCCGAGGCTGATAAGTTATATCATGTTGGCTCAGCTCGATCGACCACTTCATGAGGCGGCCGGAAGTCTCTGGCTTGTGAAGGACCTGTTTCAGCGGCTGGTCGGTAAGAACGACCACCGAATGGGACTGAAAGTAGGGCCGAAGCTTTCTTGCGGCCATTACCAGGGCATAGGCTATTTTCTCAACTTTCGGGTACCAGAGTTCGGCGTCCCGAAGCACTTTGCTGACGTAGTAGATGGGCTTCTGAGCCCTTTCTTCTTCTCTGACTAAGACCGCACTAAGCGTCTGTTCGGAAGCTGCCAGGTAGAGGTAGAGTGGTTCGCCGGGTATTGGTTTGCTAAGGAGAGGTGGATTGACGAGGTAAGCTTTAAGTTGGTCGAAGGAGTCTTGTTGCTGCTGCCCCCACTCGAATCCTTTAGCCCCCCTGAGGGCTTTGAAGAACGGGAAGCACTTCTCCCCGGACTTCGACAGAAAGCGCCCTATGGCGGCTATGCGACCAGTCAATCTCTGAACTTCTTTGACATTTCTGGGAGGGGCCATGTCCAATATGGCCTTGATCTTCTCCGGATTTGCCTCAATTCCTCGTTGGCTAACCATGAAGCCAAGGAATTTCCCTGATGAGACGCCGAACGCACACTTGTTCGGGTTGAGTCTCATATTGTGCTTTCTTAGGACGTCGAAGGCCTCCTGAAGGTCGGCCACATGGTCAACACCTCGGACGCTCTTTACAAGCATGTCATCGACGTACACTTCCATGTTTCGGCCGATCTGGGCCTGGAAAACCTTGTTGACGAGGCGCTGGTAGGTCGCCCCTGCGTTCTTTAGGCCGAATGGCATGACTCTGTAGCAATAAAGGCCTTGGTCGGTCACAAAGGATGTCTTCAGGATGTCTGGAGGGAACATTCTTATCTGATTGTAACCTGAGAAGGCATCCATGAAGCTGAGGAGCTCATGTCCCGAGGTTGCGTCAATCAGAGTGTCGATGCTCGGTAGAGGGAAAGGATCTTTGGGGTAGGCCTTGTTGAGGTCGGTGAAATCAATACAAATTCTCCATGTCCCATTGGACTTCTTTACCATTACTATGTTAGACAACCATTCTGGGTAGTTTACCTCCTGTATGAATCGGGCTTTCAACAGCTTATCTACTTCCTCTTTGATAGCGAGCTGACGCTCGGGGGCGAACTTGCGTCTCTTCTGCTGAACCGGTTTGGACCCCGGATCAATGCTCAGGCGGTGGACTAGGAGTTCTTCGGAGATACCGGGCATATCTGCTGCGGACCATGCGAAGAGGTCTTGATTGGTTCGGATGCATTTCACAATATCCGAGTATAGGGCAGACGGAAGGGTCTTGCTTACGAAGAACTTGCGTGTCGGCTCCTGTTCAGAGAAGAGCACCTCCTCCAGTTCATCCACCGGCTCGGAGGTCGGTCTTGCAGTGTCTTGAGGAATTTCCAGAGTCTCTAAGGAGAGGACGGGTCCAAGCGTTGAGGTCATGTAGCACTTCCGGGCCTGCTCCTGATTTTCCCTTACTTCCCCGACCCCGGACCGGGTGGAAAATTTCATCTTCAGATGGTATGCTGAGGGAACAGCTTCTAGGGCTGCGAGGCCTGGCCGACCCAAAATGACGTTGTAGGCGGCGGGAACATCCACCACCATGAAGTCCATCGGCTCTGTCCGGGTTGTAGGAGTTTGGCCGGCAGTTACATCGAGGGTGATCACCCCTTCAATAGTTACCGGAACCCCCGTGAACCCATGGAGAGTGTAGCCGGCGGGCTTGAGCCTCTCTCTGGAGAGCTTTAGGCCTTTAAAAGCGGAGAGGAAGAGGATGTTGACTGAGCTGCCGTTGTCTACTAAGATCCTCTCCACTTTGAAATTCGCCATGTGGAGGCTAATGACGAGTGCGTCACAATGCGGGGTACGAATTCCCTCGAGATCTTCGTCGAAGAACGTGACCGGCACTCTGAGGCCTTTGGGAGGAGGGGTGGCTCGGACCGAGTTGACTTCTCTTATAAAGGCTTTCCGAGAGGAATTCAAGGTACCCCCCATTGGGCCCCCGTGAATGAGGTGGAGGACTCGTTCTTCCTCGAAGTCTGGCGTCTCTTCTCTTTCCGGACGCTTGTTAGCCCCCCCGAGGCGGAGGAGGAAGTTCTGCTCGGTTTTTTCTTACAAACCTGGTCAGCTGCCCTCTCTGGATAAGGGCTTCGATCTCGTTCTTCAGAGCACGGCAATCGCTGGTATCATGCCCATGGTCCCGGTGATAGCGGCACCATTTCTCTTTATCTCTTCTCTTGGCCGGGGTGTTCATCCTCGGAGCAGGGGGTATGACTCCCTCTTTTTCAACTTCCATGAAGATGGTGGAGATGTCAGTAGTGAGGGGAGTGAACTTTTCAAATCTAGGAGGAGGTCGGCGCTGGCCGGCATTATCTTTCTGGAGCTTCTTGGCTCCTTCTTCTTCCGTCCCCTTCCTCTTAAACCCGGAGGCAGACCCCTCCCGGTTGGGTTGTTGCTCGGCCTCTTCGGCCCGGATGTACTTTTCAGTGCGAAGGAGGAGGTCGGAAAAGTCATGTGGTGGTTTCTTAGCGAGGGAGGAGCGGAGGTTGGAATTGAGGACATTGGACTGAAATGCTACCGTAGCGACCGACTGGTCGAGAGATGCTATGGTCCTGGCTTCAGCTGTGAACCTCTTCACATAATCTCTCAGTTTTTCCCCCTTCTTCTGGTGAAGGTGCAATAGGGAGATGCTGGTCTTCTCTGCCCTTCGGCTGCTTACGAAATGCGTGACGAAGAGGGTTTCGAACTGTTCGAAAGAAAATATCGAGGAGGGGGTGAGACGAGAATACCACTCTCGGGCCGGCCCTTTGAGAGTTGCGGGGAAGGTTTTGCAGAGGAGGGCATCGGAAGCTTGGTGAAGGAGCATTAAAGTTTTAAAACTTTCTACGTGATCAACCGGGTCAGTCTCTCCGGTATAAATCTCGAATTGGAGAGGTTTGAAGCCGAACGGGACAGGCGCATCCACTATGGTTCGGGAGAAAGGGGGTCGGCTAGGACGCAGGGTTCTCCCCCTGAGCTCTTCTTCTCGGTTTATCTGACCCAGGCGTCTCTCTACTTCATGAAGACGGCGGTTCATGGTGTCATCTCTCCGACGGTAATCTGCCGAGCCATGAGACTCGTCTTCGTATGAGGGAGATCGAGGGCTGCGGCGATGGTAACTTCGGGAGCGGCGAGGACTTGGGGTACGCCGGGAGTTGGAAGGAGCGGGTCGAGGAGAGGGAGACCGTCGGCGAGGGCTTCGGACCGGAGGAGGGGATGGGAGCTTCGGCTCAATAGGATTCTGACGAAGGTTGAGAGCCTGCAGGACGGTCGCTTGGAACTGCTGGAACTCGGCACGGGTGATTGGTGCCTCATTGTTCCTGGGCTGTTGCCGTCCTACGGGAGAGTGCCTTCTTCGGTAATGATCGGGAGACTCCTTCCTTCCTCTTCAGATGGGGGACCTCCTGTATTCTCGGCGACGAGGGGATCGCTCATGCTGGCGGGAGGCTTCCTCCCGAGCCCGTTTTTCATCCAGATGACGACGGAGGTCATCATCTTCCTGGTGTTTGGGGGCTGCATTGTGGCGACCAGAGGCTCGGGGATGATGGGAGGCCATAGAGTCAGTGGAGGCGTTGTGGATAGAGAGGTTCTCTTGGTGAAGAGGCTGTTTCTGAGGGTTAGGACCCTTTGGATCAGGAGGGGGAAGGTTCCGTTGGAGCGGCTCTTCCGCGGTAGGGGGAAGTTGCCCTTGTTGCTGAGCGGGATCAGGAAGGACTTCTTGCTGGTCAGGGTTGATTACTCGGTTAGACCCCCTTGATCTGACTTTGCGAGGTGGCATGGCTGAAGAAAACCTGTTTTCGGGGAAGATGAGAGGTTTCTATTCGTTAGTTTCCCACAGACGGCGCCAATCTGTTGCCACTAATTTCGGTGGGGGTAAACAGATAGAATTTGTGAGTTCGTGAAAAACCTGAATAGCAAACACCTAACCTGTTCCGCCGGAGCTTGACCGTTGACCCCCGCCGTTCACCTGCAAGGAAGTGCGAGACACCGGGGTTGATCCCGGCGACGCAACCTCCGACGCTCAAGTCAGTAACCAGAAATGATTATGAAAGAGCGTTTAACTAGAAAAAGATTGATTACCTCTTAAAGGAGATGGATGGGGGGTATTTATAGGCGTCTCAGGGAACAGTTTAGGAATGTAATCCCCGTGATCTGATAGGGAATATTCCCCTTTTCAACAGATTAGGAATGTAATCTGATAAGGTATATTCCTCGTAGTCAGATAAGAAATTTAATCCCCAAATCCCAGTGAATAGGTAGATGTATATCAGAGCCGTTGATCGTGATCAATCAGGGACCTTGATTCTGTCTTGTTGGATTGGGTGCGCAGCGGGTTAAAACCCGCACCCTCTTGTTGGTGGATCCATTCGTGGGTTATTGGGTTCTAGGAGGGAAGACCCAATATCCTTTTTGGTCTTTTTTGTAGGCGAAATTACCGTTTTACCCCCAGGTCTCAAGATTCGCGTCTGATTTGGACGGTTCCGATTAAACCCTGTTTTTAGCCATATCAATGTTTACAGCCGTTATTGTCTTTCTTTTTCCAGGCCTGTTTTACGCCTTGCAAAACTTTTTGTACTGCTTATTGATTATTATTGATTGTTTGGCTGGAGTCGTAAGACTCTATCCGGTTCATCAAAAAAAACAATTTTAAAAATACGTCGCAACTACAAAAAGAAAAATTGTGACGCGTCAAAATTTTAACGCAAAAAAATTGTGACGTAATTGAATTTTTTTTGTCGCAATAGTTTGCGAGAAAAATAAAGTCTTCATCACAAAAAATTTGCTTCGAAAAAATTTCGTCACAAATGCAACGAAATTATTTCGACACATACGCTTTGCGATGCACAGTACAAGTAAATTTTTCGGTATATTAATATTTTTAAAATTATGTTCTTCATTTTTATTTTCAAATTTTAAGTAAAAAAAAATATTGCGACGTGAAATTTACAACATCGCAATTTGTAACCGTTTTGGCTAATAAAATCGTCACAAGTAGCGACGGGTCAAATAGCGATGATAATTTCGAGGCTTTGCGTCCACTTTTTTTCGTCGCAAGTCAAATTTATCCGTTGCAATTATTCATTTTTCGTCACAAGTCTGCACATTTCTAATAGTGAGATGTATGCCAGAGATGGAGCTAGAGAACCGTGCACTGGGGAAAATAGACCAGAGAAATGTACGCTTGCAGAATCAGGGTTCTCCACTTCACATTGGCTAGAAAGAAGAAAGGAGATCATGTATTAGTATATCCCGAGCTTAGCGATGACATTAAGATCTTAAAGTGGGGTGTATGTAATACCCCGTATTTTCATTTATATATATATATATATATAGCCTATAGAGATTTATGAGCTAAATGAAAAGGTGTTGGCCATTACTTGAAGTGGGCCTGGGTTCAATATGGCAGGATGAAGTGCATGCATGCTTTGATCACGTGAGAAGGTGAGGTGAGAAAGTGCGGGTAGATAGAATTATCCCACACCGGTTAGGAATAAAAAGATTTAGAGTGATTATATAATATATGCCAATAAACCAGAAGTATCAACTGGTTATAGTACTTTTGGTGAGATTATGCTCTGTGGTAGGATCGTAATTATGTTTTATTTTTGTATACGCGCGTGTAGGTATGCACAGCCGAGCTGATGCTCGGGGCGCTATATCAGTATATCAAAATTTGAACACCCAGGTGCAAACTAACGTAATAAAATAACTACAACTATTTCTAGCCAACAAAATGATTTTAAGATTCAAAACTGTTCTGTTATTTCTAGCCAACAAAATGATTTTGGTTTTGTGGTTGGTTGCTTCTCCGATCCTGCATCGTTGAGGCCGATATTGAGCCTTCATTTTTAGAAGCTTCATACCATCAGCATCTGTTATGTTGTGTTTTTTTTCTCTCTATTTTCTGGACCTGCCTTGGTCCTGCTTTCTCTTGCTGTGAGGTTGGCTCCAGGGCTGGCGGCCCTCCTCTGGCGGTGCTCCTCTTTCGACCGTATCTTTTTTTAGCGGCAGGGCCTCTAGGTTATGTGGTTGGTGTTCGTGCAGTGCTCCCTGGGGCCTAGGGCTTGCGGTTTCTCACTGCGCTCGGAGTCGGAAGGACCTGCTGCTCGCTCTGGGTCTGGGGTTTTTGGTGCTGGTCGCTTGCTTCCCATTCAACCCTCTCCTCGTTTGCAGCTTTCTTTCAGGTCTCGTTTTGTTTCGTTGTTTTTCTGTGACAATTCTCTCAATTGCATTTCGTGTATTTGTAGTTGTTGCTGTTTGCAGTTGTTTTTTACCGTTGGTAAAATTGTAATTTGCAACTGATTTATTTATTGATTTGGCTGGAATCGTAAGATTATATCCGTGTTAAAAGAGAAAAAAAAAAAAAAAAAAAAAAAAAAAAAAAAAAAAAAACCAACCTGTCAAAGAGACAATATACCACAATAATATATAATCTTTAAACTCCTAAAAAATATTATTATATTACTAAAAGAAATATTAACCTAGATCAATGAAAAAAGGTAAATACTTTTAGCACTCGAGTTGTTTTTTGGAAAAAATTAGTTGAAGGAAAAATAGATGGTAAATGAAATGAAAGGTGGTGGGTTAGGCTGGTCGCACTATGTGCACAGAGTTTGACATGCACGATGACTTCATTGCAATGGTCACTCAATTTTCCAAAGTAAGGAAACCTCCTCAAAACTTTCAAACTTTTGTCTCCTTAATTTCTACTACTAGTAGGACCGTAGACAGAATCGAATAACTATATATTCAAGTTTGGATCGAAATTCACTCTGATGGGTTTATGTACGACTCGGTTTAGGTCAGATAAAATTTTTATAGTCCAAACTTGATTCGGTAAAGCATCGGACCGCAATAATATTCGGACGAATTTATTCTGGCTCGAGCTCGGTAAAACATCGAACCTAATAATTTGTTCAAGTTCAGTTCATATAATAGTTCGGACGGTCCACGGTCGGGCTATTTCTCGAGTCGGATTAGGACGGACGACGGACCGTCTTGTTCATTTTATACCCCTCACTACTAGTAGAGTTTTATATATTTAAATACTAATAATCAATTAAAGTACATCAGAGGCATCATCTCAGCCGTCAATCAATATGTCCGAAACCCGAGAAAACTCGTCACGCGTGCCACACATTGGATGAGCCGCTATAAGAGCATCTGTAGTCGTTTGCCATATACCCAAAATATGGAAAAAATAAAAAAAAAGTCGCTGTAGTCGTCTGCCAAATACCCAAATTTTGGGTGTCGCATGAACAGGAGCGTGCCAAATACGGAAGACGGTTTGGCAAAAGCCAAATTATAGCCGGACGAAAGATAATCTTTCATCTGAAACGTGGGACGAAAGATTAAACACCGTCGCTTCAATTTCGTATACGAAAAATTCGACAGACGAAAGATAATATACCGTCCGATTAAATAAATTTAAAAAAAAAAAAAAAGAAGGACGGTACACAATGTACCGTCCAACCCCAATTTGCAAAAGGCCAAATTGCCTAGGACACGGAAGATTATCTTCCGTCCAAGGCATTTGGCTGGTTTCAAAATTCTATTTTTTTATTATTTCTTTTGTCCTTTTGTGCCATATGTTAACTGTTTTTATTTTTTAAAATTTTTTTTTTGTACTTTGTCCCTCACTTCAATGCATATATATATATATATATATATATATATATATATATATATATATATATATTCATGCTAATTTTCTGAGACGAAAGATAATCTTTCATCTAACCTATATTTTGGATTTTGACGACTACAACGTAAATCCATTTTTCCTATTTCTATTTGTCAAATACCCCATATATGAGTCAAGACGACTACAGATGCTCTAACGTGTCACCAAGAACCAGGGGCACGTCACGTGACGAATACTTATAGCCAACAGCCTTTCCTTCTTCGGAATGTGATAGCTGTAAAGACGAAAGTACCACTAAACTTTTACGAAAATGACGGTTGCGCATGCGTCCGACGAGGGACACGTGGCCAAATGTCAACGGCTGCTGCGACTTGTGAGAGAGTAGCTATGCAGTGGATTGGGAGACTGAGAAATGAGAATTTTTTTCTGTACTGGCCTACTTTTTTGAATATAGTTACCAAAGTGACCCACCTTTGAAAATATTTGTCAAACTGGCTCACTTTTGGACACGTCAACATAAAACGTTATTGGCAATAATGACATACATTATTTTGATGTCATTGTTGTTAAAGCGGCACCTTCAATTTTTTTTCTTTTCATACCACTATTGGCAACAACTTCATAAATACATTTCACAACTAGAACTTGAGAATTAGGAACTCTCTGACTTGATTATAAAAATTGCAAGTGTGAAGTATCTTATAACTGATGTCGCTATCCCTAATAACAAAAAATATTATGCAGGATGTCGTTATTGGAGATAACAACATCAGTTTAATAGTGCTTACATATAAATAATGGCCCCTTATTCTCCTTCCCCTTTCACTTTATCTCTTTCTCTCTCCTAGGGATGGCGAACGGGTCGTTCGGGCCGGGCCGGGCCCAACCCGTATGGGTTGGCACGAATACGTAGCCGGTCCGGGCCGGGTTGCACCCTTATACGGGCCGGGCCGGGCCGGGCTACGTTTTTGTTTGGGTGGCCCGCCCAACCCGTGAACCCTTTAGGGTTCAACCCGGATTGGGCCGGATCGACCCGCGGGTTGGCCCGTTTAATAATATATATATATATATATATATATATATATATATATATATATATATATATATATATATATTTGGTAGCTTAAATTAAAATAATAATAATAATAATTTTACAAATGATGTATACAAACAACCATATCTTTGTTTGATGAATACTACAATTCTTCAAAAATTATAATACTAAGTAAGTAATAATACTAATAAGTAATAATACTACAATTCTTCAAATATCCCCAAATGATGTTTAATTATAATACTAAGTATGTAATTCAGTAATAATACTAATAAGTAATAACACTACAATTCATCAAATATCCCCAAATGATGTTTAATTATAATACTAAGTAAGTAATAATACAAATAAACAAAAAAATCGTAATAATAATAATAAGATTGAAAGAGTGAAATTGACAACAAATTTTGAAATTTTATTCATATGAATTTAAGTTATACAATTTGAACAATTTATAACGAAATGAAGAATTCAATTCACAAATGAGTTTTATACAATAATATATTTGTTATATACAATTTTAATTGAGTACAAGTTTTCTAATTTGACATAACAAGCAAAGCTGTTGTTGTTGTTGTTGTTGTTGTTGTTGTTGTTCTTCGGGCGAGTTGCTCCCACTTGCGGAACTTGATAGAATTTTCCCTTGCGTCCTATCTTCAGCCTTCAGCCAGTCTTCTGTGCAAACGAGCATCTCCAACGCCTCAGGCTTCAACCGATTCCTGTAATCAGATAGAACCCTGCCACTTGTAGAAAATGCACTCTCAGAAGCAACTGTAGAGACAGGAGGAGTTAGAAAATCGTTAGCCATAATTGACAGAATACTAAAAGTGTGTTCATGTTCTTTCCACCATTGTAAAATATCTAGTGGAGAAAGAGTAGGCTCAGTATCCTGTTGGTTATACCAATTCAATTCATTTGGTTGATTAGTCCTAGATTTTTTAGATTGAATTTGTTCAAGTAAACTAAATGTTCTATCACCAATTCTACTTTTACCCTTACCTTTAGAACTACCAGAAGAAGAACTAACTACAGAAGTTGTACTACTAGAAGCAAAATGTTTATCATAATAATCATACAAGTTATTTAAAGTAGATTCAAACTGAACTAAAAAAGTAGCGCAATCAGTTGTTAATTCTACATTGTCCTCTAAATATCCAAAAAACATTTGTATCAAATTCTTCGTACCTTCTAATTTGATACTGGGATCCATAACAGTAGCAACACAAATCAACATAGGAGGAGGAAAATAATACTTCAAAAAATTTTGAAATGCAGGTATTACAATGTCACTAATATAGGGATCATTTAACATTTTGTTAAATATTTGCATCATGCTAACTAATTCAATAAAAATGCTACTAGAAGTAGATTCATATGTTTTTGAAAACTTTAAAGTTGCGGTTTTAAAATGTTCTAAAAATTTCAACAAAGATTCGGCAAAAAACCAATCGTTGGGAGTCATTTCAAAATTGTGCATATTTTTTGCGATACAAAAATTATTTACAACTGCTTTATAATCGGTGACAACATTTAGTAAATCAAAAGTAGAATTCCATCGGTGTCTAACATCCTTTGGAAATTTTCTAAAAGGAACATTTCTAACCCTACACCAAGCTTTCCATTCTTGTAAAATGCTTGGACTTAATGCAATGAAATGTACACAATTTCTAATTTTATGTATATATGGATCAGCTATTTTTAATGCATCTTGAACACATAAATTTATAATATGACATGCACATCTAACATGAAAAATATTGTCAGATGGAGGGTTTAATACAGATTTTAAAGTAGTAATTGCTACATTGTTGTTAGATGCATTATCAAAACTAATAGCCATAATTTTATCGCGAATATGAAAAACATCACAAATTTCTATAATACGGTTTGCTATTTCAGCGCCACTATGGAGATACGGCAACGACGCAAGTGATATGATTCTTTTATGAAGAATCCAATCATTATCGATCCAATGACAGGTTATTCCCATCGTTGGAATATTATTGACACCCGGCCAACAATCCGAAGTTAAACTAACCCTACAAGTTAACCTCCATAAAATTGCAATCAAAGCATCCTTCATTTCCATGTACACTTTAAAACAATCCAATTTGCAAGTATTTCTCGGAATTCTTTTAAAATGAGGGTTTAAGGCCGTTTGATTAAAATTTTCCAAGTTCCTACTCTCGGGATAGGAAAATGGCAACTCTTCCTTAATGACTAATCGGGCCATTTCCCGACGAACAAGTTCGGGATCATAAGGGTGGCTATCTACTTGACCGGTCCTAGGGTTGATTTTTTGTTGGCCTTGTATTTGATCAAGAAGTTCTTTATGATTATGTTGTATGTGCCTACTAATTGTACCGGTGCCGTCACCCCTCTTGAATTTGTATGTTTTACTACATGTTTTACACACTTTCAAACATATACCCAGAGTATGTTTGTCCGGGATATACTCATAAAACTTATGCCAATCGCTAGTTTCTCCTCTCCTTTTCCTACTACTACGCGGTTGTGTGGTTTCGGGTTGTTGTTGTTCTTCTTCTTCTTCTAATTGTATGTCACCTACAACATCCATGTCGTGTGTACCCCATTGTTCCATAGTAGGATCAATGTAATCTTGGGCGGCTCACTAGTTGGGACAATTGGTGGCCTACGTGAAGAGGAGGAATCTTGTCCGCTACGACCGCTACCGCATGATCTAGACATAATGTAGTAATGTGCTAAAGTAAAGTATGCAAAAAAAAATATACAATGTAGGAGCGGTGAATTATACAAAAAAAAATCTAAAAAACAAGAGGGTTGAGATAGAGAAGTTCAAAAAAACAAACAATAATTTAACTACAACGCAAAAAAAAAAATTAATGAGAGAGATAGAAATATTTTGATACCGTTCACCGTGGAATACGCGTATGTAAAAAAAACTGTGAAAATAAGAATATAATAGAGAAGATGGAGGAGCACTTTGCCGATTCCGCAATTGAAGAGTTGAGAAGAGGTTGAAGTAGATTTGACGAGGGTTGAAGAGAGTTGAAGACGTTGAAGACGTTGAATTTTGTTTCCGATACGACCGAAATTTGATCGTGTATATGCCTCCTTGTACAATTGTTTGATGAATACTACAATTGTTCAAAAATTCTTTAAAATGATGTATAATAGTAGAGAGAGTAAGAGAGTGAGGTGTGATTTTTTATGAGATTTTTGGGGGATATTTATAGGCTAAATAAGTGGGAAAAAATAAAAAATAAATAAAATAAAACCAAACGGCTCTTAGAGCCGTTTACAACGGCTGGACGACAGAGCGCAGCAGCAGCGATTGCAACGGGATTTTCGACCGTTCGACCCGTGGGTCAACGGTCGACCCGTCACGGGTCGAACGGGTCGAACCGCGGGTTAACGGGTCCAACTCGCGAATTGGGCCGGGTTCGTGCTCCGGGTTTCGCGAATTTAATTCGCATAAATTGCGACCCGGGTTGACCGGGTACTGTTCACCAGGTTCGACCCGAACCCGCGAAGCGATTTAACGGGCCAGGTTGGTGGGCCGGGTCGCTGGTGGGTCGCCGGTTGACCCGGCCCAGTTGCCATCCCTACTCTCTCCCTCCACTCTCGAACCCAAAACCCTAGATCTCACACTTCTCCTTCAATCTCTACTCTTTCTTATCTCCCAAAATTAATAAAATCCTAATTAGTAAACCCTAATCAACATTCCCTCTGATTCCCTCCTCTCTCCACCCACTTGGATCTTGATGCCAAATCTTCTACATCTCACCTTGATAACGAAATTGATGAGCAAATGGAAAAGCTTATCTAGCAACTTCCCCACTGCCACAGACTTTGTAATAGCACCGCCACTACACCCTCATCATTGACCCTGAAATCTACAACGTCCACCGCCCGCAGGAGCGAGAGGTGAAGGTGATTCTTCAGATTGGTTGTGATTTGGTTGGGTTTTACGTGAGAGAGTGAGTGAGAGAGTGAGAGAGTGAAGATTTTGCTTCTCACTACTCTATACAGGTGTCTGTTTGTATTTGTGAGAAATCACCTGAGAGAGTATAAGCATGAGAGAGGTGAGTACCATCTTCATTGCTCTCTTAGACTGTGTCCGTGGTTAGGGTTAGTGAGAGTTTTGCTTAGTGAGAAATCGCTTGTGAGAGCTAAAGCGTAAAAGATGTGAAGGTATCCTCTCCATGGTTCTACTTTGGTGGTGACTGGGCAGAGAGTGAGTATGTTGGAGAGGGTGTGGGAGAGGGGGAGGAGAAGGTTGGGACCGGCGAATATCCAAATCCCACATGATTCGCTTCAGGTGGGTGTGCGCACGCCGTGGAGGCGGTGCACGAAGCTTACGTGACGTACATACAATTAGTTGGTACTCGCTATGTGATTGGGCCTAAGCTGGGGTTCAGTACATTATTGGTGAAGGTCGGGGACAAGCTGTAGCCGGTTCGTCCTAGTTGTAGTTTTTAGTTTTTGTGGCCCACCTTAAAGGGTGTTAGAGTGAACCCTGATTGTATGGATTTATATTGCTTCATATTTTATTTTGTTGTATGTAGGTTGTAATTTATCCCAGTACTCTGGGTTTGTTTGGTTAATTCTCATTAATGAAACAAGGTGGCCTTATTCCACTTTTTCCTTCAAAAAAAAACTCCTTACTCAGCACCGACGAAATCTACACCATTAAACTCCGTATTGTGCAAGGTAATCTAAGACTCTTAATTAATTAAAAAATCTTCATTGTGTATTGAGATTTATATGTATGTACGCATGTATATATGTAGTGTATTGAGATGTTGTGGAGACTGATTTGAGTAATAGTATGATACGAGTATTAAGACATGTTTTCGATATTGATATGAGTAGGATATTGATATGAGTAGTGTATTGATACGAGTAGTCAGTAGTCAAAAAATTTTATATGTGAGAATTGATCTTTTTTCAAAATGTAGAAGATTTGTGTATGTATGAATGGATATACGTAATGTGTTGATATGAGTAATGTATTCCCAATACTCGAAATTTG
This sequence comes from Hemerocallis citrina, assembly GCA_017893485.1. Classification (NCBI taxonomy): domain Eukaryota; kingdom Viridiplantae; phylum Streptophyta; class Magnoliopsida; order Asparagales; family Asphodelaceae; genus Hemerocallis; species Hemerocallis citrina. The sequence goes on from JACEHZ010000366.1 coordinate 314,343, forward strand.
TTCATGAGAAATGTTTTATTAATGTTGATAGAGAAATTGTGCAACTTAGTAGATCGTCACAACCGTCGGGTAGTGGTAGAGGCCAACCACCATTACAAGTAAGAAGCGGTTAATATTTTTTAGCTCCGAATCTTAATGTCTAATATTGTTTCTATAATAACAAGAATTTATACTTTTGTGTAGGAAGCTGACCAACCATCTACTTCGCATGCAGTAGGTGTGCCGTCTTCCGCCGCATACGAAGGTCCTGATCCATTAGACCCAACCCTACTATACTTGCAAGAAGAGCACATGTCTTAGTCGGTGTGGAAGGGAGAGACGAGGGCTATGAGTTTCTGGCTATAGACGGCATTGCCGGTGCACCCCCGTATACGCAACTATTTGGTCAATGCCGGTTTCCACGGAATGTCTATATTGGCAAATGTAAAATGCTATCGTTCATTACTTACAGCTCTTGTGGAGTGACGGAGGCCGGAGACATAGGTTCCATCTACTAGTTGGAGAGATGACGGTGACACTCCATGATATAGTGATTATATTTAGACTTCCGATAGATGGATTGCCTTGACTGGAAACATCATGTTAAATAAAGTTGCATTGGTTAGAGATTGTCTTGGGAAAGTTGTCGTGACCAGATGTATGTTTGACCAGTGCGTATTCACATTTCACGATGTATAAATTTGGGTTGGATTTCACCGTTATAAATTCTCAATGGTTCTTTATGGAGTACTGTCGTTCTTTTCACTCCCCCCTCCCCCCTTTGTAATATTTTATTTGCACTGAATAAAATGCTCTATTTTCGTTGATCATCTTAATCAATTTTTTTCATGAATTTCTTTTGTTCTTCTTGATAGACTATTTTCTTGTTGATCCTAATTTTATTTGATTGAGACTATTTAATTTGAACTCTATTGTCTTTAATTCCACCTCTTATTGAACCCAAAACCTAATTGCAATTATTTCTAGACCCAAACCCACTATTATTGGATCCTAAACCATTAACCCAACATACTAATTGCACTCTATAAATACAATCCTATTGCAAACCCTAAAAACATAAAATACAAACTCTAATACTAGTCGTCATCTCTCTCTCCTAACTTTCTCTCTCCCTGACCTCAACTTTTCCCGCCCATCACTGTTCATCTTCCCCAACTGCCTTCCCCGACCAACTTCGGTGCCCCCATCCCTTCGACGCCATCGCCAGAACCAACAACCCAAACCCCCACTTTGTTTCTCGTCGACACAGCAACCCCAGATCCCCGACGCCCTATTGTTGTCTGTCCCTGTCCCAATCGATGACAACAGCACCGTCAACCGCTTCGCCGCCTGTGATGTCGTCGAACCTCAGCCGTCGATGTCAGCCCCGCTGACGTTGCCCCCTGGCCTTTACTGTTGCTGTAGTTTGTTGTTGTTGCTTGCTTGAGTTTTGTGCATGTAGTTTGCACGTAGTTCATGAGTTCGTGTGTTCGTTGCTCCGAGATTCTCATCCCATTATTCTTTGGTATTCGGAATTTTCGTCTCTAAGGCAAGTCACTTTCCTCTTGAATTGAATCTTGTATCAAATTTAAGTTTTATTAAAATTCTTACAAGTAGATCCAATTGTTCATCGTATCGTATGTTGTTCTTCTCTTTTGTTGATTATATTCAGGGTTTGCACGAGCTAACCCAAATATCCTCGACTTCGTGCCACTTTTGACTCCAAAGATTGAATCTTTCATGTACTCATATAGTATCGTTAATAGGGTTATGCATATAATCACTGCACAATTAATCTACCATAGTTTTCATTGCCAGGTTGTATGTTTGAATGATGGATTGATATTTGGTTGTTGTTAAAATAGTGTACATGTGTATTTTTAATTGTATTCATCATGCTATCACGCCCATAATGCTCATTATAAGATTTATTGACCATAGAATTGATACTCATCACGTTTAACAATTTTATTTCAAGAAAAATATCAAAAACATGTATGTTGTTTGCTATCTATATTTTTCATGACGATTTTGACCCAGTATTTGATATCAAAAGAAATAACTTTCTGAATAAGAGTTGTAGCCTTATGTCTCTAGTTTCCATAACATCTAAGATCTTAAAATTCTGAGTTGTATTGCAAAGATTATGATAATTTTATTACTGCTGTGTTTTATTTTCAGAATTTCAGATTCATGTATGTTTTCATGTTTAAACTATTAAAAAGCTAATTTAATGTTAGAATAATGCTCTGATAATTTTCAGAACTATAGTTAACATGTTTAGGAGTCTAATAAATATTTTTGATGAATTTATTATCGAGTTTTCGCTGTATCTAAAGATATAACAATATGATGTCGATTTTCTGCCTAAACATATAATCTGTAAAGAATGATGTGTTTGACCTAGCTATTGTTGTCGTATTTTGTATTGTAAATATAAGTTGGAACTGTGTGGAAGTCTACTTTTCAGAATTTCTGACGGTTTTAGTTTTCGATTTCTGTAGCAGCGGAAAATTCAATTTTAGTACATAAAACTCTTGCTATCCATATTTTTTCTTTCTAGTTTTCTTAAATTAATTATTCTTATATTATTGTATTGCATGAATTGAAGTGTATATGTTACATTGCATGATCCTAATGAGTTATTTTTATCATTCTAATTGTCCTATTCAATGTTATTATCCTATCGTTCTCCTATAGTTACTATTGTTCATCTGAATTCTCCAAATTGCATATTGTATTGTTGCATTGATAAAATAATTAACAAGTCAGGGTTAAGGGATTGACTAGAGTAGTTGATGATATAGAGACTGTACTCGGATGATGACCTGTGTTATTATCGTTATCGTCATTGTGTAAGAAATTATACCATGACCCGTGTTATTATTGTTATCGTCATTGTGTAAGAAATTACACCATGGCCCGTGTTATTATTGATATCGTCATCATACCAAGTACATGATCTATAAAATCTACTACTTGAGTCTAAAAGAAATTGATTGTATGCATTAAACCTGTGGTATGGAACATACGGAACACAGTAGTATGTGCATTAGTTAGGATTAAAATGATTAATAAACTTAAGAATTTGCATCACATCGATATTGCATATTGTACATCATTGCTCCTATTGATATCAAATATTGTCTAAGTGTATGGACATCGACCATTGAACTTTGTTATCGATTACTGAATCATTGTTTATAACCGTTGTATTGATTATCATGATATTGATTATTGTTATTGTCCCTTATTATTGACTCCTATTGATCCGTTGAATTCATTGTTATATCGTTATTCTTGCTTTCTCTACTTGTTGTCCATGACTTGCTCTAAGAACATTTTTTCTTCTCTTTTTAGATGAAGTGTTCACGGGTAATGAAGGAGAATTGCCTGCTGGAATTGGAGAACAAGCTTTCTAAAGATTTAATATTTTCTATTTGCTTATTATTTCATGGACTTATGTATTGAGGCTTAGTATTATTGTGTTGAGATTTATTATTGTATTGGGCTTATGACCCAGATATTATTATTTTTTTCCAGATGTTGGATTATTGTATTTGGATATTTCATATTGCTTATTCTAAGTATTATTGTTCTTGTGGTTGTTATTATTGTCTGCGCAATTATTTTGTATTGTTATTATTGTTGACTTGAATGGGTAAACAGCTTATGGATGACGCAAGTCATTCGCTGGGTCAATGTCACGTGCTTGTGTTCTGTATTTTTGGGAAGCGGGGCGTGACAAGTACATCTTAACTTGATGTTGGATACTCTATTTAGTTGGAAACATGTGACAGATAAAGTGTTCATCCGTGTTCGATGAGCCGACGGAAGATTGTGGATGTTCATGTACGGCCGCATTGGTCATCCAGTCAACCGATTGAACCTCATGTACAGGTGCATGATGAACACATTATTATTCACTTTTTAGAGCAATAATCTTAATATAATTAGACATTTAAAAGCTCTATATATGGTATTTAACTCTTATTCTCTCTTTTCCATAGGAAACAGCGTGAAACAGCAAAACGAAGCAGATTCAGGACTTCAAAGATGATACACAGAAAAATGCAGAGGAACAGTCGACTTATTTCCAAAAGCAGTCGACTGGCCTGATCAAAGATGAAATCTACAGAAGTCTCGACTCAGTCGACTGGTCCAGAGATAAGTCGACTGGTCTGCGGCGGAGTAAACAAACTAAATCTTCAAAGATACACCTGCATCTAATTTCAAATCTATTTTGAATCAAGATTTTATGCAGCGAATCAAATCTAAAGACAGGGTATTTCCAAGTGGACGTGGTGAACAGATAAGGAAGGAAAGGAGAAAAGAGAAAGATATTAATCATCAAATAAAGAAGGATCTTCCTGAAAAAATGGAAACCCTAATTCTCAGCCGTACTCTATAAATATCAGAAGATGTCAACTTAGAAAAGGGGATCATCATATATCTCTGGGAAGCGACTCAATTACGAAGTTCCTGAACAAACATCGAGGGCATCACTCCATCAACATCGAAGAAGGAGAGAGAAGATCTAGCAACCAGAAGGCAGTCGACTGTGTGACAGCCAGCCGACCATATTGCCGGAATCCATTAGTTTATTTCTTCTTCTCTCTTTATTCTTTTATGTTGATCATGTATTCAAACTTGTTAAGCAATAAAGTTATTATTATGTGGAACTAATTTCATAGTTGGGTAGATCGAAACCGTAGTTATGTAATGCTATTTTCTTCTGAACTCTTCTATGTTACTTATTGATTGAATCTAATTGAATTGGTATAGGTTTATGATAGTCAAACTAGTTTTCAAGACTGAGAGCAGTCGACTGAGGTGAGAGCCAGTCGACTGACGTACAGAACTTGGGAAGCTCAAGTTTGGATATCATTTATCTGAATCTGTTATATGAGCATATTGAGACGACCGAATCTCGTGCTCATAATTTGTAACAAAGGAATCTTTAGGGGTTCTTGGTTCAATCAACTTAGAGGATCTAGATCTGATACCAATTTCTAGAACTTTAAGTGTTTGTTCGTTTCCACTGTTCTTATGTTTTCTCTAAGTATAACTTAGTGGATACCATGCTAGATACTTACGGAAAGAAACGAATTAGAGTAGATACCATGCCTAATTCTTGGCTTAGGGAAACATTACTTTGAGTAGATACCATGCCCTTGAAGTGAACAAACATGAGTAATTAGAAGTAAGTTCAGAAGGTAACTTAGCGTTATTAACTATTGGTGGAGATCAACAACCCAACTATTCAAGAGATATTTGTGATTCAACACCTCTCATCTTAGTTTTAATCTTTTAGTTCTTTTAGAATATTATGACAACTCTTATTCATTTTTATTATTAGTTTTATTGATTAGTAAGTTGAGGTCTACAATCTCTGTGGGATCGACCCTTGCTATTACTACGATTCTATAAACGATTCGTGCACTTGCGAGGTTTTATAATTTGTGTCTAGGTTTCTCTATTTATTTAGGTATCTAGATTTCCAACAACAAGTTTTTGGCGCCGCTGCCGGGGATTGTTTAGTATTTTAACTTACAAGTCAGTAGAATTTTTATTAGTTTTTCTTTTCTTTTATTAATAATTTTTCTTTTAGGTTACAGGACTTCGGTGAATGCACGGTAGACGATCACTTCGACCAGAGCTACTACCTATTGACGCAGAAACAGAACGAACTTTGCACAAACTAGGTAAGCTAGTTGCAGCCAACCAGTCGACTGCTGTACGGACCCAGTCGACTGCACAGAGACAGATTTCACAAGGAAGAATGGCTAAAGAAATACAAAATCGAGTGCCAATGCAGGACAAATTCACTCCTAAGAATATTGAGCAACCTTCCTGCATTGCTTTTCAACCTAATGCTACAGGGAACATGCACCTATCTCCTCATTTACTTAGTATGGTTCCCCACTTTAGTGGCAAACCAGATGAAGAGCCTCATCTTCACCTGCAAGACTTTTTCGATCTTTGCAGGACACAAAGCGTCCAAGGGCTTACCGCTGAACAAATCAGGTTAATCTTGTTTCCTTTTTCTTTAAAACTTAATGCTAAGTTGTGGTATAATTCTTTGGAACCAGGATCAATTAATTCATGGGAGCAATTGGCAACGAAATTTTTGAAAGAGTTCTTTCCAGCCCAGAAAACCAAACAACTAAAAAGGGAGATTCAACTCTTCCAACAAAAGGATGGAGATTTATTCTTCGAGGCATGGAAGGATTTCAAAAGCAAGCTTCTCAAGTGTCCTACTCACAATCTGCCTAAGGATGATCAGGTACAAGCTTTTTATGAAGGTTTAAATGATACTAATAAGGCAATTGTGGATGCAGCTTGCAACGGAATTTTGATGAGGAAAAGTGGAGAAGAAGCCATTGAACTTTTTGAAGAACTCAGCGAGAACTCCCAACAATTCTCAACAAGAAGGGGACCTACGAAAAAACAGGGAGTTTATGAAATCTCTAACAATAATAACATTCAATTAGAAATGGCAAACATGAATAAGAAAATTGATATGCTTGTTAATGCAATGTCGACGATGGGTGGAGTTAAAAAGCAAACAAATGAAATGTGTGCAATTTGTTCTCATTTAGATCACACAACTGATACATGTCCCATGTCTACTTTCACAGATCAGGAGCATGCGAATTATGTGGGTCGAGGAGTGTTTCCACCAAAGAACAATCCATACTCAAACACATATAACCCAGGATGGAGGAATCATCCAAACTTCTCATGGAGCAATAATCAAAATAATCAAGGGAATCAATTCACACAAGGACATGCACGAAACCCTCAGATGGGAAGTGGGTTTGATCGACCAGCCCCAGAACAGAAGAAGTTGGATTTTGAGTCCAGCGTTCTTCAATTGCTCCAACAACAACATCAAACAAGCAACCAACAAGGACAAGCAATTCAGAAGTTAGAAACACAAATTGGGCAAATTGCAAAAGAGCTAAGCGAACGAAAGGCAGGAGAACTTCCTTCACAAACCATACCAAACCCAGGAGGTCAAGAACAACTCCAAGCAGTGACTACTTTAAGAAATGGTAAGATAATTGACAACAAGGTTGGAACACACACAGACAAACCAGTCGACTGTTTTTACAAACCAGTCGACTGCACAGACAAATCAGAAACACAACTACCAAAGGCTGTGGATTCCAATAAGGTAAGTAAAAAAGTAGGGACAGTTCCACCACCATTCCCTCAAAGGTTAGTCAATAAAAAGAAAGAACAACATTTATTTGACGTCTTTGAAACTCTCAAAAAGGTAGAAATTAATATTCCCCTACTTGATGCTATTAAACAAATTCCTTCTTATGCCAAATTTTTGAAAGATTGTTGTACTCACAAAAGAACATTTCAGGTTAAGGAGGATGTTGCTTTGACAGAAGAAGTGAGTGCTGTGTTATTAAGAAAATTACCACCTAAACTGAAAGATCCAGGTAGTTTCACCATTCCTTGCAAAGTTGGTGAGCACTTCTTTGAAAAAGCACTGCTAGACTTGGGGGTAAGCATCAACCTTCTTCCTTATTCTGTTTACGAAAAGCTTGGATTGGGGAAACTCAAGCCAACATCCATCACTTTGCAATTGGCTGATCGCAGTATAAAAAGACCTAGAGGTATTTTAGAAGATGTCCTAGTTCAGGTAAATGATTTTATTTTGCCTGCTGATTTTGTTGTGTTAGATATGGAGGAATCTTCTATGTCATCATCTCTACCGATCATATTAGGTAGGCCCTTTATGAGTACAGCTGATATAAAAATTTGTGTTAAAAAGGGCATTATAAGTATGAAGATAAACGGAGAAAAAGTGGAATTTAAAATGTTTGATACACTAAAATTACCACAAGATGATCATGAATGCTATAATATTGATGTGGTGCAGGAGATTGTTGATCAAACATTTCAGGTACATAGCGTTGAACCACTACAAGCCACAATCACTCAATCTCTAACTTTATCTCATGTTGAACAGGAATACGATGACTGGAGGATTGCAGAGACAGTACATCACCTTGAAACTCCACAGTCATATTCAGGTAAGCCTGCACCTTTATTTGAAAAAATGGTGTCTGATAAAAATTGTTCTTCTACAGATCAGACGACTGATGAACAGAGTAAGTCGACTGGTGTTCTAACCAGTCGACCAAACCCAGACACCCAGAACAAGTCGACTGCTGACATGGCCCAGTCGACTGTACAGAAACTCCCAGACGTAGAACTCAAGCAGCTGCCCGATCATTTGAAACATGCATTTTTGGGCGAGAACCAGACACTGCCGGTGATAATTGCTGCAAACTTAAATGCACAGGAAGAAGAAAAGCTGCTGAAGGTATTGCGAGAACACAAAAATGCAATAGGATGGACCATTGCAGACATCAAGGGAATAAGTCCATCCAAGTGCATGCATAGAATATTGCTTGAAAACGATGCAAAACCAAGCAGGGAGGCACAGAGAAGGCTGAACCCCAACATGAAGGAAGTGGTAAGAGCAGAAATTTTGAAGCTACTAGATGTTGGCATCATCTATCCTATCTCAGATAGCAAATGGGTAAGTCCTATACATGTAGTACCTAAGAAAAGTGGAGTTACAGTGGTAACAAATGAAGAGAATGAACTTATCCCAACAAGAGTAACCACAGGATGGAGGGTATGCATTGACTATAGGAAGTTGAATAATGAAACCAGGAAAGATCACTTCCCTCTTCCTTTTATTGATCAAATGTTAGAAAGATTAGCAGGATATAGTCATTATTGTTTTCTAGATGGTCATAGTGGCTATAATCAAATTGCTATTGCTCCAGAAGATCAAGAAAAGACCACTTTTACATGCCCTTTTGGTACTTTTGCTTACAGGAGGATGCCTTTTGGATTGTGCAATGCTCCAGCTACATTTCAAAGATGCATGATGAGCATATTTTCAGATATGGTGGAAAGGTTTATTGAGGTATTTATGGATGACTTTAGTGTTTTTGGATCTTGTTTTGATGAATGCCTTAACCATTTGCAGCTTGTTCTTAAAAGATGTGAAGAATGCAATTTAGTGCTGAATTGGGAAAAGTGCCATTTTATGGTACAACAAGGTATTGTTTTGGGGCATGTTGTGTCAAAAAGAGGCATAGAGGTAGACAAAGCAAAAATAGATATAATATCCAAACTACCCCCTCCCACTACAGTTAAGGGTATTAGGAGTTTTCTTGGACATGCAGGGTTCTATAGACGATTTATAAAAGATTTCTCCAAAATATCCAAACCCCTTTGTGATTTGTTGGCTAAGGATGTTGAATTCACATGGACAGAAGAGTGCACTAATGCTTTTATTACATTGAAAACTCTTCTCATTTCTGCACCTATTGTCATGGCACCAGATTGGAGCCATCCTTTTGAGCTCATGTGTGATGCAAGTGATTATGCTTTAGGGGCTGTTTTAGGTCAACGAATCAATAAGAAACCTCATGTTATTTACTATGCTTCTCGAACTTTAAACGATGCACAGCTAAATTATTCCACTACTGAAAAAGAAATGTTAGCTGTTATTTTTGCTGTAGAGAAGTTTAGATCATATTTAATTGGTTCTAAAGTTATTGTTTTCACTGACCATGCTGCTTTGAGATATTTGTTGGCTAAAAAGGAAGCTAAGCCTAGGTTGATCAGATGGGTGCTGATGCTTCAAGAATTTGATCTTGAGATTAGAGACAAGAAAGGATGCGACAATGTTGTGGCAGATCACATGTCCAGACTACTTCAGGAGGAAGAGAGAATTGTGCCCCCGCTGAATGAAAATTTCCCAGATGAACATCTATTTGAAATAAATGTTCAAACTCTCGGGGCAGTCAACTGGTCCTTCCACCAGTCGACTGGACTCTCTGAACAGTTCCCCTGGTTTGCTGATATAGTCAATTTTCTAACTGCTCATGTTTTTCCTCCAGGTATGACACATCAGGAAAGGAAAAGATTGGTGGATCTGAGCAAACACTATTATTGGGATGATCCTTATTTATTCAAATTTTGCTCTGATCAAATTATAAGAAGATGTGTGGCAGACGAGGAACAAAGGAGTATTCTACAACATTGCCACCAATATGCATGTGGAGGACATTTTGGGCCAAAGAGAACGGCACTTAAGGTATTGCAATCTGGTTTTTATTGGCCTAAAGTATTCAAAGATGCTTTTTCTTTTTGCAGGACTTGCGACAAATGCCAAAGGACAGGCAACATCTCTTCTAGAAATCAAATGTCACTACACAACATACAAGTAATCGAGCTTTTCGATGTTTGGGGAATCGACTTCATGGGTCCATTTCCTAACTCATTTGGTTATTTATATATACTTGTTGGTGTGGATTATGTGTCTAAATGGGTCGAGGCTGTCCCCTCACGAACTAATGATCACAAAGTTGTTGTCAAGTTTTTGCAGGAGAACATTTTCACTAGGTTTGGTACACCACGAGCAATAATAAGTGATGGAGGGAACCACTTCAATAACTACCCATTTGCTTCTTTGATGAAGAAATATGGGATTACACATAGAGTGGGAACTCCATATCATCCTCAAACCAGTGGGCAGGTGGAGATTAGCAACAGAGAGATCAAGAGCATCCTGGAGAAGACAGTCAATACAAGCAGAAGGGATTGGTCACTACGCTTGAACGATGCATTATGGGCTTACAGAACCGCTTTCAAGATACCCATTGGCATGTCACCATACCGTTTGGTCTTTGGAAAAGCATGTCATCTGCCGGTAGAATTGGAACACAGAGCTTATTGGGCTATCAAAAAGTTCAACTTTGATATGAAACAGGCAGGTGACAAAAGGAGATTGCAATTAAATGAGCTAGAAGAATTAAGGCACGATGCATATGAAAATGCAAAATTGTACAAGGAAAGAACCAAGTTGTATCATGATAAACAATTAGCAAGGAAGGAGTTTTATGAAGGACAAAAGGTATTGATCTACAACTCAAGATTAAGACTCTTTCCAGGCAAGCTTAAGTCACGATGGTATGGACCATATATTGTCACAAAAGCCTTTCCACATGGTGCATTGGAAGTCCACAGTGAAGAAAAAAATCAAACATTCAAGGTGAACGGGCATAGAGCGAAGCCATACATGGAGATGAGTCTAGAACCGCAAGAGGAAGATGTGAATCTTCAAACCATTCAATACATAGCATGACTCATCATGTCTAGCTGAAGACATGAAACACAACGCTTATTGGGAGGCAACCCAACTTTTTAGGGGAGTATTTACACTTTCCTTTACTTTCTTTAGTTATTCATTTTTATTTTTCAGTCTCTCCTTACTAGATGGTAACACATGCCTATATCTTATGTTTTGTGCGAACATTGAGGACAATGTTCCATCTAAGTGTGGGGGTATTAGTTAGTTATATTTGGAATCTTTTGAATCTTTTTAGGATAAACAATTTCTTATAAAGTAAGAGTAAGGATACTTATTTACTTTAGGATTGTTGAGTTTCATAATTCCCTACAAAATTGTGCGAGTCATGCGATTATACATAATAAACAGATGTGATGCTTTTTCTGATAATTATTCCCTTTAGATCTAGTCCTAAATCGAGTTTAAGTAAATAGAGTGATACAATATATGTATATATTTGAATAAAGTCAGTCTACTCCAATGTTTTGAGCGCTTAGTAACTAGGGGTATTCATCACCAATGTTTATCTTTACGTCAAACGGCAACTTGAAATATGAGTATGCAAAGCACTTTAATGTTTGTGACTTGTTGAGTAACCGGGTGGATACATCACAAATGTTTCGCATTCGCGTCAAAAGACAAGTGACAACTTTAAAGAAGAGACTAAAAAAAAAAAAAAACCTCTAGTTTGCTACTGGATTTGTAGTAGAGAAAAGGGATAATCACAGACTGAGTAGTTGCATACTATAACTACATTAATCGCATGACAAATATGATTAAGTTTGGGGATTATGACTAGACAATTGCACTGGAGAAAATGGGTATGGTTAATTTTACTTTATCTGAAATTGTTTGTAGTTTTATATTTTTCATTTTGATGTCCACATAATAAGAAATCTTGGTGGTTGAGTCTATTGTTATTATTATTCTCCCTATTCATAAATTCACTTTTTGCTTGAGGACAAGCAAAAGCTAAGTGTGGGGGTATTTGATGAACACATTATTATTCACTTTTTAGAGCAATAATCTTAATATAATTAGACATTTAAAAGCTCTATATATGGTATTTAACTCTTATTCTCTCTTTTCCATAGGAAACAGCGTGAAACAGCAAAACGAAGCAGATTCAGGACTTCAAAGATGATACACAGAAAAATGCAGAGGAACAGTCGACTTATTTCCAAAAGCAGTCGACTGGCCTGATCAAAGATGAAATCTACAGAAGTCTCGACTCAGTCGACTGGTCCAGAGATAAGTCGACTGGTCTGCGGCGGAGTAAACAAACTAAATCTTCAAAGATACACCTGCATCTAATTTCAAATCTATTTTGAATCAAGATTTTATGCAGCGAATCAAATCTAAAGACAGGGTATTTCCAAGTGGACGTGGTGAACAGATAAGGAAGGAAAGGAGAAAAGAGAAAGATATTAATCATCAAATAAAGAAGGATCTTCCTGAAAAAGTGGAAACCCTAATTCTCAGCCGTACTCTATAAATATCAGAAGAGGTCAACTTAGAAAAGGGGATCATCATATATCTCTGGGAAGCGACTCAATCACGAAGTTCCTGAACAAACATCGAGGGCATCACTCCATCAACATCGAAGAAGGAGAGAGAAGATCCAGCAACCAGAAGGCAGTCGACTGTGTGACAGCCAGCCGACCATATTGCCGGAATCCATTAGTTTATTTCTTCTTCTCTCTTTATTCTTTTATGTTGATCATGTATTCAAACTTGTTAAGCAATAAAGTTATTATTATGTGGAACTAATTTCATAGTTGGGTAGATCGAAACCGTAGTTATGTAATGCTATTTTCTTCTGAACTCTTCTATGTTACTTATTGATTGAATCTAATTGAATTGGTATAGGTTTATGATAGTCAAACTAGTTTTCAAGACTGAGAGCAGTCGACTGAGGTGAGAGCCAGTCGACTGACGTACAGAACTTGGGAAGCTCAAGTTTGGATATCATTTATCTGAATCTGTTATATGAGCATATTGAGACGACCGAATCTCGTGCTCATAATTTGTAACAAAGGAATCTTTAGGGGTTCTTGGTTCAATCAACTTAGAGGATCTAGATCTGATACCAATTTCTAGAACTTTAAGTGTTTGTTCGTTTCCACTGTTCTTATGTTTTCTCTAAGTATAACTTAGTGGATACCATGCTAGATACTTACGGAAAGAAACGAATTAGAGTAGATACCATGCCTAATTCTTGGCTTAGGGAAACATTACTTTAAGGAGTAGATACCATGCCCTTGAAGTGAACAAACATGAGTAATTAGAAGTAAGTTCAGAAGGTAACTTAGCGTTATTAACTATTGGTGGAGATCAACAACCCAACTATTCAAGAGATATTTGTGATTCAACACCTCTCATCTTAGTTTTAATCTTTTAGTTCTTTTAGAATATTATGACAACTCTTATTCATTTTTATTATTAGTTTTATTGATTAGTAAGTTGAGGTCTACAATCTCTGTGGGATCGACCCTTGCTATTACTACGATTCTATAAACGATTCGTGCACTTGCGAGGTTTTATAATTTGTGTCTAGGTTTCTCTATTTATTTAGGTATCTAGATTTCCAACAACAGTGCACTCATGGATTGAATCAAAGGAAACACATCGTTAACATTAACATTAACCTCTACATCATTAACCCGAACTTCTCCTCTTTCCCGCTTTTCCACCTCCTCTTCCTCCTCCTCATCACCTTCCTCTTCCTTCTCTTCTAACAATTCGTTATTAACGATAGCATTATCAAAGTCTTGCATAACGTTGTCGTTTTCGACAATATCACGTATGAAGTTTTAAGGATGTACTGGATCATGTTCTGTGGCAATTGGTGGTGTTGGAATTGTACTCGTGTCTTCTTGTGGATGAGATATTCTTGCATGTGACTCGATAACTGGTTTGCAACTCTTCCTGAGGCATGGACAAGGCAGGCCCCCTAGTGGAGGTCGGAGAGGCGGCCGTCTTGGGCCCCCGAATTTTGCACATTTTAGGGGCCCCAATTTTTTTTCCCTTGTCTTTATATATATGCATTTTGCGCGTAATATTTTTTTTGGGCCCCCAAATTTAATTTTTTAGATTTGTGTTTTTAAAATTAGTACTTGGGTAGACTTATTTTAGTTGGGCTTGGCTTTGTATGGAGATTTTTTTTCTTCCAAATACCTAAATCTCTATCTATTTTTTCATATATATCGGTTTTTAAGAATTGTAGTAAAAAATGACCAATTTTTTTAAAAAACAAATTCTGTGTGGGGGACCCATTAATGGAGTTCACCTCAGGCCCCTGTAAACTCAGGGTCTGCCCTGGGCATGTACTAAGAATAACAAGTGACCAAGCATTATAAAGCTTAAATTGCTCAATATATAACTCCTATGCAGTCCAACTATAATTTGGATCAACTGTCCTAACAATCATAAACCTTAGTGCATTATCATTATCTACATACACCGCCATGAAATATTGTTCTTCTCATTTTTCGGTAGCATAACGGACTTTGATTTTGATACTCCATTCACCTCTAACCCAATTAGTATCTTATCCACTAGTTGTGAGTATATAAAGTTATGGGGAGCCCAAATAATGACCGGTTCAACATCGTTATAACAATATCCTGTTTTCGGATCTCCAATTATTTCACCCCCAAAATATAACCAAATAAGTAAATCATAATCTATACATATACATAAAGGGACGAATATTCGAGTCATTAACTACTCACAAGTATAACCTATGCAAACTACACAACATATGGTTATGTGAATACCTTCAAATTAAATTGTAAGTTGGAGCGTGGAGAATACGCCGTGGATGATGTATGAGATTACCAGAGTGAATGTTGGTGATTTTTCAGATTGGGGTAGTTGGATTTCAGAGTGGGAGAAGACCAATGTAGAAGAGATGAAGTTTGAGAGAATGAGAGAAGTCAGTTTTGTGCTCTATGGTTTTAGGGTTTTGGGTTCGGAAGTGAAGGAAAAAGGAGATAAAGTGAATTGGGAAGAAGAAGCGGTGGCTACTATTTATTATTATACTAGTGCCGCTATTCTTAATAGCGGCATCAGCTTAATGTTTCCGTTATTAAGAATAGCGGCATCAATTATAACTTCTTTCCACACTAATTTTTTCTCAAGTCAGAGAGCTAATAAGAGAATGTGAAATGTACTAATGTCGTGACTCCCAAAAGCGGCATCTGAAAATAATCTTTTACAGTTTTCGCTATTGGAAACAACAACATTAAAATAACATATGCCGTTGTTGCTAACAGCATTTTATACCAACGTGTCCAAAAGTGAGCCAGTTTGGTAAATATTTTCGAAAATGGGTCAGTTTGATAGTATTTGAAAAAGTAGGTCAGTACGGAAAAAATCGAGAAATGATGGTTAGGTGTTGTAACTTATGTGGGTAAGGTTACCTCCCTAAAATTGATTATGATGATTAGTTGATGGATTTTTTTTTTATTTTATAAAATTTGTTTGCAATATTCAAGTAACAGCTTTGGCCCTTTTTTAATTGGCCCTTTTTTAAATAAAATTTTATAGAAAAATGTGAAATATATTCATCATGTTTTATTAATAATAAGTTAACAAAATAAACTCAGAGAACCGGAAAATTATACAGGAAAAAACAAAACAACAATAAAACATAAGACAATCGTTTTGCCACATGCATTGTACTGTATGGGCTTGGTTTTTGGGGGTGTTTATAAACAAGCAAGGTGAAAATGTTGGAGACACACACGCACCTATATCAAATGTGAGCATACATGAAGGAAAATATAATGTGTGAAATTGGTTTGAACCATTATTTCTGTATATTTCTATCTGAAAATTTTGATACTTAATTTAGAAGTCATTTGGTTGGTGGTTGAAGTTTATTTGTAGCTAATGCAGAATAAAATTGCGTAAGTTTGGTGAGAAGTCATTCAATTAAAATTTGCAGTCTTATATGTTTTTGAGAAGTCGTTCATGTAGGATTCTCTATATGCAATGGCAATAAAGATTTATGTAATATAAAGTTATTGATAACACTCTGAAAATTGTTTTTGTGTTAAATTTCTCTTCTTTTCCAAGATGGTTAGAATAGTCGTCACTTGTGAGCACAGATAGTTAGAAATTATTAGCTACAAAGTATTATCAACTATTTCCTTGCAGTTTCTGGTAGTGAGCAACGAATGCATGCACATGCATTCTAAAGAACTGATTATTATTGAAGCTGCAGATTAGGATATGTATTTTAGGAATTGCAAAGTAGAACACATCAATGTCGGACCATTCGGCATTCGTGGTTTGAGAAAAGTTCATGTATGTAAATTCCAATGTTTGTATTGTTTTAGTAGTACGAAATATAAAAACATGACAGCTAAATTGGTCTAAACTTTAGATGTCTACTGTCCCGGCCGGGACATCCGACCATTGCATTGTTCTCTTGGAAATAGTGTGTGATGGCTCCATGAAGTCCAAACCCTCTTCATCGTATTCTTTTGTCTTCAACTCTATTATTATTATCTTTTTTTTCCTCCCAGAATGTGTTCATATATTGCGTGTTGGACTTGTGTGGCATCCGTGGCATCTAATTACCAGCAAGTAAGGTTGTCCACATTTATGGCAACATCTTCGCATTGAGATTTCTTTCCACACCAAAATTATACATGCATGTTGTATTCACCGACGACTCTGCTTTCATGCCAAAGTCTTTTAGTACTTCAGCAATATTCAAGATGCCAAATTCTGCTTTCATGCCATAGTCTTCTGAGTGTTTGTCACAACCTAACCCACTTCCCATAAATATTTGTCAAACTGATCCATTTTTCAAAATAATTACATAATTAATCTAGTTTTAAAAAATATTTTATCCAAATGACCCAGTTTATTATAAAAACCTTAAAAAAAACAAAATTCAAATATAACCATACTTTAGAAATTATAAACTATAATATCCCTCAAACCTTATAAAACTGGAGATACAAAAATTACAAAAACCTTTCAAAATTTAAAATAAGACACGTTAATAAAAGATTGATAGAAATAAAACATATAACTGATAAAAGAAACATAATAATATTTATTAAAAACCGATAGAGTAACTGAAAAACTACCTAGGAAAATACAAAAAGCAATATCATACAAGGTATTAGATTATAGAAACGAAAAAGTAAGTTGGTATTACCAACACTTACTGTTAGGAAAACTGAGGATCTTGTTGAGTCTTCGACACGATCAACAGTGGCGGATCCAGAAATTTAGTTCAGTGGGGTCCTTATACAAAAATAAATACGATAACAATTAAGAAAGTACAATACTAAAATAAATAAGAAATGTTTTACATTCTAAATTTGCTCCCTACGAGTTTTCATCTTTTGAAATTGATTTATTACATCTTCATTAGTAACATTGGCAAGAGCTTCCTTTTCTATAGCCGAAATAAGACAATCACTTAAGAATTCATCACCAATTCGATTGCGCAAATCCGACTTCACAAGCTTCATTGTAGAAAAGCACCTCTCCACTGTTGCGGTTGCAACTGGCAAAACCAATGCAAGTTTTAGTAATCGACACCAAAGGATAAGAGAGATGTTTTTTAGTTTGCACCATCACTTTAACAAGATCCCCAATGCCATTCAAATGTGCAAATCTTTCATCTTCCTTCAAATTATCAATATAAATGATAAGTTCATGCTCAAGAGCCATCCTCTCCATGGAATCAAAATCATCAGGATATAATTCAGCTAGCCTCATCAACTGTAACGGATCAAATGCACCAAATGAATCACGTGGATCTAAAGCAGCCATACAGACGAGCAATTCAGAGTTGACCTCATTAAAACGATAATTGAACTCTGCAATTTGCATATCAACAACAACATTAAAACAATCAAAAGAATAATAATGCTCATATGTGATTCCTATTTTTTGTCGTCGGTTTTTTGGATTAATATAAGGCTCCATCATGTTCAACTTTTCAATGCCATGTTTATCACAAAATGAGAAGATCTTCATCAAAAGAGGATCCCAACCATCAAGTCTAAACTTCTGCAATTGTCGCTTAGTTAATTTCACCATGGACATAGCATTCAAGATATCTTGATCTTTTCTTTGTAGAGCTCTTGATAGAGATTCAGTTAGCCCAAAGATGTGCAACATCAAGTGCAAATAGAAAACAAAATCGAAAGATGTGAAGTATATTTGAAGACCATTTGCTTGACGTTGTTGTAAATCCTTCTCACCCTCATTTTCAACAAAGCTAAGCACATCCATAACATTTGGAAACAAATCAACCAAACGTAAAAGTGTTTTGTAATGGGAACTCCAACGTGTATCACCCGCTCTTATTAAAGAAAGCTCTTGATTCAACCCACTTCTAGTTTCTATCTCACCACAACCTATCTCTTTTAACAACCTCTCTTTTTGACTATCTCGAATCATATCTGTTCGTTTGCAAGAACCACCAACAACATTTATCAAGACCGCTATCATGTCAAAGAAATCTCCAACAGCAAAATGTTTTTTTGCAATCGCCACAACAACTAATTGAAGTTGATGAGCAAAACAATGTACATAATATGCTGAACTATTTTCTCTCATGATTAGAGCTTTTAACCCATTAAACTCACCACGCATATTGCTTGCACCATCATAACCCTGCCCTCTAATCTGTTTCAAACTCAAACCAAATTCAGCAAATAAGCAATCAATAGCATATTTAAGAGTTAAAGAAGATGTCTCCTTTACATGAACAAGACCAACAAATCTCTCCTTAACCATTCTCCGTGCATCAAGATATCTCAAAACAACAGTTATTTGTTCCTTTTTAGACACATCACTAGACTCATCAACTAACAAGGCAAATACATCATCACCAATTTCTGCAAGAATAGATTTGAGTACTTCTTATGCAAAGCAATGACAAATATCTTTCTGAATGCTAGGAGACACCATTTGACTATTTCCCGGAGCATTTTTCAATGTAACTTTACGGACACTTTCATTTTGATTTTGTGTGTATTTTATCATCTCCAAAAAATGACCTCTATGAAAAGAGTTTTCTGACTCATCATGACCACGGAAAGGTAATGCACCGTTCAACAAATATCTAGCAACATCGATTGAAGCATTCAATCGAATACGATACTCATTCTTTGTAATATCACTTTGCTTATGTATTGCAACTGCAATAGATTGGTCTTGCCTTATTAGATCATCACATTTTTTAACAGCCTTATTATGTGAACTATTAACATCACCAACATGAGTTTTAAGTCTATCCATTTTATTCCAACTACAAAAACCTTCAACCAAAAATGCATCACCCCCTCCTTGTCTTCCAACGTGATCACTAAATAAGTAACAACACAAACAAAAGACTTTATCGGCTTTCATACTATACTCCAACCAACCACCATATTTATCAAACCATGTAGTATTAAAGCGTCTTGGTTTACCTCCCATGATTGTAGTTTTGAATTCATGACCACGTGGTTGACAAGGTCCTCTAATCAAGTATGTCCGCCTTATTTCATCTCTTTGATTAGGATGATAATCTAAAATCTTTTTTCTATCAAATGGATCCGAAGGAAGCTCTTTTAAATCAATTAATTTAGGCATTGAAGGCGTAGAACTAGATTGAGAAATATTTATTCTCGATGATTGTTCAACCGATGGTTCCGAGGTTGGAGGTTCAAGCGGTTGAGGAACATTTATGCTTGAGAAAAATCTTTTCATATTGTATCTGTTAATTGTCAAAAAATAATAACAATAATTAATTAACCATTTCATTTATTAAAATTTTACTACCAACAAAGTCACCAAGTGATTAATATTTATCATTAATCATTTATATAGACAAATTTAAATTCATATAAATTTCTTAAGAGCTAAGATTGCCTAATAATCTTTAAATATGTAATTATGTAATTTATTAACAAAAAAATAAATAATAAATTGGATAAAGTAAAGTAAACTAACCTATAGTAGAGCTTAGCAAAGGAGTATGAGAGAGGATCCGAGACCGAGTCGGGCGCCAGAGTGAGAGAGGAAGAGGAAGGTGATGAAGATGACGGCGAGAAGGATGACTGCTTTACGAGCCATTGATGTTTATTTTGGGGGTCAGGGTTTGGGGGAAGAGAGGAAATGAGAGGGTTGGATCTGGATTTTGTAGATGGGTGGTGGTTGTACTCGGGCAGCTCGGGTAGCAAGGTACGGGCAGTTTCTCTTTTCTTTTTTTCTTTCTTTAAAAGCATTTACCTGCCCAGTATTTGGCTTTTTAAGAGCATATGTATCTGTAGGCCGTTGGCTATATATCCATTTTATGAATATTTTGGAGGAAAAAGCTTTGTAGTCATCGTCTATATACTCATTTTTTGGGTATAGGATGAACAGCAGATGTCTATATTTGGCATACGAAATGACATTATGCATATTTTAGAAATCGGAATATCATTTACCGTCCTAGAATCGGACGATATATGATCTGCTATTTGAGAAAAAAATTTAATTGCAAAAGTTTGGGACGGAATATGATATGCTATTTGAAAAATAAAATATAAAAAAGACAATGTCAACTTATTAGATGTGACATTTGAGGAAAAAACAACAAAAAAAAAGTGCAAAAGTTTTGGACGGGAGATGGATTGCCCATCCTTCAAATTTTTTTAAAAAAAAAAAAAAAAAATTCATCGCACATGGAGGTTTGAAAAAATAAAATTAAAAAATTAGAAAAATAAAAAAAATTGGTTAGACGGAAAATGATATGCCGTTTAAGAAAAAAAATTAAAATTAAAATTAATGTGTAGATGATCTCCCGTCCTTCACAATTTATTTTTTCTTTCATCAGACGGCAGATGTTCTGCCATCTACAAATTTTTTTCTTCCGCTTTCTACGAAAATTGTTTAGACGGTATATCATTTTCCGTTTGATTAAAAAAAGCTATTTTTTAAGTATTGACGACTGCAGCGCTACCCAAAAAAGCTATTTGTATATTTTTCATATACTCATTTCTTAGCAAAACGACTACGGATGCTCTAACGAGGTCTTGTATGCATAATAATCTTCTAATATTATAATGGGATAAGGCCTTAGTGTCATTTGTAAATCTACCAATGCGTGCATAACTATTATAAATGAGGTTTTAGGTTCAAACCCAGACTACATCTGATTTTTTATTTTTAAAAAAAAGCTATATTTATTAAGACATGCATCGCACGTGTAAATTACTGGTGGTTATTAATTTGTTGGGTCGTTTAGAACTACATACAAATATCTATATGTTCACATGAGCAATGCTACATAATGAACACATTCTGATATAGCAGTTCACCGAGAGAATTACTACACCGGGACTTTGAGTTTCAATCTTTCAACGCCGAGAGGACAAGCAGAGCTGCAGAGAGGCAGAGGAGACTTCTGTTCTGTTTTTTTCAATTGGGTGAAGTGAGGAACGGGAGCTGAGACAGTGAGATTAATAGAGGTTAATTTTGAGTTGGGCTGAGACTAATAGACTTGTTATTTTCAAAGTTTTTGGTCCATTTTCCAGTTGGGCTTTATTTTAATTTTGGGCTTTAATAGAGATGTGGGTTGCTAATTAATTTTGAGTGGGTTCCTTTCTTTTAGTTCACTGGGTTCCTATAATGCTTATATAAAAAAAAATTACACTGTACCTTTTTTTCAGTGGGGTCCGTGCCCCCCCCTGAACCTATGCTACATCCGCCCCTGAACACAAACCACCAAGCAAAACTAGATCGCACCAATCACACAAAGTACACAAGAATTGTCCCGATTCGGGCTTTCGCCATAATACGAGGGAAGAAGAACTGAGATGTTATTTCAACTAGAGAAGATACAAGAATATTACAATTCTCACCACGACTCTTTCTCAAGCCTAACTGAAACTTGGTTGCTGCTTACAATGGAGAAACTCTCTCACCCTCTCATATGAAATACTATCTTCTTATATTCAGCACTCACCATATCATTCTAAGAGCCGTTTACATTGTATTTATAGATCTAGAGAAACCCTAGTTTATATATCTTGATACAATAGCCATCCGATGTATATAAAAGAGATAAACATACAATTACAACTGTACGATCTAATCAGAAGACGAAGTAGGCTTCAATTGAATCAACAAACCCTCACCAACAAAATTCATCAACGCCGCGGACGGTCGACCGCACATAGTTGCGGTCGACCGCAACTCCCAGATCATCGACTCGAGAAGGTGACAGTCGACCGCGCAGTCAACTGTCCCTTTCTCTGTTGGCTGCTGCTGCTGCTGACTGTTTCTCCTTCTCTTCGATCTTTGCCTTCGAAACCTCTAGTTGTATCACCATCTTCTCTTCACACAGGATAAATATGCAAGTCACAAAACTCAACAATCTCCACATTGGATTGCATACGCATAAATTCATACCCGTGTGATTTAAAAATCTTCTAGGCCTTTCTTCTCCGCTTTGTAAAAATAATTTTCTATGGCTTCTTCTGCTAGTTGAACAAACCTCCACCTGTTTTCCTCTTGCTGTATGCCCTCCTTAAGGGCACACCCCTGTAGATGTAATCATGGAGGTGCCACCCTCCACACGAACTCCACCTACTTCAAGACTGTCTTCACCTTCCAACGGTATTCGAATGTTGCAGTCTTGATTCGGTAATTTTAGTGGCGGCTTACTAGATGATACTTTAGGAACAATGAGCTTCCATACACTCAGCTGAGTTTTCCTGCTCCCACAAACCTGGTAGAGGTTGTGCTGACCCTGCACAATTTCTTTCTTACCCTTCATTACCTTACGACGACTATCCCAAACTGTCAAACTTCACCTCGAGCTGTGTACTTGCAGCCACGAGCATCAAGAGTCCCCAAGGATATCAGATTTTGTTATATCGAAGGAATATGCATGACCTCTTCTAGTGTGAACCCTTTACCATCTGGCGTCTCCAATTCAACTGTTTCCTCACCCACTACTTCACAAATCTCATCACTCCCTGTTCTCACACTACGGCCTGTTGATGACTTGTAAGTAGAAAATATCTTCCTCTCGGAGTAAATATGAGAAGAACTTTCCGAATCAAGATACCGACTTGAATCCATATCTAAAGAACTTGAAACAAGAAAACAATAGTCATCACTATTACATGACTTAGTCGCGCTGACTATATGGGCTTGTTTCCCTTCTTTGGTAGCACTCTTCTGACTCAACTACTTATGACAGTCTCTCTTGTAATGGCCAACTCTTCTATAATAGTGACAACGAATCTTACCCTTGTGTATCGCATCCCTTCCAATTGAAGTATCACCATCTATCGCAAAGCATATGGTTTTTGCTTCACTTTTTGAACGATGATATGTTTGTTCGGCACATGCCACCGAACTGTAGAGGTGGTTCGGCTATGCGACATGTGTCCTTGTTTGACCGTTGACCAGTCACTGATCTTCCTTGATATTTAGATCGGGGACATGTTTGTTCGGCACTCGACACCGAACTGTATAGGTGCTTCAGATGCACGACACTGAACGATAGAGGTGGTTCAGTTGCATGATACGGGTCCCTATTTGACCATTGACCATTGATTAGTCGACAATTTTTGCTTGTTTTTTAGAGCGGGGACACGTTTGTTCGACACTTGACACCAAACGATACAGGTGGTTCGGTTGCACGACACGTGTGCCTGTTTGATTGTGGACCGTTGACTGGTCAACAATTTTCCTTGATTTTTTTTATCGGGGACACGTTTGTTTGGCACTCAACACTGAATGATAGAGGTGGTTCAGCTGCACAACACGTCTCCCTGATTGACCGTTGACCAATCATGATTTTTTTCTTGACTCTTAGATCAGGGACACGTTTGTTCGGCACTCGACACCGAATGATAGAGGTGGTTCGGCTGCGCGACACATGTCCCTGTTTGACCGTTGACCGTTGATCGGTCAATGATTTTCCTTGATTTTCAGATCGGGGACACGTTTGTTCGGCGCTTGACACCAAACCATAGAGGTGGTTTGGCTACGTGGCACGTGTCCCTATTTGACCGTTGACCAGTCAACAGTTTTTTACTTGATTTTTTGATTGGGGCCACATTTGTTCGGTGCTCGACACCGAATGATAGAGGTGGCTTGACTGCGCGGCACGTGTCCCTATTTGACCATGGACTGTTGACTAGTCAACGATTTTTGCTTCATTTTTAGATTGGGACACATTTTTTTGGCACTTGCCACCAAACTATAGAGGTGGTTCGGTTGCGCGATACGTGTCCCTGTTTGAGCGTTGGTCCGTTAACGATTTTCCTTAATTTTTAGATCGGGGACACGTTTGTTCGGTGCTTGACACTGAACTGTAAACGTGGTTCGGCTGTGTGACACGTATCCCTATTTTAACGTTGACCATTGGCCAGTCAATGGGGTGTGTAGTTTGATCTTCCTGACTGTTAGACTCCCTTGTCGTTTTAGCTTCTTGATTGTTGGACTCCCCTAGCTCTTGGGATTTCCCATCGGTTGGGGGCCCATGACCTTTGGGAGCCCAAATGTCGCATCCTTCTCTCTATAAAACTCCTACCCTTCTCCACTCTTCCCTCATTCTTTCATTTCTCATCCTTAAAAAAATTTCTCTTCAGTGAACTTATCAGACGTTCTAGCACGTATTTTCTCTTTCCAGCGAGCTTCCGACCTTAGCTGTCACATCGAAGGTATATATATATATATATATATATATATATATATATATATATATCGAAGATATCTAGGGTTTCTTCGGGAGACGAGACCTCCCCCTCTAGCCACTGTGGAGTTCAACCACTTGCTTCGCATTCTAGAGCGGATAAGGGGAAGAAAGTGGCGGAGTCAGTTATAGTCGAGACGATCATATAAAATCAAGAGAAGTTGGGGAGATGGGTAGACTACCTAGCCCCTATCGCACCTCAGTGGCATTAGAGATTACTCTACCAATCTATTGTCGAGAATTGAGCACGAGATGACACCACTATATGAGGAGAACAAGCCTTGTGAGCATTCAGAGGTGGGCGATATTTCTTCGATGCTTACGAAGACGGACTTGGGAACTATACGAGAGTGTTTCATGATCCCGAGGGAGTTCGTTCTTTTGTTGCTGGGCCCTGATGTTAGATGTGTTCGCCGACCTCTCCTGATACATGCTTCTTCCGGTTCGATGCTTTTCTTGCGGGGCTCCATCTTCCCCTACCCCAATTTTTTAGCGAGGATCTACGCTGGTATTCCTTGAGTCCTATCCAGTATATGCTGAACATGTAGAGACATGTAAATGGCTTTGTGTTGCACTGCCAGGCGGCGGGGATTGATCTGCAACTGAGCATTTTGAGGAAGCTCTACAAGATCCATCAAAAGAGCAAGTCAGAGTTTAGATACTATCTCACTCTTCGGTGGGGGGTGAAGCTAATTGACAACCCCGACTCAATCAAGCACTAGAGGGACAAATACTACCTTGTTCGGAGTCATGAGCCGCGGGCGATTCCCACGAGGTGGAGGGAGGAAGTACCGAAGACAGCGAAGGCCGACCTAGTCTTAATTCAGAGGAGGATGAAATGGTTAGAATACTTTTAGAACGGCATGCTTTGAGTTGGAGAAAAGTGACAAAGGAGTTTCTCTTCAAGAGGGGTCTCAGTTCGATCAACCCTAGTACGCATCTTTGATTTTCTTTTGCACTTTACTTTTGTAATTGTAGTTACTTCTTCTTTTTCTTTATTTTCTAATCTCCTTATGTTTTGTTTGGTAGGAGCGGTTGCCATGGATTTCGATGTGATCATTGTCAAGCAAGCGGGGTTGAGTGGCAAAGACCCTGGGGAGAAAAAGAGGAAGAGAACGGCCACCAGACCTACGGTAGAGAAAGCTGTGAGGGGCCCCGTGAGTGCCTCCTCGGTGGTGAACTTAGAGCCTCCACCTGCTGCTTCGTCTGCCCCCTCTGCTGGGGGATTTTCCTTGGGTGCTGCTCTTGCACTCGAGGCTCCTCCCCTCAATGCAGGGACTGAGGCGATTCTCATGGAGGATCATAAGAAGCTCTTCGTCCTGGATTTGCGAGTCATGAAGCATGATGGGTTCCTTGGGGATTCAGTGACTTGTATGCAGCAGTCCATCACATTGAGACCCCGAAGGACAGATTGGCAATGGCTGTGGGGTCAGTGGGTGACTCCACCTTGGAGATAGCCAGGGCTAACATGATGCAGTAAGTTTTTATTATTTATTTTCTGCACTATACTTTTTATGAGGCAATAGAGTTGTTTTCCTCTTTGTAACTTTGAATCTTTTTCTTCTTGCAGATCACCTGCCACTTCAGCTACTTCTTGAAACAAGTAGCGTAGCATGAGAATGAGCTGAAGGCGGCGGGTGACAGGGACAAAGTGGAGCGAGCGAGGATCGACAAGGAGTTGGAGGAGGCAAAGTGCCTAACGGGGACTCAGACGACGCAGATTGAGCCACTGGAGTCAGCATTGGAGAAAGAGAAAGAGCAGGTGACCTAAGAGGGAGCAGGCAACCAGGGAGAGAGAGAGTACTACCAAGGAGAGAGAGATCGCGGTGAAGGTGGCGAGGGCTGAAGCGGATGTGTACCTGGCCTCAAACATGGAAAAGGCATACGCCAGGGCTCTTCGGCACGTCAGAGTGCGAGTCCCTGGCTTCGACCGTTTGGGGTACTCCTTGCATGATGTCATTTCTGACAATGAGGAGGAAGAGGAGGAGGAGGAGGAGCCGGACATCGTAGCGGATCCCTAGACCACGTGGTAGTGACCCCGGGGTCGGTTGAGGGAACCGGTCGCGAGTCTACTCCTTCTGTGGATCAGTCGACCGAGGTGGATCCTTGACTCCTCTCTTAGCTAGTTGGTTTTTTATGGGTTTTTTTTACTTTGTCTTTGTATGGATGCCTAATAGCAGACTAGCCACCGCTTGATGTATCTTTGCATTGCAATGAAATCTTTTTTATACTTTTGCATCTTGTGTTAGATTTGAGTTCGTAAGTTTTTGTGTGTTTTGTGAGCTTGGTTGCCTCCATTAGAGTGATCTATCGTTCTTTTTCGTTAGCAGGTTGTTTTGTATGATGCACATGACTCTCACTACAGTGAGATTGTCCATCTCCGTACCAAGCTTTAGATGACATAGCTGGGGCTCGCTTGTTCACGGGAGAGGCTTTTTAAAGCTGAGACAGAGCTTGGTCACTTGAGAAGAGTGTTGTCCGAAAGGGATATGAAAGCTAAAAGTAACGATGAGATCCACCAGCAGGAACCTCCGGTTGGTGTGAAAGATCATTCATTAGGAGAAGCGGCCGCTAGAAAGTAGGCTTAAAATCCTTCGTCGCTCCTTACATGTTGTTACTACTGAAAGAGACGAGGTAAAGAACATGGTGCTTGAAAGAAGCTTAGAAGTAGCTCATCTAAGAAGAACTATCCTTGAGTTTTTGGCGGGAACTCAACCGAGTGGATCGGCATATGCAGGGGTGCCTCATTTGAAATTTAAAGTGAATGATGACTCTCTCAAAGAGAGGCTCGTTAAACAAGAGGTCGAGATTCATCGGTTGAAGTGACTTCTTAAGGGAGGCAATGTTAGGAGCACTTCTTGCTTTCGCGAAGAGCGTGCCCAAGGGAGATCATTTCATGAACTGGCTTTACATTTGCCTTGGGTATCACAGAAACTGGGTGACGCTTAAAGCGGGGTGGCCGATTCGTCTAACGGGGTGTCGATCGGAGGGGCAGCAAGAGCAGTAGGCCCAGAGGGTATGACTCGATCCGCGGGTTTGGACAGCCCATTAGATGGTTCGAGGGAACGAAATAATGCTCAAGTTTCTACTAGAAGTCGTAGACCATGTGTGTCCCTTAAGAGGAGCATCCCTTTACCACAAAATAATAAAGATGGTGCTAACTGAGACTTTGTAATCTTGTAGAATCTTAATCCCCAATAAAACTTGTAATCATATTCTTCTAGTGAAATAAACTTTCTTAAGTGCTTGAGCATTGTCTCTTTGAATTATGCCTCTTTGAACTTGTGGTTGCTTCAGGAGCACTCGAACGACAAGCCATGCTTTGCATACTTGTTTGGGGGCAAGTGTCTATAGGAAACTCCATGAGCTGTGAGTGGACTCCAAACAAAGTAATGACAAGTTTTGGGAGCACTCGAATGGTGAGCCGATCATTGCACACTTGCTCAGGCGTATGTGGCTAGAGTGAATCTATAAACCATGAATGGACTCCACACCTGTCAGGGTTTGTTTCAGGAGTACTTGAACGGTGAACCGAACTCTGCATGCTTGGGAGCAAGTGGCTAAAGCAGCCCTATGAACCGTGAGTGGACTCCAAAAGAAGTGACGATGAGTTTTGGGAGCACTCGAATGGCGAGCCAAATCCCACACACTTGCTCGAGTCTCTAGAGTTGCTCTATGAACCATGAATGGACTTCACATATGTCTGGGGTTATTTGAAGATTACTCGAACGACGAATCGAACTCCGCATACTTGCTTAGGAGCAAGTGGCTAAAGCAGCCCTATGAACCGTGAGTGGACTCCGAAAGAAGTGATGATGAGTTTTGGGAGCACTTGAATGGTGAGCCGAATCCCGCACACTTGCTCGAGTGTAAATGGCTAGAGCTGCTCTATGAACCATGAATGGACTCCACACATGTCCGGGGTTGTTTGAAGAGTATTTGAACGGCGAACCGAACTCTGCATACTTGCTTGGGAGCAAGTGGCTAAAGCGGCCCTATGAACCGTGAGTGGACTTTGAACAAAGTGACGATGAGTTTTGGGAGTACTAGAATGGCGAGTAGAACCTCGCACACTTGCTCGGATGCAAGTAGCTAGAGCGGATCTATGAACCATGGATGGACTCCGCACTTGTCCAGGATTGGGCACTCGTACAGTGAGATATACTCCACACACTTGCTCGGAGGCAAGTGTGCTCGTGCGACTCTATGAATTATGAATGGATCCCGCACTTATCATTGGAGTGCTTAGTGAAGGGATGGTGTTGCTCAGGAGCGTACCATGTGTCTAACTCATTGCTTTTCTTAGGTTGAACTATTCAGGGAATTTTTGAATTGTACATGGAATTTTGCAAAAAAAGACTAATTTATTGAAAAATTCAACTAAGCGATTGCTTGATTGGGAGCCTTTATTACATAGACCGTTATAATGCCTTTATTACATGTTTGATGCTAACTACTAAAAGAGGGCATTAAGTGCTCTCTTTATATTTCATGAGGTGCTCGGCATTCCAAGTCCTGGATATCTTCTTCCCTCCCAAGTCTTCAAGTCGGTAGGCCCCTGGGCAGCAACTTGTGAGACTTTGTATGGTCCTTTCCAGTTATGGGTGAGCTTCCGCTTCTTTCGGAGGACGAGGTCCCCTTCCTGGATGATGGCCGGGTGAACTCACTTGTTGTAAAACCTCTCTACCCTCTGCTAGTAGATGTTTCTTCAGAGGATGAAGTTCTCTCTGACTTCTTCCAGGAAGTCAAGATTGGCTCGAATGTCATTCAAGTTTTGCTCTTCAGTGAACGAAAGGATGCAAGGAGAAGGTATTCCCATTTCTAGAGGGATGAGTACTTCTATGCCGAAAGTTAGGTTGAACGGGGATTCTCCCGTGGGGATTCTCTTTGTGATTCTATAAGACCATAGCACACTCCGGAGTTCTTCACCCATTGTCCCTTTGGGAACTTCACCAAGCCTCTTCTTGAAGCCATCCAAGATATGCCGATTGGTGTTGTCGGCTTGACCATTGGTCTGGGGATGCGACATTGAAGAGAAGCACTGCTCAATACTTAAATCAGTGCAAAATTTATGGAACCCCTTATCAGCGAATTGAGTTCCATTATCAGTGATTAGAATACGGGGAATCCCGAACCGAAAAGCATGTTCTTCTAGAAGAACTGTTGAACTTTGTGCTCAGTGATTGTTGCAAGTGGTTCTGTCTTTATCTATTTTGTGAAGTAATCGATAGCGACCACTAAGAAAGACCATTTTCTAGTAGCAAGAGGGAAGGGACCGAGCAAATCCATTCTCAATATTTCAAAGGGGATGGGGCTTGACATGGAGCTGAGGTTGGCTTGGGGGATCCTCTTGATGGAGGAGTGCTTCTAGCAGTGAATGCATTGGTAGACATAAGCTTGAGCATTGCTGAGGATAGTGAGCCAGTAGTAACCATGATTAAGAACTTTTCATGCAAGGGATCTCGCGCCGAGATGGATGTCACATATTCCTTCATGGACTTCTTTCAAGGCATAGTCGACCTCTTTGGGAGAGATGCACCCAAGGTAAGGTCGACCATCAACCCAAAAAATATTCGAATTTGGTTGTATCCCGAAAAAGCGTCCATGAAGCTCAATATCTCGTGGCCTGAGATGACATCTATCAAGGCATCTATGCTTGGCATAGGGAAGGGATCCTTTGGGCATGCTTTGTTGAGATCGGTGAAGTCTATGCAGATTCTCCACTTACCATTGGCTTTCTTGACCATTACCACGTTTGCTAGCCACAATGGTAGCTAACTTCCTGGATGAATCGGGCTGCTAAGAGCTTCTCAACCTCTTCCTTTATGGCTTGTTGCCTCTTGGGCGCGAATTTGCAGCACTTCTGCTAGATAGGCCTGGCTTCTAGATTTACACTTAAGCGGTGCATAATTAGTTCTTTGGAAATCCCTGGCATATCTTCAACTGTCCAAGGGAAAAGGTCCCGGATCGGCTTGAAGCAGGCAATGAGTTTCTTCTTGAATTGGTCGAGGAGCCAAACTAAATCCTAACGGTGATCCGATCCGAAGCCCAATCCGGTGTAGGCCGGAGTCGTTCTTGGACTGTGGACTGAGGTAGTGGATCCCGATCGAGGTTGAGGACAAGAGATAGTGCCCATGGTGGAAAGCAGGTCAACAGAAGAAATAGGTTTTATTGCAACCCATTTGCGCAGGGTCACCCTTCAAGGTGAGAAAGCATATGGATTAATGTCTTTGCCTTCTTGATTGGGCTTTGGCAAACACCCAGAAACACTTAGCTTTATTCTCTTCGAAGAAAGGATTTTCTACTAGTTCGTCCGCGGGTTCGGAGCTGGCTTGCCCCATATCGAGGGGGGAGTTCTAAGGCATCAAGGGGAAGGGCCGACCCCCCATTATAGCGGTGTAGCACGCCCGAGAAGCTTCTTGGTTTCCCTTGGCTTCCCCTACTCTTGCAGCTGCGGTGAATTTCATATTCAAGTGGTATGCTAAGGCGACCGCTTGGAGGGCAGCTAACCTCAGGCAACCAAATTTGGTATTGTAGGTAGATTTCATGTCAACCACCATGAAATCTAACACTTTCGTACGAGTAGCTGGAGCCTTCCCTAAGGTTATGTTAAGGGTAACAATTCATTCGATCATTACAGGGGCTCCAAAAAATCCATGGAGGGTGTATTCGGTAGGCTTGAGGCAATCTCGCTTGAGCTTAATGCCTTCAAACACATTCAGGAAGAGGATGTTAAATGAGCTACCATTATTGACTAGAACTCGACGCACTTCATGGTTTTCCATACATATGCTGATTACAAGTGCGTCGTAGTGAGGTATTCGGACACCTTCCATGTCTTGATCTGAGAATGTGATGCTGGCTCTTGTGCTTCTTGGAGGTGAGATGTTATGTACTGAGTTTACTTCTCAGACGAATGCTTTCCTTAAGGAGCTAGAAGTCCCCCCACAGGTCCTCCATGAATAGCATGAAATATCTCCATCCGACCTGATCCCTGGAACTCGGTTTGCCCCTCTGCTCGCTTGTTGGCTCCCTTCACATGTGGAGGTTCAATGTCATTCACTTGTGCAAATTTGGCGAGATATCCTCGTCTGAGCAACGCTTCGACCTCGTCCTTGAGAGTTCGGCAATCATCTGTGAGGTGAGCATGATCTTTGTGGAAGGCACACCACTTGGTTTTATATCTTCTCTTGATCGGGGCATTCATCTTGGGGGAGGTCAAAGGATCTCGTCCTAGTCAACCTCAATGAGGATGGCAGAGATGCCACGCCCCGCTTCCCAAAATACGAAAGTATGGGCACACAACTAAGGCCAAGCGAATGATATAAGTATACCAACTCATATCATCCATAAGCAGTACAATACCAATAAGCTCAACAATACAATAATAATCACATAAATAAGAATATAATAAAATAATTAATCTCTGAGATACAAGAAATTATAAAATGTCCTAGAATATACAATGCAGTAAACAGTTGGCCAAGTTTCTGCAGGATCCCATCTGTACCTGTATAAACATTAACTCAAAAAAGGGGGGAGGGTGCCCGATAGAGCAAGTTTCCGGCACAAGTAGTAGCAAACAGTGAAACAAGAAAATAAGATATAACAAAAAAAATAAGAAACAAGGGACAAGGATTGGCAATTCAATCACCGAAACAACAAGGTAACGAGAAACAATACATATCAAGAAAGGAAACAAGAACAATTTGTAACATCCCGAGCCCGGCTTAGCTACGCACACAACTACGTGTGCACACACGCGAAAAGAACGGACACAACACTCTAGCCACGCCTACTACAAGCACCATCAAAATAGTGGTTAACCGTTGGGTACCCCTTATCATTTGGCTTATTCTATTTATTCTACTTTCTCTCTCTCTCTTCTGAGCGATGTGGGACTAATTTTTCCCCACACACACAGCAAGCCTTTCTCACCTGGGTCCCATGCCACATCACCTGCTATGCACAGCACTCCCCACTACTTCACTTTCTCTTTTCTTTTTGTTCTTTACTTCATTTAATACCCAATATTAATCCTATGCCCCATATAATCTTTCTATAGGCCTTTTTCTCAATTCATTAAATCCAAGCCCCCTATAGAAACTCCATGGGCCAACACCACTTTTTCTCACTCATTTATATTATTTATATGGGCCAACACCAACTAACCGAGGTTCCAAAAAATCTACAGGTGGACTTGACTTACGAGCAGCAGTCGGTGAGGATAATTGATCGCCAGGAGAAAGTGCTACGAAATAAAGTGATTCCAATGGTTAAGGTGCTCTGGAAGTGTAACGCCCCGAATTCCAAATAAGACCGAATTCGAGATTCCACAGGATCTTTACACTTCACTTCGTACAATTTTACAAGGAAATTTAAACTTTTTATCATACATCCGAGTTCTTTACAATTTTATACACAGCGGAAGATAAAATGAATTACAACAATGAAAATAATATACAACTTGCAACATCTTTAACATGTAACAGCATCATATCAACTTTACTTCTTCATGAGAAATCCAATCCCTGCATAATAAGTTGTAGGCACGTCAGTTACTTACAACTGACGAAAAATGTTATACTCGGCCATCCTCTTTATGCCGTACATATAACGATCTCAATACTTTAACAAACCACAAATTTGAATGCAAAATAAAGTGTTAAATGTGACTACACTAAACATGTAAGTGTGTGCGATGCCTTAATGCCTGATGCAGATATTTTATACTAAGATGACACTAATGCATACTTGTTCGGATTCTATGCATCCCATTCTACATAGGTCCGAGGGCAACTACCTACGTACTCCACAATAAAGGATTCGATCCCTCGCCATGACAAACAACCCAGTAATAAAACAAAGTTGAGACGTTCCACAAGTATGGATCCCAGTCCCGGAGAACCACCACAGCAAATCCCCCGCCCGACTGTTATACAGACTCCTCGTCGTGCGAACCTCCTGCAAGTGCCCCTCTAGCTCCGATATACGTATATACTTTGGAGCACGGCAAACTATCCGTCCGACTACGCAAAGTTCCAGATTTAAAATAAAAGCTCGTCTTCCACGAGGCAACCACAGTCCCGGAGTACACCGCCCAACTAGATTTATAGTCCTGGTGAACCGCCGCAGCAAATCTCCCGCCAGACTATATAGAGTGTCCCACTTACGTTTGCCTAGGTTTTACTACATCTTCTCTTAGTGCCTAGTTTTTAAGTTCAAGATATGAATAAATTTCCATATCTATAGTTAGTTTTACCCCCTACTGGACTTAATCACAAAATACGAGATAGCTCCATGGCCATATCTCACAAATGTATCTCAAATATTTTAATTCAATAGTGCCGGAACCCGAGGTCTCACTAACTCTAAATCACAACTTTCATATACAAGAATCCATGGGTACACATACCCTTCAATAAATCATGTATTAAACTTCATTATATTCATATCTTCAACTTAATCATTCTCATGCAATTCAATTCATTCACTTATTCACAATTCTTTAAAAACAACATTTCCTTTCATGGCCCATAAAATAGAGTAATCACTTCATAATTTAATCACACATCGTATTTTATACACCGTCCAGTATTTTTAATCAACCAAAACAATTATGGAATCTTATTAAGAGAAAAATCAACTGCATTGTCCAAATTTTCATCTTCCTATAATTCAAGGTCATACTCTTCAATAAATTTCTCAAATTCGTCAACTCATCAATTTATCTCAATTCCACTTTTAAAAATACACAAAGGAAATATATGTAAATTTAATAAGGAGTTTGAAAAACCCAGTCCGAGCTCCACACATTAAAAAAAATGTTTAGAAACAAGTCAAAAAGAGCTCACACCCAAAAATTTTGTTCTTAGAACCCAAGTCAGAGAGCCCAGAACCAAGTCAGAGAGCTCAGAACCCAAAAATTTCGTTTTAGAAACCCAAGTCAGAGAACCCATAACTCAAAAATTGTTTTAAAACCCAAGTCAGAGAACCCATAACTCAAAAATTTTTGTTTTAGAAATCCAAGTCAGAGACTCAAAACCAAGTCAGAGAGCCCAGGAGGATTCGAACCCAGAACCAGCAAGGAAACAACCCAACGCTCAAGCCATAGGGCCGAGAGCGCCCACGGGTTGGAGTATTCCAGTGGGGTTTAAATACCCAACGACTCCCCATTACACTCTGTTAAAAGATTTACTCTTCCGAAAACCATTTCACGACACAAATAGTCGAACCCACGCACTCTAAAAATAATTCGAGAACAGTAAAATGAATTCTAGTGCAATAATAGATTCACACAATTGAAATTTTCACCGTGTGAAGAGTAACTCAATTTTTGCTATGTCTTGCGAACTGTCAATTTTACTTTATAAATATACTTTTTTCGTGTCAAATAACAATACAAGAATTTTTCTCATGGTGAATAAGTTCATACAATATCTACTCTTCAAGAGTGAACACATGTCAACAATTCACATGCCAATTTACACAATTTTTTAATTCTTTCAAGTCCATTTTAATCAACATGCACTCTACTTAAATTTTTAGAGTATCTACTAGCACACACATCGCAAATCATGAGAGAAACTAAACAATTTTACATTAGCAATTCAATTTTCAGGGTAATCTACACATGCAACTACTCAAAAATTTAGAAAGTATAAAGGATCACCCACCCAAGAAATGTTGATTTCTTGCAATAGAACTCCTAAAGTGAGAGCTCCTAGAAACTCCGCTTCACCTCCTCGAAAACCGCGCGCAAGAAAAAGCCCCAACTCCACTCGGCAAGTAACAAGAAGTCACTTTTCCATTTCGGCAGCCACAGGAAGCAACAAGTTTTCGGCAGAGCATAGCACTACATTTTTTTTTGTTTCATTTTTTCTTTTGTTTAATTTTTCTGATTAGAAGATGGGCGTGGGGGTAGTTTTATAAGGAAAAATATTTAATGTGATTAATTACCCACTAAAATAGTTTAATTACCCACTAATCTAAGTTAATTTCCCAGTCACCTCTTCAAATTCCTAGATCCCGGCCTCTCCCATCCTTCAACCGACCAAGCACAGGAAAAGCCCACTCCCACTCATGTATGCATATATATTTATATGACCATATATACACAGATACATATATGTACAAATAAATATAGGATATAGGTATAGTAATGTAGGCAACAGTGGAAGGGGGACCATTTGCTGAGTTGGGTTGTACTGTTGTGTTCGGATGTAGACAAGTAAGGAAAGAAGTGAATTGGGGTATAGGTGTAAGCATAGGTAAAAATGTATACATAATATGTAAAAATTTGTTTAATTAAAATTATAATGTTTCATGCACAATTAAAATAAATACACATACTCCAAAAAAAATTTTGAAAACGAATACGCTCAAATACGCGCACCGAAACAAACACGTGCGTCGCACGTAAAATATTAAAAATACGAAATTCA
The DNA here is from genome assembly GCA_017893485.1 of Hemerocallis citrina. Taxonomy (NCBI): domain Eukaryota; kingdom Viridiplantae; phylum Streptophyta; class Magnoliopsida; order Asparagales; family Asphodelaceae; genus Hemerocallis; species Hemerocallis citrina. The sequence goes on from JACEHZ010000366.1 coordinate 350,659, forward strand.
ACGTTATCAACAGAAAAATGTTGAAGATAATAAAAATATAATATAAGGAAATAAATTTTATATATTTCACGACGTGATTGCTACGTACGTAGAAAACACGTGCATTATACGTATAATAATATTTTAATCAAAATAAGAGAAAATAAATTTCCGTTTATAAAAATAGATTTGAATACCAAAAATAAATAATTTAAACACATAGAAGATATTACACATAGCGGTGGAAACACATAATCGAGACGTGCATCAAAAACACGTAAAAAAACACGTAAAAATGCAGAGATTGAAATATAATATTTTAGTTGATTTAAATAGGATAAAATATACGGGGAATGCAAAATTAATCAGAAATCACAATACGTAATGAAACACGTTACAAATATTGCCAGTAACAGTACAAAATACACGTGCGTATCACATGAGGGCAAAATTGTCATTTCTAATTTTGTGGAGTGTGACAGGAAGAACCAATTTGTTGAAGAAGCCACATAGGAACCAGAAAGCCGAGTGAAGCATATCCTGAGTTATTTGAGTAATGTTTTTCCCCTCTAATAAGGTAGTTCTGTGGACAGAACTATTCTAAGGAGGGAGTGATGTAATATCCCAAAAATTTAATTGTTTATAAAACTAGATTTTTGTGTTCTTAATAAAATGTGCATATATTATTAAGCCCAACCCAATGTGCATGTCCTTTTAGCCCAACCCATCCATGAACATGAACATATGTAATAGAATAATATACTAGTATGTGTGTGTGTGTGTATGTGTGTGTGTGTGTGTGTGTGTATACTAAGCTACTACTACTTAAACCCATAATATTTGACTAAAGACTCCTAGCCTACAATTTTTGACCCAAGAAAGCTTAGGTGTAAACTCTAAGGAATAGGGACTCCTAGCCTACAATTTTTGACCCAAGAAAGCTTAGGTGTAAACTCTAAGGAATAGGGTCTAAGTCCTGGAGTAGTGACTAAGCAATTCTACACACTCCCCCACACCTCCACACTCATCTTGGCCCTCTCCTTGCCTTGGCCGGCCACTTCTCTCCCCACTTTCTCTACAAATATGTGTGCTACTTTATCTTGCTACTACTACTACTACTTCCTACTACTACTCTTTCTACTATACTACTTTACTACTATACTACTTTACTACTACTACTACTATTGTACTACTTGTTAGGAGTAAGAAGACAAGAAAGCAAGGAGAAGGTGAGTCCTTGTTCACACTTAGCTCCACTTTTTTATTCTATGTTCCAATTCTAATTAATTTATTATCAATTTCCTAGAATTATTGGAGCTTGATATCAAAAGGAGTTTTTCAAAAGAGGATAAAGCTAGGGTTAAACTCTTTTAACATAATGTAGGTGTTCTTCCTCCTTGTATGCCTCTTTAATTGTTAGTATTTAATTGTTTGAATGCTAATAGATTGTTAGTAATTGGTTTTTTGATTATTTGATTGTTAGTAGTTTGTTATTTTAATTTAAATAGTCATATAGTAGTCTACTAGTATTGGTAGTAGAATTAATTGTTGATAATAGATTGCTTAGGTTATGTAGATTGATTAATAATTTGATGGATAAAAATTGAAAATTTGAATTGTTGATGGTTGTAGTAATTGCTAATGGGGTTTGTTATTGTAATAAATTGAAAATTGTTGTAGATTAAAGTGTTAATAAAATACAATGGTTTTATATGCATGCTTGTGTGTATGTTTGAAATTTCCAGATTAAAGAAACAAAGGAAACAAAAAGGAACTAAGTAGATAATATAGGAAAGATATGTTTTATTTCTAATCTATGAAGAATACACAAATTTTTGAATTTTGAGTAATGGAAAATTATGATGGAAACTATGCAACAAAGGTTTTACTTATAAGGTAAAATATTTAAATGAACATAGTTAACAAGTGAAAATAAACGCATACATAAGAAATGCTTAATAGTTTAACAAGAAAAGTTCAGTACCTTAACAAGTAACGTTTAGTAGCTTAACAAAACATATGAATGAAGTTGTAAATGAGTAAATGAGTATTTCGGTATTTTATGAATACAAGTTCACTAATATACTTGTCTAAACAACATAATATAGAAAAGTAGTTAAGAAATATATATATATGAAAGATGTTCATTAATATACACAAAAGAGTGGTTATACAATGTAAAGAGAGACATTGTAAATACATATGGGTATGTTGTTACTATACATAGTAGTGATGTGCTTGTGGGATGTGCAAGTTAGTCTTTGTCCGAGATAAATAATTGGTGAAACATTTCGGAGAGTTGCCATATGGCGGTGGCTATTCCGAAGAGTCTTTAAATTTACTAGAACTTGAATAGATAATATAAGAAGTAATCTAGGAAGATAATCTAGAAACTAGAGATGATAATAAATAAGTTAAGAAGTCATGATAAATAATTATTAGAATAAAGTAGTGAATGACTTCAATAATCAAGTTTCAAGTGTTCCTTAAGAACCTAGATTGTCCGAGGTTTCCCACTTGCAAGTGGACTAAGTACCTTCCTAACTAAGTAATGCCATCCATGTTTTAATGAAACTAGAAGATGTTTAAATAAAGAAATTTAGATCAGGTAAAGTTAGTAAATTAAATTAAGAAATCGTTTAGCATAACTCAACTGCTAGTTCTAGATTTACCTAGAAGATTGGTATAAATTGGTAAGGATAGGCACTGGTAGGGCGTGTACTCACCTGTCAAGGGGACGCGTGCGGCATGGTCTCGTCTGGGACATGTACAGCGTGGTCTCGTCTGTTAATTTCTTGGATTTGGTGATAAGAACTATATGGTGGGAGTTAGGGAATGGACCCTCCAGATCCACCTAAGGTTCTCTGTTGTTTAATGCGAACTCTCGGTAGAGCAAATAGGACCTGCAGGGTCACCTTGACGTTCGTAACAACTTTTGGGTAAGCTTCGAAAGTGGCGTAGGACCACAGGGGCCGGGCGGAGTATGACCGGGGAGTGGCATAGGACCACAGGGTCTCAGCATACACAATAACATAACTAATAATTTTTTACTGCAGCGGCAGAACTAGACCGAGCGACTGCAACCTTACCAGTCACTAGATAAATGTCAGAAACAGGAAATAGTACAAGAGTAGGATGCATGGCGAGGGATTGAAACCTATTATCTGGATAATACGAACTTAATTTGGGGAATATGTAGCATGAGATGCATATGTTTCCAAATCAAGTTTGCATTAGAATAGGAACATCATGTGCATTTATGTTTGTGCATTAAATTTAGGTCATGACACGTTCTGACACTTTTGATTGCCTGCATTTCACATTTCATGTTGTCATTTATATTAATCTTAATAGTGGTTGATTGTGATTGAGTGTTGAGGAGTGAAGCTCACTATTTTTATCAGTTTGCGTCAGTTGCAATGAACTTGTAATACCCTGAATTTTATGAATGTGAAATTGCAAATTTTACGTGTTTTGTACGTGCAGAATTTTGTATAAATATTCTCTTATGAAATAATTTTCTATAACATGAACAAATAATTATTTTCTCTCTTTTCTTCTCTTATTTCTTTAAGCCCATTTTTTCTTTTAAGGAGCCTGAATTCGTTTTTCTAAACTAAGCCCAACTTAATAAATTAAGTATTTTTTTTCTCTAAAAGCCCATTATTTTAAAAGCCCATGAATTAACTACTTTTTAATTAACTTGACATGTAGACACAAATTTTTGTAGACAATTAATTAATTCTTAATGTACAACTTTAATTAGGGGGACACTAGTTGGGACACGTGTTTGCAGGTGTGTGTGCTATGCACACTCTTTTTTTTAGCCAGATTGTAGGAGAGTGAGAGTGGGGATGTGAATTAGTGGAGTGGTGGTTTTTGTGTTCATGGGTGGTTGCTACAACTTCCCATCTTATCCTATCCATTCATCTACAACCATCTAGTGTAATCCAAGCCCTCCATTCTATCCTAAAACTAGTATAAATACCCCCTCCCTTCATGCATACAACACTAAGAAAAATAATTGAAATAAAGAAACTGTAGGAGAGTAAAAGATTGAGAGAGAATAAAAGACTGAGTGCATTAGTGTGTGTGTGTGTTCTCTATTGTGGAGGTCGGCTACTTCAACCCATGGCAAGAGAGAGGGCTCGGGTTTCACCAGGTGCAAGGAGGAGGAACATTGTGGAGGCTCATTCTAGGAGGAGAAGGACCAATCGTGTTCAAGGAGATCGTAGGAGCTTAGTAGTATTTTCTTCAAATAGGTGGGTAGTTTTCTATATTTATAAAATTAGATATCATGCTAGGAAATTTGTGATATTTATGCATGCTAAAAGAACTAATAAGATAATCACCTGTAGACTCTAAAAAGGACTTGCTAAACGAATGAGTAAGTGCTTGATGAATTGTGTGCTATTGGTTATAATCCGTGTTTAATGTAATTAAAATTCATTTATTTTTATTTTTTTTTTGATATACTGGGTATCCATCCCCCCTCTATGGTTCAGACTAATCCCAGTTCGTGGGTGCGAAGGTCTCTTTGAGCCCACTACCCACTGGCCACCATGCCCAGGATTCGAACCCAGGATCTTGGATGCCATGAAGTTGTAGAAATGGAACCATGTAATTGTAGAAAAAAGGTTCATGTGTTGATTAGTGAATGAATTATTAAATTTTTTGCGCATATGGAACCATTGTATGATTTTTGCTCAAAATACAACTTGGATTAAAAGCATTTTGAATAAAAAGGGAAAAACAGAAATTACACTTCCTTAATAAAGTCTTAATGCAAGGAGTTGAGTAGAGAATTTGTTTTAAGTGGAATTTTGCAATTTGTAAACATAGAATACGAATTGGAGTGAAAATACTTGTTTTAATGTCAAAAATATATCCATGATCTACCCTAAATTGCAACCTGGTGCAATCGACAGTCGACCGAATTAGAGTCGACAGTTGACTGTCAGGTAATAAATTTCAAATTCTAGTTGCAGAACAGTTGACCGACTGTATTGTAACAGTCGACTGCCTTGACTATTGGTTTTCGAGTTTTAAAATCTTTGTAGAACAGTCGACCGACTGTATTGTACCAGTCGACTGCCCTGAGTATTTGTCTTCGAGTTTCAAATTATCGCAGAACAGCCGACTGACTATGCTTTGACAGTCGTTTGCCCTGAAGTTCAAATGATATCCAGTTTTCATGATTTCTATAACCTTTGGCCTAGTATATTTGAGACTATTTTTGTAAGAAAGAACTTACTATAAATTATTAGCTTAAATTATATTTGGATAAAGAAAAATGTATTGATTAAAAGATGATTTGAAAAGAGTTTTGATAATGAAAGAAAAATGAAAGTACGAATGTTAGATTTAGTATTGATAAAATGAAAACAAGGGAATTATGTGAAAAGAATGAACTATTGAATATGACAAATTAAATTTCTTTGTTTATGCATGATATTGTACATGAAATTAGAATTTTAATGACATGATGAGTTATGAAGGATATTATGAATATGAATATACAAATGCTATGAACATGAAAAGGAAAATTATTGTTAATCATGGAAAAAGATCTTATGAGTATGAAAAAACTCGGTGTTGTAATTATCAGTTAAAATTAAGAACTAGGGTGTAGCTAAGCCTTATACCGGCAATAAAAGAAATATTGAGATGAAATTTGAAATGAAAAGACCAAGATTTGGGTCATGAGATATGATTGAATAAGATCGGTATAGCGGAAGTGCTAACCCTAAGGGATTGATTTTGTTCATGATTCAATTAAATTAAGGACTAGATACATAGTGCAGATGTGATGAACGTAAGAGACAAACATGAGTATGAGGGCCATTGGATTTGCGGTGCGAGAATATTCACAGGATGTCCCATGATGCGTCATGATTAGGACGAATATACTACTCCAAAGTACCATCCCTATGGGGGAATCAAATGACTGCGGGTGGTGTCACGTTTATGGTAGAAGGTGAATTACCACAGGATGCCTGCATGATGAGTCATATGTCAGTGCGTTGGGATTCTCTCTAGGGCCCCTAGACGTGAGTTCGTAGTTCATAGAATGCTTAAGATACTTACCGTAGTTACAGTACTAGATTAAGTCATGGCGAGGGATTGAACCCTACAAAATGAAGAATGATTAAGGGTTTGCCCTCGGACCTATGTAGTATGGGCTGCATAGACTCTGAACAAGTGTGCATTAGTGTCATATAATGTAAACAACTGCATTAAGTACTAAGTGCACATCACAACACGATATCAATAGGATAGTCCCTTGTAGTCTGTCTTGTGATCAAGTTTGTGGTTGTTTAAGTATGAAAAATCGTTATACTGCTTCCGGCATAGAGAGGATGGCCGTGTATAATATTTCGTCAGTTGAATGAACTGACGCACCCACAGTTTTACATGCAGGGTAAAGATGCTTGACAAATTGAAGTATACATGCTGCTCAAAGATTGATTTAAATATTGTTTCATGTAATTACTGTAAAATTGCTTCTGCTGTAATAATGTAAAAGTATAATGTAACTCTGATGTAAAAAATATTTCAATTTCCTTATAAAATTGTACGAAAGAAGTGTAAAGATCCTGTGGAACTTCGAATTCAGACTGTTTTGGAATTCGGGGTGTTACACAACTGACGTGCCCACTTATCTTTAGATTGCAGGACCACCCGATTTTGTGCTTAAGCTGTGTTGAGCATTCATATTCAAGAAGAAAAGCATAAAGGTAAGAAAATAAGTTTTTAATTTCCTGTGATTTTTCTGTGTTGTGTACTCGTTGAAGTAAAAGATTCTGGTTGGTGTCACGAGTTTCCAGTATACGGAAATCGGGGCATTACAGGTGATACATTTATGAAACAACATGATCAAGTGTATTGCAAGGGTCAACTAAAACAAGTTTCAAGGTATAGTCTATCGGGAACAAGGAATCCAGTATAAAGGAAACATGTCTTGTAAACGGGAAACATAAAAACGTGTAAACGGGAATCCTATAAACTTGTAAAAAAGAATCATGTAACTTGTAATTATGAATCATATAAACTTATAATCAGGAATCGTGTAACTTTTAAACAGGAATCATGCATGTGTTTAGTGTTAACCTTATGTCTATCAATATTTTATCAGTCCTATCTAAAGCACGCAATCCTGCATTCCATACCATAGTTCGGGTGCATACAAACATGTTAACGTGTAGACTCTAATGGTGAATTCTATAGGATTATGTACTCGGGTCTTGTAGTGACAATAACTAGAAACAAGAACATGTGATCAAGTAATGGGCTCTAGAGGTAAGCACCGCCGGATCTAGAGGTGGCCCACGTTGACCCACGACGTGACACTTAGTTCTACGTGGCACTTAGTTCCATATAACTTGTAATCATGTATTATGTAAATAGGAAGTATGTAGTCAGGAAATGGGCTCTAGAGGTAACCCCCACAGGATCTAGAGGTGGCCCCTGTCGACCCACGACGTGGCATTTAGATCTACATGACACTTAGTTCCATATAACTTGTAAAAGGTATCATGTAAACAGGAGTCACTATTACGAGAAATACGGGCCTTCTTCCGAGTACACTCTCTTATATTGTCCACTACCAGATCTTTTCCTTATTACCCCGGCTTATTATTCTTTTTACAATAATTATACATGAACATGCAATCGATGAAAATGAGTGTCAGATCAGGATCAAGAAGTTATCAAGGGGTATGCAATGCATTATATAGAGTTCATATAATTAAATGCGAGAAATAGACATATTCATATTTAAATACATGGAGGTACAAATTCTGGACATCAGTACACTACTGTACTAAAATCCACTTTTCTACTACTACGGGAAGGCAAATTCAATTTCGTCAGGAGTTCCAGAAACTAGACTTCATGCTAGTTCCAATGCATAATCACACGAGATATTATAATCACATTAGCTATGTATATAATTTCATTATTTACTGGCTTCGTGTTCAGGAAGCATGTCAGGGTCAAATTCTTATATATAAAAGTTTACTGTAAATTTATTTTAGAATCTTTAAAAATTTATAAATTAACTCCTAATCATGCCCAGTAACATCCTAGTTAATCTCAAGTCATAACTCTACTGATAACACATTCTTTTAGTCACTTAATCATGACGATGTACTTCTAAAATGTAATCTGGAATAAAAAAACGTTACAGTACTAAAATCAGTGTATCTTGCAACCTACAATTCGAATTCTAGATCTGTAAATTGTTATGGATTCTAGACATAGTGGGCTACAACTTTCATTTAGTAAGTTCTAATTTATTTTAACAGGAACTGGGTCTAAGTCTTAGTACAAGTTTGGGTAGATGGCAGGGCAGTAGCATAATATTCTCACTTACAAGAATAATGATACATGATTCATATATTCTTATAGCCAGAATTGAACTAGTATTCATATTCAATAATTCGGGTATATTCCTAATGTTAACGTCACGAGAATTTATATTTCTACGGTATTAAATTACAAATACAATCATACTATCACATAACAACCAAAATTCATTCAAATCAGTATTTCTATCACACATATGTATCTCTATTTCATGTTTGTGTAGTGTATGCATTTATAAGGGATGCTCATGATTTTTTTTCTATGACTTTTGAATCGATGAGAATCGAGTAGAATGATATATGATGGATGATTCAATTTGAAATAACATGTGACAGGATCAACAAGATTAATAACATGAGGGATTGCAATGAAAGGGAACTACTTGCGGGGGGTCAAATAAAATGCTTGCAAGGGAATAAAAAGGGGTGTACAAGAGATGCTTGACATATTATGCGACGATTCCGAATGTGGGCGAACGACAGAAAGAGGAGGAGCAATGACGATGGCGGCGACGATATGAGGGCAACGAGCCACCACGAGCGCGGCAACAACAGTGACGACGTCGAGGGCTTCGGGATACGGGTGTTGACTGTTCGGCTTCGAAGAAGGGATTGCAAGGCATCGGCTTGCTAGTGGTGTCGGGATGAATGTAGAAATGAGATGTCGAGGTGGATGGAGTTGCCGATGGTGGTTGCGGGTGTGAAGCAAAGTAGTGATCGGGTGTACAGGGGTGCAGTGGAGGAGTTGGAGGCAGCAACGGTGGTTGTCGGCGGTCGGGGTGGAGCTGCACTGTGATGGAGAAGAGAGTGGAGTGCTGGCGAGGAGGCAGTCGGTGGTTGCGGGTTGCGCGCACGCGAGAGGGCGAGGGAGAGGGCCTGCCGAATTGTAAACCCTGTTTTCCATTTTGTGTATTTTGAGTGTATTTTTCTTTTTTCCTTGTATTTGATTCTTATTGAATCTCTTTTTGGACCGTTTATTGGAAAAAAAAATTATATATTTATTTATTTGATTGTCTTTTCTTTTATCGATCTTCTTGGTTCTTTTGTCAGTCTTTTGTTCCGTCTCCTTTCGATCGAGTTGTTATTTTGATCCTCTTTATTTTATTTGGTCATATCCTATTTTATTTACTCAATTGTGCCCATCTTTCTTTTTTTCTTTTTTCTTTTTATTTGGAGCCATCATTTAACCCATTTAACTATTAACCAAAACCCAACTATACCCATCTTTAAACCCATGCAGACTCGTACCCTAACTATCCCCATACCCGACCCGTTTGCTACCCTGTGCCGCCTCCCTCCACCTACTACCCTAACCCTAACTCCAAACCCATATATATATTGTACCCCATGCAGTCGATCTCATCCGCTAACTCAGCCGTCCTATATTCTTCCCTCCATCTTTCTCGCTCCCTGCCTTCCTCGTCCTTGTGCAACAACCCTCCAAGCCTCTCCTGATCTTGCCCCTGTGCCTCTTGGTCATGCCGTCCAACGATGTCAGCCACCCCACAGTGGCAGCAGCCCTCTTCGATGCCAGGCTGCAGCATCGCAACGATAGCATCAGTGGCAATCTCCAGCACCCCATCGTTGTTGTCTTCGACGCAGGCAGACAATGAGCAACAGCACCTTACTGTCCATTGCCATCTCTCGTGCATAGCCGTGTCTCCTTGGGTGTGCGTGTATTGATTCGTACAGTTGGCATCGTGGTTGTGATTCGTTGGGTTCATTAGTTCGTGTGCTCGTGGGGTACGTCGTTCGTAGTTGTTCATTGAGTTCGTGCCCCGGGAATCTGTTCCCGTTATTCTTGCCTGGTGTCGTTTTCGTCGTCGGTTAAGGCAAGTAACTTGTATTCTTTTCTTTGTGTAATACAAGTACTAAATACTACATGTAGTGTATTTGGGTTCTAGAGAAAATTTGTGTGTGAATCCCCTTGTTGATATTGTCCCTATTGTGTTGATTCGACCATAGTTGGCTCACGACATACATGACATGAAATAACCTAGGATTGACCACTTGCTGTAGATACTCGTGTTGTTCATATGTCATCATGTGCTCGTTCATGTTATTCATGGTAGACTTGTTGTGGACTTGTGATATACCCTATATCATGTTGTTTGGACACCTAGTGCACTATATTGCATGTTGGTTGTGTTTTGAATGAGTTTCATGCGAACTAGTTGATTTTGTGCACATGAGATATTTTCAGTTTTGCTGGATTTTTCCGTCTTGATCAGTATTTTAGACCCTATTAAGATCAGTATTTAAAAGTATTTTGTGAACATGAATTGTAGAGAATACTGTCTATTTTCCAACCCTTTCTACGGATCTCAGTTTCGTTATATGGTTTATGGGTTATGCCTATTTTACTACAGTGGTATAGAGAGATTTCCAGATTTTGTTTTTAATGAATTCTAAAGAGTAATCTATTTTTTTTATGATGTTAAAAGTATTATTTTGATCCAATATTTTGCACAATACAACTAGTCTTGATTGGGATTAACCCTGAATTTTTATGGATTTATTTCATGTGTTTTACAAGTTATTCTATGTTTCCAGACAATTACTATACTAGCATATTTTTCATATTGTTCAGTAAAGAACTTGATTTTTCGTCTGAATTCTACTTGTTGTCCCTAAAATATTTGTGAATATGAAAGTTAGCCTACTGTATCTATTTTATTACCCTTTTGACGGATTTGGATTTGGATTTATGGTTTGTGAGATATTGTTGTTTTCGTACTGCAGTGTTTGTGATTTCAGATTTGCAAAACTACTGCGTCTTGATGTTTTCTGATTTTTTTTTTACTAAACTATTTATATTGAAAAATTATAAAACTTGATATTTTGTTACTAAACATATAAGGAAATACCCCAGATTTTTCATGGATTTAATTTGTGATTTTTTATGCTATTTTCCTGTTCTTGAATACAAGCTTCTGATTTATGGCTGAACATGCTTTCTGGTTTCAATTCAGTTTTGAGTTATGTTTTTCCAAAATACCATATGACTTATATATACTTGCTGGATTCGGCCGGGAGTCTATTTTCTAGAACTTTCGACGGATCTTGGTTTGCATGTTTGTAGCAACGGGAATCCCAGTTTTAGTGCAGTACTGTCTTGCTGTCCTAAACTAGAAATTCTCGTTGTTCTATTCTTTTATGTGTTATCTTTCACCCGTACATATGTATCTTACAATTTAAACTTGTTACTTGATTATACCTTGTTATACTTGGCCTGTTTGTGCACGTACATACTTGTTTGACATTAATAATGAATAACCAAGCCGAGGTTTAAAGGGAAAGATCTAATAGTGGAAATTACAGAAACGAGTAGTTAGAAGAGGATCTCTTGATCTTACTTGTTACTTGATTATTTGAGATTTGTTAGATACTTGATACTTGAGGCTTGATACTTCACACTTGAGGCTTGATATTTTACTTGAGGCTTGATATTTTACTTGAGGCTTGATACTTGATACTTGAAGCTTGATATTTCATACTTGGCTTGATACTTCACTCTTGAGGCTTGATACTTGATACTTGGCTTGATACTTGATACTTGATTTTTTGAGGCTTGTCCTTGAGTACACTGCCCTATATGATCCACTATGAAACCTAAAACGAAACTGCATTGAATGTAGCAATCATGTAGTAAAAGTATGGATACATAAAGTGCTACCTAGATAGTAATAAATATAAGACTTGAACATGATCACTTGACACTTGCTACCTGTTACTTGTACATGAAACTTGATGCTTGTTCACTTGATACTTGCTACATGATACTTGATACTTGACACTCGTTACATGATACTTGTTTATTTGACACTTGATACATGCCATTTGCACTTGTTCATCTTGCCATACTAGTTGTTCTATTTTGTTATCATGCATATTCTATGCTATTTGTTAGTTTTCTCCATGTACTTGTATCACGTACTAGAAGCGGCCCGTAACTTGTATTGACAGGAGTTTTTTTTCTTTTTCCTATTCCTGCAATTGTTAAATTGCAGATTTTGGAGACCAGGTGCCAGATGGTGTTGGTGATATGAGATATTAGTACTGGAATTTGCTATTATTATTCTTGTTGCTTATTTTGAACAATTGTACTTGATTACTTGGATTTATTTTGTATTTGGGCAATGTGACCCAGGATATTGACTTATTCAGATCTGGACTATTTAAGATTATAAGTATTCTTGTTGGTATTTTGATTCATATGTGCATGCTTAGTTGATTTTTTTGCTTCCAACTCTGATTATTCTTGTGAAATGTTGTAAAGATCCTGACAGCTTATGGATGATGAAAATTATTCGTTGGGCTTAGTCACGTATCTGTATTCTGTATTCTCTTCTTGGAAAGCAGGGCGTGACACGAATGGTTGCAACAAGGTGGCACGACAATGGAGATCGGGTAGTTTGGAGGTGGCAGCAATGGGTTCTGGGACTAGCGACGGTGACAATGAAGGTGAGAGCATTGCGGGGGGCGCTGACCTTAGTCGGTGGTGGAGCAATGGCAGATGAGGGAGGAGCTGGTGGTATGGGCTAACGGGTTTGGGTATTCATATGTTGGCTTGGGTTTTGTTTAATGCCAAGCTTTTGGGTTTGGATTGGGCTTCACATAAAATTAAAATAATCAATTGCTAATAAGAGCTTGGTTATGGGCTTCACAAAAACAAGGAATTAAATAATTTGTAGAATAAGTTAGGATAAATGAAACTAGTTGCAATACTAATAGAATGAGCTTCACTAGGAAGTTCAAAAATAATTCAATTCAAAGGAATGAATTTTAGGAGAAAAAAATAATTTATGACTGACCGAATGAAAATACACAAAAAATTGTACAAATCGAAAAATGGGAGTCACAATCAAATCATAGAATGAATTAGAAGATGGGCTTCACAAAGTAATCAAATAATAATAATTTGATAGTATGGATTAAAATTTTGGGTTCTAACAAAATAATCGATAATCAATGAGAGCAAGTGGGTTCAAAAGAACAGCAGGATAAATAGAAAAATGGTATACGAGAATACAAAGAAAAGAAAAAAGAAAACTTCATACAAACGGAAACGAGGGTTAGTGGTGTACTTTTCAAAATGAGGCATGAGAGGCGGGCAGCGCTGGCCCGTGACATCCTTCTGCAATTTTCGAGGTTCATTTTCATTGGGGCCTTTCCATTTATTCTCGGATGAAGGTATCTTCTGCTCTTGAGGGAGGATTGCATCTTCGACTCAGATGTACTTCTCGACTCTTTGGAGAAGGTCAGAGAAGTCCCGATGAGGTCTTTTGATGAGGGAAGCCTTGAGGTCATCATGTTTCACATTGTACCTGAAAGCGGCTGTGGCCACTGCTGAATCGAGTGAGGGGATGGATCTAGACTCGGCCATGAAGCGTTGGACATAGCTTTTGAGGGACTCCCCATCCCTTTGCTTCGGATCTAGCAAAGAAGCACTGGTTTTCTCTGACTTGCAGCTGGTGATGAAGTGTGTGAGGAAGAGCTTCTCAAGTTGGTTAAAGAAAAATATAAATCCTGGAGAGAGACGAGAGAACCACTCTCGTGTAGATCCCTTCAAAGTTGCTGGAAAAGTTTTGCATAGGAGGGAGTCAGACGTTTGGTGGATCATCATGAAATTTTTAAAACTCTCGATGTGGTCTACTGGGTCGGCCTCGACAGGAGCCTCAATGATCTTATTGGAGAGGGGGGAGGTCTGACGGGATGGTATCTTCTCTCATGTTTTCCTTCTTCCCGCTTCAGTAGTGTCAGACGATCTTCCATCTTTCAGAGGCATCGGGGGACAACATCCTCTTACTGATCGAATCTAGTGGACCCATGAGACTCTTCACACTGCGAAGGGGTAGAACGGCGAGGACTAGGTCGCCAAGTCTTGAGAGGAATGTCAAGGGCCTAAAGAATTTCATCTTTGAACTCTCGAAGTTCTGCTCTAGATATGGGTACTTCTTCTTCCCTCCCTCTTATAGGGGCTGTTCTGCTCGTTGGAGTTGGATGCCTCATCTTTCGGAGAGGGGGGGAGTTCTTTTGCGGTCCCTTGGGGAACTGTGGCTTCTTCGCCCCCTAGGGAGGAGGAGCTTCTTCGTCTTCTGGGAGAGAGAGTTCTTCTACGCCCCCTTGGAGAGGGAGTTTTCTTGGATCGTGGTCTTCGAGGAGAGGGGCTTCTCCTACTTCCTCGCTGTTCTGGATAGGGGGGCTTCTTCACGAGCTCTCCTCTCGTTGAGGCAGGTTCGGAGGTCAGACCCATGCTAATGGCTGGCGATGACCTGACGAAGATTGGATTGCGGTTGAGGGAGCGTGGAAGGGGTAGAGGTGTAAACCGATCCCCTATTTTCAACGAAGGGCCTTGCAGATGGTTCGAGACAACTCCGACGAAAGTCCCCCAGTGCAGCTCCTCCAAGTAGAGGCAGAACCTGTTGAAGGGGAGGCTCTTCCTGCTGATGTTGTTGGGGTTGCACTTGTTGAAAGGTAGGAGGAAGGTCCTCAAGAGGAAGAGATGGACGAAGAGGGTTGGCTTGTCAGCTTGAAGCCACCGCCTTTCCTTTCTCCTTAGGAGGCATGGTTGAAAGTAGTTGTCTACTGGCGAATTCTGGTCAGAATATCTTTGTTGTTCCCACAGACGAAGCCAATATGTTGCTGCTTTTTTTTTGCATGGGAGCAATCAGATGATATGGATTCTTTTGAGTAACAATCAAGAACTGACCTGTTGACTTTCAACGGTGTTAACTACCTTTGACTGCAATTGACTTCTCGATCTGACTCGTTTGCGTCGTAGGACTTGATTCGAGTGGTGACAATTGCCTCCGCTGACCTGCAAAAAGTCTGAAACACCCGGGTTGATCCTGGCGAAAGACCTTCCGATGCTCAAGTCAGAAATCAAGAAGACTTTGAGAGAGCTTTTTGTGGAGAAAATATTGATTACCTGTTTCTGGTGAAGGCAGGGGGGTATTTATAGTCGCTTTGGTTAGTTTTAATATTATGATTTATCTCTACTTCCCGATATTTTTTGATTGAATCGGTTATCTCTTCTTCGTGAAGAGATAAGAGTGGCTAAACGGATTTGAGTTTAAACTCTCCCTAGGATAAAAGATATGATTTTTGAATCGTCTTTTACGAATAATTATGAGTTTAAATGTTCTAGATCCATTCTTATTGGGCTGGTAGGACAATCCAGTTAAACAGACCCGTTTTGGGCTGTTGGGTTTTAAAGAGACCAAATTCCCATTTACGAGCCCATTTTACCATTTTGTCCATGATAGCTTTAAGATTCGTGCCCGATTTGAATGGTCCCGATTTGGTTCTATTTTTACCCATATCACTCTAATACCCCAAACAATTGGGGATCAGCTACTCAGTTTCGTCCATGCGTAGCCTTTTCTTAGCACCCGTCAGACTTGTCCTCGCATCAATAAGAACAAAAATTTTATGCATCAAGACCAAAAATCTCCACAAGATATTGCCCCAGTTCAACTATTGTTTATTTCTTATTTTGAGAAGTAAGACTTAATCCAGAAAGGACCACGTTCAATGAATTGAAGACACCAAGGTATAGCTTACGAACTATATTTACATTAACGGCTAAATTTGAATTTAATAAAAAAAAATAAAAATAAAAATAAAAAAAAACCAACCCTTAAACTATATCCTTTATGCAGAAAACCTCACTGAACTTTTTTGTGTGCAGAAAATCACACTCAAGTATGATTGTAAAACTTTCGACATGACTACAAATACGAATTTTATTTTAGGACCAAAAACCCAAATAGGCGATTCGTAAGGCGATTCGAAATTCAAAATCTCCTCCTTCCTTGGCTACTTCTCTCCTCAGATCCCGTCGATCCTTCAACTTTCTTGCGTCCGCCTCTCTATTAATATTGTAGAGCTCCCCAATCCCTACAAACCCATCTCCTCCTTCTCGATTTTTAGGCGGTGCCATTCTTCCGCTCTCTCCGCCGGCCGCGCTCCTTGGGCCGCGCTTGGCATCGCGTGGCGTGTTCTCCCTTTGCGCTCTCCTATTGGCCTCTCGGTGGTAGCCAGTCCTGAGCTTACTTCGCGCCTTTTCGTCGTCTCGCTTCCCTCCTGCCCTAAGCGGGGTTATCTCCCCGTCTTCTAGGAGTGTTCCCCTTTTTTGAGCTCGCTATTGCAAGGAGTGTTCCATCCTCCTCCCAGCTACGACCCGTCTCTCCTTCTCGTCAGATCTCTGTAAGTATTTCGTTTCTCTTGATCTTGTGTGTTTATCTGGCTTGTCTTGATCTAGTGGGCGGATCCCTGGTTTCTTTTTCCTTCTCTGCTGTTAATTAGTGGAGGATTATCTTGTAGTGACCCGTGTTTTATTTGGCTTTGTTGCAACTGTGTTTCTATCAAGATTCGAGTTTTATTTGAGTTACTCAATCTTGCATTGTTATTATTAGAACTGTGTTGTGATCCATTAGTAGTTTTATCTCTCGGGTTATCTGTTTTTCAGTTCTGGCTTTGTGCTTCCCATTCCCTGGGGACCTTTTTGCTAGCGACTTAGTCAGCTCATGTCGGTGTGCTGACTGAGTTTCTTCTAGATCGCCGTTCTAACTATCCTCTCTTCCTCTCTAATTTCTTCATTCTTGTTCTCCTGATTGGAGTGTGCGGCTTCTCTTCTTTGAGAGTCACAGTTTAGTAAAGGCATTGGTTTGTTTCTCTCTGGGTTGGTATTCAAAAAAAAAAAAAACAAACAAAAAAAACAAAAAAAACTGGTGTCGTATTTCTTGTGGAAGTGTATCCACTCTGTTAGTGGTACCTCTATACTCTTCCTCTCCCTTATTGGAGCCTTGTTTTAGTCCTTTCTTGGAAGGGTTTCTTCCATGGACCTTATCATGGCTGTTGCTAGCTCAGTTTGTTCTGCTTCGCAGCAGGATTCGCAGAGGGCTTTTCTCTCTTCCTCGCCGTTGAGGCCCGATCTTCATCGGGTTTGCTTCAGGTGCCTCCTTCCGGGGCATCTTAAGCGTGAATGTAAGAATAAAATGAAGTGTTTATTCTGTGATAAGCTAGGCCACTCTCGTAACCGATGCTTCTCCCTTCAAAAACTCCTGGGATGGCCGAGAGGTCACCCCTTACTGGCCAAACTCCTATCCTTCCTTAATTACCCCTTCTTAAAGTTCAAGCTTCTGAATAGCTCGGTGAGTAAACCCAGTAGGGTTGAGAGCCAGGGCCTCGACTTCTCTGTCTTGGCTGATAGTTCAGAATCGAACTCCTCCCCATCTAGTCCTTCTCACCGCGCTTCTACTGTCCCTCTTTATCGACCTAATATTGCCATCCTTTTTAAGGATCGCAAAGTTTTTTCGAACCTTGTTATCTACCCTCGCCGGGCCTCTATCAGGGCTCACCCCCGACATGTCTCTGTGATTCCGTCATTGTTCGGGAAGTTGGGTGAATATCCTGATTGTTTCAAATCCAATTCTTCGTATCTCTCATTGTCTCGTAGTGCGAGGGAGACTGTTCCTTACTCCCGCACTGCTGAATCCCCTATCCATCCAGACATAGCTATTATTGATCTTAAGACCCCTTCTCTATACTATAATTATCCTTGTGAATTGAAGTTCTCTAATTCCTCATGTTCTGAGATCTCGTTTCATTATCCAGGATGCCTATTCT
The DNA here is from genome assembly GCA_017893485.1 of Hemerocallis citrina. NCBI lineage: Eukaryota > Viridiplantae > Streptophyta > Magnoliopsida > Asparagales > Asphodelaceae > Hemerocallis > Hemerocallis citrina. Next base: position 368,637 of record JACEHZ010000366.1, read on the forward strand.
CTTGGTATCAACTTTTAGGGGCACACTCATGGCTCTATCTGGTCCTGAGGGCTTTCAAACTCTTCTTGCTCTCCCTTCCCCACAAGTATGCTATTAGTCTTGATGTCACTTCTTACCCCATTGAGGCCGGCACCACCAAGATTACCCCATCTGTCTCTTCGGCTACTCCCAGCAGTCCCAGTTCCCCCCCGCGTCCCTTTTCTCTAGATTCTTCTTCTTCTGACATTGAGGCGATCTCGGCCCCTTCTGCCAGGACTGCCTTTCACCCTGTCAAGCGCGGTTATAAAAAGAAAGTTTTCGATCGTTCATTGATTCGAGTAAGTGCTCGCCTTCTTGCAAGGAAGGCAGGCTCCGTGTCTGCTTTTTAGTTCTGTAGTGCAGCGCCTGCTCGTTGTCCTCCCCGGTGGTAGCAGTGTCTTACCGCCGTTGCACCGCTAGAGTCGCTCTAGACTGCCAGTGGAGTTAGATGTAGTCGTGGAGAGAGTTTTCCCCCCTGTTGTCTTCGGTCGGTTGCTCGAGTCTCCGGGCTGCTTGCTTCGCTCGATGGTTGCTGGATGGTGGTTCTTGCCGGGTTGTTGCCCTCTGGGTTGATTATTATTATTGTATTTCTTTTATTCTCGTTTTATTCTGTTTTACCTCTTGTAAAACCATTGATGCTTGTATGTATTATTACTATTTTATTGATTAATATATTTTGATGGCTGGAGCCTTTTAGCTCTATCCGATACATCAAAAAAAAAAAGTATGATTGTAAAAAAAAACACCATGAAGTATATTTTCAAAAAAAGTACTTCTAATTTTTCTGCTTGTATTCGATAACCTCATTCATCTTTACAAGTTGGTTCAGAAAGCATCATGAATCTTTCTCATTATTGTCAAAAAACCTCACTCAACTCTAGCATAAACCCCAGGCCGTCGAAGTGAATTTTTTGCAACTATACTTGACTGTAATTTTCTGCACAAAAAAATAGTTCGATGAAGTTTTCTACATAAAGAAAATAGTTCAAGAGATTTTTTCAAATTTAGCCTTACATTAACCTAATCCTATGAATCGTGAATTTTTCAAAAAAGGATGAAAGTTGCCATCAAATTCACATACAAAATTCATCATTCTGAGTAAGAAAAAGGCTAGTTCACAAAAAACTACCCTTTACTTTTGCATTTTTCACATTACTGCCTTAAGCTTGCTTTAATATATATGAAATCCCCCGAACTTATTTTTCTTCAAAATTGTAACAATTATCAACATCAAACTCTCGAATAATTTCAAGAATCTACCCTAAATTATAGAAAAAATTTTCAAAAAAAAAAAAAAACTCGTCTTCAACATTGTATTGCGTCATCTCATTCTTCATCCACGACATATTTTCAAGATATCCAAGATACGATCTAATTTGAAGATATTTTTATAACCATGTGTCTTATATATCAATTATAGTATACATAAACTACACGAATCCATTCATACTACTACTCAGATCAATCTCCTCAAAATCTCATATACTACACTAACAATATAACTCTCAATCATCAAAGTGAATATTTTGAAAGAAAATTAGGATTTTCGAATACATACCACAATATCATATTTTAGAAGAACTATAGAAAAAATCAGCGCCAAATATAAAAGTGAACGGAGATAGGAAGAAATCACAATTAGGGTTTATGGTGGGTATTTATGAATTTGTTTGCCAAATTAAAAGAGCACACTTCACATTTGATAATGGGATCTAGGGTTTTTAGGTTTCGAGAGAGAGAAAAAAAATCTAAAGTGAAAGTGGAAGGAGAAGAGAAAACCACTATTTATATCTAATGAGTATTATAACAGATGCAGTTATCTCCAATAACAATACCAGAATGCGAATGTCATTCTTGAGAATAACAGCATCATTCATAAGTTATTTCAGCACTTGAAATTTTTTCCAAGTTAGAAGGTTCACACTTGAAATTATTTCAGCACTCGAATGTCATTCTTGAAATTTTTTATAAACGTATATAAAAAATATACGTTTATCGTTACCCTAAACAGCAGAATGTCTCTTTTGGGGAAAATAGCATAAAATTAACCTATGTCGTTTTTTTCCCCAAAACTGGATCATTGGGTAAATATTTTTTTAAATGGGTCAGTTTGGTCAATATTTTCAAAAAGTGAGTCAGTACGGAAAAAATTCGTTTATTTCAACATATATTTCAACATACAGAATCGAAAACTCAAAAGCCTTCTCAACATTTAGCCTTGCAATTATTAAACAAAAAATTGTAACACCCATCACAAATGGTTGTCAAACTGTAGATACATTTTAATTTCCACAAGGATGACTAAAATTGGATTTTATACACATGATGGGTATCATGAACAGTAAACAGCTACTTACAAGAAAATAATATTGTGAAGTACTTTCCGGTGAAAATCTGGAGACATAATTATGTCTTCTCTGTTCAACAGAGAACTCAAAAATAAATAGGAAAGTAAATCCCAATTATGCATTTGCAGCCACAGAAATAGAACGGTAACAAGCTCGTTTAACTGCTCTGACAATGTCTTCTACCTGCAACAGTTTTAAAGATTTAAGTACAATTCGGAATTTTGAACATAGGATATGTCAGTAATATTCATTTTTTGAAATATCCTTTAGCAGATTTGGCAGTAGAATGCTAACCTGGGGGAATGCCATCCTCTCAAGATTTGCTGCATATGGAGTTGGAACATCAGCACCGGCAATCCTTTCTACTGGTGCATCAAGATACTCAAAGCTCTCCTCTACAACAGTTGCACTGTTAAAATTAAAAAAAAAATCAGATTAAGATTAGATGAGAGCTTGAGAGTTATCTATTGAAAATTTTCATAACCTCCATAAGCTAAGTAATATGTTGCAAAAGAGATCAAATTATTCATAAAAAATACAATCCCACGCATTTGTATCTAAAATACAATATTCATTATTACCACCACCCTAACCTACTGGCTGGCTTCACAAAATTCAGCAACTTATCCAATGAAAAGTATGGGGTCACGAGTAACATCAAACCCAAATTTGTAAGGTCCCTCGAAATTTGCAGCTCTCCTTGACATTGATGCATTCCATATTATACTTGTTATTAAATGACTTGTACTTACAAATTCTGCCCCCTTTCCAGTTTGGTTCAACTCCTATGTCCTATTTGATGTTCTTACCAACTAGAAAACAAGCACCCCATATTCTCCACCAAATCAACCGACCTGTTCACATACGTTGAGAAGGCCTAAATGCAAGTTTGTTTTGGGACTGCAGAAACGGGACTTGTATCCAAGATAACAAATTATAAGATTACATAAGGTTGCATGCGGCTTAGCTGGTTATCAAAACCAAAGCCCTGAAGTTATTATTGGCTCATAAGCTTTTCCTGTGCAGGACCGGCCCTAAGTTTACGGAGGCCCAAGGCGAACTCCCGAAATGAGGCCCCCACACAAATTTTGTTTTTTTTTTTTTAATTTTGGTTTTTTAAAAAATTTTGGAAATTTTTTTTGCTACAATTTTTAAAAACCGATATTTATGAAGAAATAGATGGAGATTTAAGGATTTGAAAAAAAAATCTTCATACAAACTTAAGCCCAACTAAAATAAGTCGGCCAAAGTACTAATTTAAAAAGCGAAAGCCAAAAAATAAAATTTGGGGCCCCCCAAAAAAATATTATGCGCAAAATACGTACATATAAATAGAAGGAAAATAAAATTTGGGGCCCTAAAAATGCACAAAATACGGGGGTCTGAGGTGGCCGCCTCCCCGGCCTCCTTTAGGAGGCCGGCCTTGCCTGTATATATAGAGTTAACATGAAAAAGCCAAGCGCATGAGTCACAATGGCAAGATCCTGCTGTCCTACATGACTGGTCAAGGATTGATTCCTGCATTTTCCCTTTTGGGGTAGCTGCGGACGAATGTGAAAAGGAAAATAAATAAAAATTTCTAGACTATTTACACCTGATTTGTTCGGGAGAGTAGATGAAGATGAGACAATCATGCTATACAATATGTTCCGAGGGTATTTAGGACATTGGACAATTTGATATTGGGAGAACGGGGTGAAAACCAAATTGAGTAGGGGATATGTTTTATATGGGACCAAACGCTTTGAACTATTTATGAGTCAAATCGGTCTACTCAAATTAGATGGTTAAAACCTTTAGCAGTCATTTGGAGTGTCATCTAGTGCTCAGTCATGAGCAGAGATGCCAAGCACCCTTTAGATCTAAATCAGTTAATAGTTGCAAGTGCCAAAGTTGTATAGACACAATGCAGCTTCAAGTAGCGATGCAAGAGGCCTAGAGTCCAAATCCTATGCACTGCACGCACAACCTGCTACAAAAAGAAGTAAATATGGTCGCCAACGTGCATGCCACCTTGTACTTAATAAGGATACCTAATCCCAATCACGGTTTTAAACCAAATCAAGGATGCCAAATGCTAAAATTCAAATCTAAATGACCTCTTGTTCCAAATCACGCACACAACAAAATTGGATCTACGACAATCTTACCAGATTTCAGCTCCTACGCCATGCTGAGGGAAACCTTCTTCAACAGTCACCAGTCTGTTGGTCTTTCTGACAGAAGCATTGATGGTCCCTCTGTCTAGAGGCCTAATTGACCGAAGGTTAATTACCTGTCGACGAGATTATTATACTTAATTAGTTTACCAATCTAGTGCAAACAACATTGGTCAGATCTGACTGGTCTTTTATACAAATTATACCTCAACGCTAATTCCCTCTTTTGAAAGTAACTCTGCAGCCTGAAAGCAAATTTAGTACTGAATAAGATGCAAGAATATCAACAGTAGACCAAACAGTTGCAATTGACAACAAAGCCTTTTATCTTAAAACCTTTACCTACATGTTATCTTTGTCACATTAGAAACTCCTATATCCTTCTTATTCTTAACCACCTCAATCCACATACATTTAGGTCTACTCGTAGCCTTACTTGCAAAAAAGCCATTGAAAAAAAACAACAAATCTGTACATTTTCCAAAAAATGGCACATACATACCCCATAATGGGGCAGAAATTTTGCATTAAAAAAGAAGTACTGATCATGCAGTTCTTATCTCTATCAATTCACATCCAAAAAAGAGGTTCTTTGCAGTTCTTGCAAAAAAGAGGTTCTTTGCAGTTCTTATCTCTATCAATTCACATCCAAATTCAGTCACTCAATTAAACCAATGTAGCGACTCTTCTCCTTCTTAATCCAAAATCCAAAGAGGGGGGGAGGGGGGGGGGGGGGGGGGGGGGGGGGGGGGGGAGGGGGGGGGGGGGGGGTTGTCCTTTACATGTGTGCTCTTTACTGTTCTCATATGCATGACGTGGCATCAACGTTCATCAACAGTGTTCAGCACGTATCTGGCACATATCCATGTCCAATACATAATCTGCACTGACATGCTGTGCACTGTGCCGTATTGATGCTACATAGACTTACATTATTGACAACAAGAAGAAAATGGAAATGCAAGGTCTTCTAAAGTAACAAATTCTCCAAATAGGGAAGGCTAGCATGCTGAATGAGCAAAATAATTTAATTGGAAAGAACAAAATTTTGAAATAAACCATTTTCAAGAATATAGCTACCTCTTTTGGTACCTTTACAGGTAGTTGTTAAAACAGTTAGTAATCAACTTTGGCATGTTAAACAGCAGAACCAAACATATTAATTTCCGGATTTTTCTACCATTAGATCATTATCCTCCTTTAAAAGGATAAAGATGTAGATTTGCAAATTATTTAGTAACTTACAGAACCCTTCTTATTTCTCTCCTATTATCTCTCTCTCTCTTCCGAAATATCACGATGTGTTATAATGAAAATTGCAGCATTTATATCAGCATTCATTAATAGTAATAGTTCTTAGGAGTTTAGGCGATTAATCTGTGATTGGTACCAAAAGAGAAAATTAAAGAGCAAGGGCATAACACAAGATACGGAGGCAACAAATCACGCCAATGCCAATGAGGGGCATTTATCTCATAAAGATTCTGAAATTATAGCTTGAGTTGTGCATGGAATTAATATTTTGAAATATGGACTCTTTTCTATGTAACTAATTAAAAATCTAATTTGGAGTGAAACTTTTATAGGGCCAAGTTATTTTTTTGAAGTTCCAATTTTTATTAGATTATCAAAGGAAACCTCTTTCTAGCTTAATTGCTTTATATGTGCCGCATGTATTGGTGTTCCCTGAAACTAGAGATGATAAAAGGTTGGGGCCAGCCCCGGCCCTAACCCTAAAAAGAAAAGGTAGGGGTAGGGCCTTCAAGTCAGGTCCATCTAAGTATAGGGCCAGGGGCAGTATTTACCTTAGGGTATTCTAGGTACTTCATAGATGATTAGCTTTTTAAGAGGTAAATTTGTTATTTTTGAAAACCACGTGTTTTATTAAGTTTTTCTTAATAACTTTAGGTGTTTTTTTATGAGAATAAGGGGCTAGTGTGTCACCATAACTAAGTTGGCTATGGTGACAACTCAAAAATCATATACCGAACATCCAAAATAAATATCCACAATGTTGGATGCAATCTACACCATGAAAATTATGTGCATAAAAAATAATTTAGATGATTTCAAAGATTTTTCAAACTAATAATCATGCGATTGAAAATTGAGTAATACTAGACTACTTTTAAAACATCTATTTTTCTGTGCATGATCACACATGATTAGTAGTTAAAATTCATCGAAATCATATGAAATTTTGTATATACAGTCTTCCTATTGTAGATCACATCGAAATTTTGTACATACATAGTCTTTACTAGCCCCCTTATTCTCTTTTTCTATTTACCCTTAAATTTCACATTTGACGTTCAAATCTCACTTAATGAAAGCAGGGTAAATTAGAGAGTATTTTTTCATAAAATAGGTGAATGGATCCCTATTTTATTTTTTAAAAAAAATAGGAAACAATAATCAACATTTTATATAAGGGTTGCTAACACCTACTCCCCCACAAATTTGCCAATATCACACATACCTCTAAGAAATTTGTGTTATCATATGTCGATGTGCGTATGAAAAATAGAATTCTAGGAGTAGATGCATAAAATAAGTTGCTAAAACGTAAGACTTCAGAAAACAAAGGTATGCGCATCACACCCGCTCAAGACGACTTGACATGGATTTTGAGGCTGAGAGTTAGTGAAGAACTCAAATCCAGGAATTTGTGTTATCATATGTCAATGTGGATATGAAAAAGTATATTTCTAGGAGTAGATGCATAAAATAGGTAGCTAAAACCTGAAAGTAAAGAGTGCAGAAAACAAAGGTATGTGCATCACACCCGTTCAAGATGAGCCAACCTGGATCTTGAGGCTGAGTCAATGAAGAACTCGAATCCAGGACTAAGGTAAGGTGGCCACATTTCAGGAAAGAAATTGATTCGAGCCAGTCAGCACATTTTGAGCATTGCGCTGCCACTATGACATGTAGTCATATCTGTCAGCTCTAACTCGTACCCATGGACATTGCCAAAGTCAGTTGGGTACAAAAACCTCTTACCCATGTGGCAACTACGTGCAATTTTGAATCTGGTATATGCATGTAGTGAAGTGTGTAGCTGATTCCGTGAAAGCTTATCCGATGGAAAGCTGCTAGTGGGTGCATGCGAAATTCCCGTTTTGGATAAGCTAAAATGCATAAGTGATCTTAGATCAGATCAAACATGATCACTAGCCATCGGATCGAGCTGTGAGTTTAAGCTCCTCTAAGCACCAAACTTGCTTTGGCTATTACTGCACTCTTTTTTTATTGGCAAGCTAGCCTGCAAAATAATGCTTCGACCACGCATCTGGCATGGCCGAGATTATTTTTGCCTTAAGCGCGTCTGGCGAAGCTAAAACAATAGCTGACTACTAGCAGTCAACTGCATGCATTTTTTTTTCTTTTAAAGAGTGCATGAAATAATGCAGCCTCATAATGCACGAAGGTAAAACCTGTAAAGAAATAACGGACAAAATGATTTTAGTAATTCGGGTCATAGGATAATGCCAGTCAGATCCCTAAGGGTATCGAGAGCACAAAATACATCCAAGATTGGACAAATAAGCCGAAGAGGCTATATACAAATTTGCAGCATTTTTTTCCTGAGTTAAAATTTGAGTGCTACAGAGGGTTCGGTTCTTATGGTGATGCTTCATAGGTTGAATTGAAAGGAGTTTGACCGACCGCCTTACAATTTTGTTTGTGTGGCTAAACCTCATTCCCCTAATGTGTGGCAATCATGGGGAAATGGAAGGTGGTTCTTGAGCCCCCCTTGGATTATCCGTAACACCTTTTCCTCCATCTTTCTCACCACCTTTCATTGTCGGTTCTCTTTTTGATAGTGAAATAAATTGGAGAAGGGAACACGTGGCAAGAAAATCTTTGTTCTTGAACGTTGTAGTGAAGAGACATCAAGTGGAAGTCGGCGAGTAATAAGGCATAGCGGATCGAGTAGTTTGGAAAGGCGTCCAAGTGCATGTTTGTTATGGCAAGGAGCCACATTTGCAAATGGAGGAGTTTCCGCCGGTGTACGACCTTTCCATTAGTCGTCCAACAAATCAAAGTGAAGGCTTAGACGATGTTTTCGAAGTGATTGGGAAGTTTAACGAAGCAGCAAAGTAGTACTTACTATAAAATGTTTTTTTAATTTCCTTATAGTCATGTTCTAATCATTGTAATAAAATTGAAACCTTTGTCATCCTTTGGTTGATCATGTGAAATGAAATGAAAAATTATTATTATTATTATTATTATTAGCCTTAAGGCCCTACCTAACACTTTATTTTGATGCCTCATACATGACCCAATCGATACAAACTCCCAATGAAAATGATGTAAAACGTAATCCTAAATAGAGAATTTCCAAGAATTTTAAAGGATTAATTTTACCAACATGTAATGCGGATCAAGTTAGAAATTAAGACAGCTAATCGGTTCGATGAGTTTTCAAGAATTGAATTTAGTTTAACAAGCCCAATTAAAAGTTCAATCCTATCAATCAACAATAATACTTATCGTTTTTTTAGCATTTAAGATATTCAATAAAGATTTGTACACTAACAGGCAAGTAGCACACTCTCAATATTTGTAGACGACAGATAAATTGGATAATAATCTAGAGATGATAAAGCAGTATCACAAATAATAAAGACGTGGAAAGAAGTTACCGGGAGTCGATGGAAGGGATCGCCGTTATAGCGAGAGAAGTCACAGACCTTAGTGTACTGATGGGAGGTCAACGACAGCAAGGGAATGCATGTGGCTGTCGGAATCGAGCAAGGTGGCGGAGACGGTCAAGGATGTCGTCGTCGGTGGCTGGGGGGAAGGCAACAGGGCTATCTTGGGTGTGCTACGGGCTGAGGAGATGGCGGGGATGGTGTTGCTGGCGTTGATGAGGACCGAGGAAGGCGGCACGGGTGTTGACGAGGATCGGGAGGTGGTGGCGCGGGTGGTGGCGCGGAGCGAGGTTGATGGGGATGGCGGACGGGAAGAGCAAAGGGGAAATCAAGGTAGGGGAAGACGAAGGCGAGACCGTCGGGGTGTCTCGGAGTTGGGGCGACGACAGGGTGGGGCTTCGACAGCGGCAAGGGGTCGATGAGATGGAGGATTTCGGGATTCAGCGGAGAAGAGGGAGAAGTGGATCTGAGTGAAGAAAGGAGGAAGATGAAGAGGGGTTACGGTTTTGGATTTGGGGATTAGGATTTGGGTTTAATTGATTTGGGATTTGGGGGTAATTTTCGAGTTTATCACAAACCCTAAAATTTTATTAGGATTTATCACAAACCCTAATAATTGAATCTCAATTGTATCACACAAAAGAGAGATAAAGAGCAAAACTCAACACAATAATTTTTAATCAAGAATAGCATTTCTCATTAATCTCAATGCCTATATATAGGCTCAAAACAAATCTTGATACAAATCTCAAAATATTCTAAAATCTCAAAAATATTCTAATGCATAAAAGAAAATGGTGCAAATTGTAAAACTACCACATAGGGCTAAATCTCAAAATAAACTAAACAGAATTGATGTCCTCATCAGAAAATCAGAACGATTCATCTTGTTCTAAATGCCTTGGATAACCTAAGGGTGTAAAATCAAGTTATTTGAAGTTGATTTGTTTATGTTTTACAACGTGACGAAAATTGTATGGCTAGAAATTCTTTATTTTTCTAATGACATGGATGGGAAAAATGAACGTCAAATAGCTTGATTTTACACTCTTAGGTATATGTAGAACAAGATGGATGGTTCAAATTTTTCATTGGGGGTTCGCATCATGGAGGGCCTCAAAATAAGAGGTGAGGTGTGACATAGGGCATTATGGCATTACCTCCATATAAGTTGTGCTTCTATGCACATGACCAACAAAGACCAGATGCAAATCTTGGTGCAAATATATGTTTCTCCAAGCTTTTGCATGCTCAACCTGTCACACCAGAAAAAGATTCACACGTTTTCTTTGACAGGCTGTGCCAATATGTTACATACTCTGTATTTTTACAATGTCCCTTTCATTGAAATTAGGTAAACAAAACAACAACCACCCAAGCTTAGCAGTTAAAATCCCCGATTACGCCGAATTAATCCCGGATTAATCGCTAATCGGACGCTAAACGATTATATTTATAGCGATTTATAATATTCCAATAGTTAGCGATTTAAACGGGTATAATCGACCGATTAGTAGTTAAGTGGCCGATTAACCGATTAAATCTCCTCTAATTTTCATGCTCGTTTGCATTATTTGGACTCAATCCGGCACAAACTCAAATCCAAATTTAAAATCCAAACCCCTTCTGGTCCTCGCGCAAACTCGACATGTTGCCGCTCTCTTCTTTCTTCTCGCGCAAACCCAAACCCAAACTGATTCTCTTCAAACCCAAACGCGACCCGCCATCGCTCCCCCTGCGCCGTCGCATACTTGACCCGGCCTGCAACTGTTGCACCTCTTGCTGCTCGCACTGCTCCTCCCCCATTGTTTTTGTTTCATGGAACCGACCAACAAACTCGATGCGACTCACATCCAGAATCCAAACTCAGCTGAAACCAAGTACTCTTCTTTTTCTCTATAACTATATGTTCCTATTTGATAATTTCATAATAGTTTTATTTTCGGATTTAGAATTGCTACATAATGAAGATATATCTTTTTTAATTAATTATATATATATACACAACGATTTAATCCGCGATTATTTTTCGATTAACCGATTAATCACTAATCGCTTCTAGACCTATTAGTTCCAAAAACTAATTTTAACTGCCTAGTACCCAAGTGTTCCCAAAACACCATTTGCAAAATCTATCTCCAATTATCCAAACCCCTCTTTCATCTCCAATAATCCATCGATCTAAATCCCCGTCATCTCCTTTGACGATTTGACCAGAGCTATTTCCAACACACCACCTCCACCTATGTCCCCTTCGTTGTTCCTTCATTTCCTACCCCCAAATCCAAACACCAAAAATCCCCCATTCCACCTCCCTCAACCTACCCCACAAACCTGAAACCTCAACCACTCCAATTAAACCAAAAGCCACTTCAAAACCCACTTTCAAAACCCCAACCTACAATCAAGTTACCTTCTTACTCATTACAACCCGACCGGCGGCTCCTCGAAAACTTGATCTACATGACTAAATTATTCTGTGGATGTGAGATCAAGTCATATTATGAGATCCATTTGCTAATGTATTAAAGTGTTGCAAATCGTATGGTTGAATATTGTTATTTTGGCAGCCTCATCAGATATCAGTATTGTATCACAAGGCAAATTTTCATATTGAATACCGGTTTTTTATATCGTCGATGACCTTTACATTGTGATTTCAATGACCTTTACATAGTATATATTATACAAACAACCTAGTAATAATAGGTATAACTAATTTATATAATAGCCTACATGAAATTTAATACATAAAAGAAAAATACCTACATACTAAATAATTAAAGATAAGACGAGAGATTTTTCGAAAGAAAACTTTGAAGATAAGTTGAAAGGAAGCTTTGTTCACTCATTGAAGAAATATGCTCATGCTACATTAAAATAATATTTTAATTTATCATTTACTAACTATGAAGATGCTAATGAATTGTTCTCTTTGTATATACACTCACAGAAGCAATTAACCTAATAAAGAAGGGACATAGTGAACATAAAATTAAATTTGTAATTATGTATAGAAGAGACTTGAATGATATGATGTGTTCTTTGTTCTATCTCCATCATAATCACTTATAGTTTATCTCATATCTCTCTAATCTACACCTACAAATCCCCAGTACTGTCCATTACAATTTGAGATTTAAGTCTTTAAAAGTTCAACAAATAAAAACCCTCAGATCCACGTCACCTCTGAGCACAATAAGTAACAATAGGAGGAGTAATGGTGTGGTGATATTTTTAGGAAAGGAAGCAATAACGACGAGAATTTACAGTTTTTTGTTGATTTTTTTCACATCTCTTTTAACGATGTGTTAGGGTCAATTGGGTTCAGGTTTGAACCCTAACCCAAAAGGTATATGATATTTTTTCTTTTCTAATACCTTATGTTGAATTGGGCAGATAATTGGGACAATAACGTTTAGAACACTAGTATTGGTAACGTTTTCCTGTCCAGTCCAAACTGGTATAACAACCAATATAACAGTTGTAACTAGTGATATTTAAAACATTGAGCCTTGTTATTTTTGTAATGACATGATGCATGGATAAATGGATTCCAAATGAAATGATTTTCATCCTTATAATAATTTAGTCATTGTCATCAGTGTTCTAAAATTCGTTTGGCGGTAGTCGGGCGGCCAATGGGGGCCTAGCACCTAGACCTTGTAAGCGGGAGCCTAGGCGGCTAGGCACTAGACAGTTTTTTAATATATTTTAAAATATATTTACAAAAAAATATAATATTGCATAATATACAAGATATATATAATACTTAAAAAAACTTAAAAAATCATAAACGGGAATTAGCTTAATGGTAGAATGCTTGTTTTGCATATTGATCATTATCATGATTCCAATGAGAGAGGAGTGATCGATTTGAGATTTTAAGGATTTGGGAAAAGCATGAGCGATTTGGGAGATTTCTGATTTAGGAAAATTGGGTTTTTTAGAGGAGAGAGAGAGAGCATGATGGCCGGGGGTTTTGAGAATGTGGGGATTAAAGTGAACCGGTTCACTTAACATAAAAAAAAAAACCGCACGGACTCGCCTAGGTAACCAAACCGATTTTTTAAACGACCTAGGCCCTAGGTGGCCACCTAGGGGGGTTTTCGGAACACCAATTATAACCAATGTGACGATTCAGATCATTCATAGGATGACTATGCACGTCTCACGAAGCTTACCGTGAGAACGGTTTGCACCCGATAACCTCATATATATATATATATATATATGAGTTTTGCTCAAGTATTCCCGACTAAGGTCAACTGGAGCAAAGCAACAAGTTGCACATGGGTGCAACCTGTTGATCCGGTAATCCAAGCTTATTACCAGTTGGGCTTTGTACCCTTTCATCACCTATGAGTGCAGGACCCACGAATAGATTTTTTTCAACAATGATGTAGACATTTGTTAATTCCTCCAATAACATGACCACTCTTTTCTCCTTCCCTCCACCTCCACTATTCTTCTCACCAAAACCCATTAACCCGAAAACATTCCAAAATTCTTCTATAAAAAAATCGAATATGACAATAACCTTAGAAAAAACTCATCTTCACTACATAAAAACGACAACATGAAGAAGATCAAAAACCCTTTTCTAAAAACCAACTTTACGTTTTACCTCAACAAAAAGATCTTTGATTTGTTTCACCGCATCAAAGATCCATAACCATTGTCCTCAAAATTTTGAAGATTTTCAAGGCTTTCCCAATCTAAAAACCCCTTCAATTTTTTTTTTCTTTTCAAGATTTTCAAGACTAACCCATATTTTTTTCTTCTCATCTTTTTGTCATAATTTTTGTGTGATCTGTTTTGATGTTGTTGAAAGATAAGGAGGAGGTGAGTGGGGAGAGAGTTAGAGGCATGGGCAACAAGGTGGAAGTTGGAGGAGTCGAGAGAGGAGAGGGTGGCGGTGAGGCAAGGTTGAGGAGTGGTGGGGGAGGTGGTAACGACATAGGAGAAGGTGAAATGTTTGGTGGTAACTGATGGGATAGAGCAAGAGATTTCATTATTTACTGGTTGAATTGGTTAATCAGCTAAAAACATTTGGAACCCTAATTTTTTTTCAACATTCATGCTCCTTGAGCAAAGTAAAAGACCAACGGAGCATGAATCTCTCTCTGTGTGAATATATATACACATACATGTACATATATACACATATGAGAAAGGAAAGAAAGGTACAAGCAAAGATGGCAAACTCTGGAAAATGTTATCACATGTGAGCTATGGCAACCGTGTATGGAAGCTTGGAATATGGGACTGATGAGGACATCAATTTTATTTAGTTTAGGATTTTATTTCAGTACCATATTTGTTTTTGGCAATTATAACCATATGTAATTTTTTTTTATGTATTTGAGATTCTGAGAATATTTTGAGATTTGTATCAAGATATATTTTGAGCCTATTTATAGGCCTTGAGATTAATGAGAACGTATGCCATTCTTGATTTAAAAAATTATTGTGTTGAGTTTTTGCTCTTCCTTTCTCTGTGTGATACAAGTGAGATCCAAATTATTAGGATTTATGATAAATCCTAATACAATTTTAGGATTTGTGATAAACTCTAAAATCTATCCCCAAATTAAAAAAATCCCCCAAATCAATTATACACAAACCCTAATCCCTAAATCAACCCACCCTAATTAACCCTCTTCTCTTCTTCTTCCTCCTACTCCCGACCCCCACCAAAACCCTAGCCCGTACCCCCACTTTGCCGTCGTCTCTACCACCCGCAACCCCGACGACCACCTCCCATCGTCATCCCGCAACTACTTCCCCACACCATCAGGCATCAGCGACCTCCTTTCCCCCTCATCCCCCCACCGTCGCCATCGACATTCCCCTCCCCTCCTCTGTCGATGCCGCCGTCGAAGAGCCACCTACCCTATGCCTCCTCGACGCCCAGATCCCTGTTTCCCTTCTCCATCGACGTCAGTCGCCTCCCTTTCCCGTCGATGAAGCAGCGCAGCCGTTCGCCACCCGGCCGACCACCAGCCCAGCAACCGTGCGCTCCCTGTGCTCCTCCCGAGCACCAACGCCAGCCCAGATCTGTCAGTGCTCTTGAGATTCTCGCTGCCATTGCTCTATCTTTGATTGCTGTGCTCTTCCGAGATCCACACTGCATTCTTGAACCCTTGGTATACTCTTTCCACTTTTAAATATTTGTGTTATACTGCTCTGTTATCTATTATATTATTTGATTTGCCTGTCGTCCACGAAAACAAGTGAGATTGAGTTTCCACTTGCATGATTAGAGTACGAATCAATATTAAATCTTTTACTTGCTAAGAACACTTAGGAATTTAATTATTGATTGTAGAGTTGAATTCTTAATTGGATTGTTAAACGTGATTCAGTTCTTAAAAATCCATCAAACCAATTAATTGTTTAAACTTCTAACTTTGATCCGCATTACATGTTGGTAAAATTAACATGTTAAGATTCTTGAAAATTCTCTATTTAGGGTTCGTTTTACATCAGGGACAGTCCAAAATTCCCCAAGTATACCAAAGGATAATGGGTTGTTTGCGTCAGATTTTATTGCTCGGTCATTAACTGTTTCCAAACGTCATTCCAAATTTTTTCCTATAAAAGGGGATCATTTTACTTCTTTCAAGTTGTTGTCGTAAGTACAAGGCCGCGTTGTGTGTCCGGGTTATCAGAAAATCGCATAACCAGTTTGAACAAGAATAAGAAATGGGGTTGACTCAGCAAATTTCTACATACATATACATGCATACATACATAAATACAGGCAAATTATCCATTGAGAATTCTATTGGTGAGAACCAATTGAGAAATATATTCTGGGACACTCTTTGAATGACCTAAAACGTTCATTTTGATCACATGACTAAATTAAACTAGGGATGTCAGATCAACTTATATTATGAGATTCATTTTCTCATGCATTAAAGTGTTACAAATTGTATGGCCGAATATCGTTACTTTTAATGGCATGATGCATGGACAAATATATTCTAAATGACTTGGATTTTTCATCTTACATTAATTTAGTTATTGTCACCAATGTGAGCGATTCGGATCATTCATAGAATGGCTATGCATAGAGTTCTCACGAAGCTTATCGTGAGAACGGTTCTCACCCAATCGCTTCCATATATATATATATATATATATAGGGCTATGAACATGTGAGAACTCCTTCGTAAGAACTGTGTGAACTTTTTTTTGGGATATAAAATGAAAATTCCGGACCGTTCAATTTGATCTAATGTCTAAATTAGTCTACGAATGAAAATCAAGTCATTTCAGATTTGTTTATCCATGCATTAAAGTGTTACAAATTGTATAGTTAAATATCATTATTTTTTATAATGACATGATGGATGGGTAAATGAATTTCAAATAACTTGATTTTATATATTTAGACCAATTTAGTCGTTCTAAACAATGTGAACGATTCAAATCATCCATGTGATGGCTATATAAAAAGTTCACATGAAGTTGATCGTAAGAACTAGTTCTCACATGATCACTCCGCATATACATACATATATATATATATATATATATACATATATATATATATATATATATATTGAGTTTTGCTCCAATAGACCCCATTTGGGGTGTATTGAAGCAAATAACATGTTGCACATGGGTGCAACTTGTTGATCAGGTATCCCAGCTTATTAACATTGGGCATTGTGCCCTTTCATCACCTATGAGTGTGACTGCGGGGCCATGAATATTTTTTTCAAATAACATGTTGCACATGGGTGCAACTTGTTGATCAGGTATCCCAGCTTATTAACATTGGGCATTGTACCCTTTCATCACCTATGAGTGTGACTGCGGGGCCATGAATATTTTTTTTTCCAAACAGTGATGTTTAACCAATATTTAATATATATTTAGCTCCAATAGACCCCAAATGGGGTCAATTGGAGCAAATAACATGTTGCACAAGGGTGCAACCTGTTGATCAGGTATCCCAGCTTATTAACATTGGGCATTGTACCCTTTCATCGCCTATGAGTGTGACTGCGGGGCCATGAATAATTTTTTTCCAAACAATGATGTTTAAACCAATATTTAATTCCTCAAAAAAATTACATGACCACTCTTTTCTCCTTACCTCCACCACTCTTCTTCTCTCCAAAACCCATTAACCCAAAAACATTCCAAATTCTTCTGTCAAAAATTGGAGTATGAAAATAACCTTAGAAAAAACTCATCTTCATTTCATAAAAACCACAACATGAAAAAGAATCAAAAAACACTGAAGACCAATTTTGTGTTTCACCACAACAAAAAGATCTTTGACTTGTTTCACCGCATCAAAGATCGATAACCATTGTCTCCAAATACTGAAGATTTTCAAGCAATGTTCTAAAAATTGGTCTAGGCGGCGCCTAGTCGCTAGGCGGTCCCCAAGCGACTCGCCTAGGCCCTAGGCATTTGAAAAAATCGGTTTGGCCTATTGGGCGGGTCCAGGCGGGGTTTAGGCAGGTCCAAGCAGATCTAGACGGCCTAGGCGGACCTGGATCATAAGATAGAGCTTAACCCAATCCGACTCAACCTGATCCGGCCCGGACCCGTTTAAAAATAATTTCTGGGTCTAGAAGGAGTTAGAGACTCGGTTCATATTAGTAGTAATAGTAGTAGTAGTAGTAGTAGTAATAGTTCTTAGGTGGTGTCTTTTGCTTGTAGTAGTAGGTGTGGTCTGGTTGTTTGTTTTCATCTTGAGGATTTAGCGTTATTGTTCTGATATCAACTTATCAATGAAACGAGATATCAACAGTCTTCCTATATTCAAAAGTATATATACTTATATAGCTACTACATATTTAGACAATCATCAAATTAGGAAGAGATAGCTTATGTTATTTTTCCCCAAAATTGTTTTCATAAAAGGAGAACTCACAACCCAACATTACAAATTTTCAGTTGGAGTTCACTGAAAACCACTAGTACAACATTGTTTGCCTCTAAGATATCAAATCTACCGATGTTTTTGGTTGTGAAAAGATAAGTCAATCCAGATTTCAAAAGAGAGAGACTAGAACTAGTATAATAGTTTATTTTCTCGATACATCTAATTAAGACATTAAAAACTCAGATCATTATCCTGATAAATCATCGGTCTACCCAAATCTGTTACCAAAACCAACACCTTGATGCAATTATGTCTTTTAGACTATCTAAAGCTCATTTTACAATAGCAAAGAGAAAATCAAGAGTAAGAATGGAGAGCAATAAAGAGCAATATAATGCATGGTGGAACAACAACATAAAACCAAAAGATAAATTAGGGGCAAAAATAAAATAAAATTTAAAATTTAAAAAAAAAATGCCTAGCGCCTAGCCTCCTAGGCCCCGCTTATAAGGTCTAGGCACTAGGCCTTCATCGGCCGCCCGGCTACCGCCTAGCGACTTTTAGAATACTGTTTTCAAGGCTTTCCCAATCTCAAAACCCCTTCAAAAAATTCTTCTTTTCAAAATTTTCAAGCCCCGCCCAAACTTTTCTCTTATTTGTTTTCATAATTTAGTTTGATCTGTTTTGATGATGATGATGGATGAAAGTGAGATAAGGAGGTGAGTGGGGAAGAGAGATGGAGGCGGGGGGCGACGAAGTGGAATTTGGAGTCAAAGGAGGAGAGGGTTTTGGTGAGGCGAGGTCGAGGAGTGGTGGAGGTGGTTGGCGGAGGGGAGGAGTTGGTAAACAATATAGGAGGTGAAATTTTTTGTGGTTATTGACTGGGGGGTGGAGAGGGAGTGAGTGAATTTCCATTATTTACAAATTGGTTAACCAGCTAAAAACATTTTTAACCCTCAATTTTTTCCAAGATTCGTGTTCCTTTGGTCAAGAACTACTAGAGCATGAATCTCTCTCTCTCTCTCTCTCTCTCTCTCTCTCTCTATATATATATATATATATGAGTAATGCTCCATTGAAAACACTACTATAGGGTTGAAAACGTTAAAACAACCTAGGCCAGTGTTGGGAACAACGGCCTAGGTTATAATGCATTATAACCTAGGCCGTTGGTTTTCACGAGTTTTCACAACATTTGCGTTTTCAATGGAGCACTGCTCTATATGTATATGGAAAATCTTCCATTGCAAACGCTACAATATGTTTGCAATGGAAGATTGCTCTATACACACGCGTGCATACATATATACACATATTGTTGACCTTAAGTTTGGTGTGCACAAAACATATCATTTACAACTACTATTTTCAGTTGAGATTTACAAGATTTACAGGAAAAGAAAAATCAAAATAAAGATCCAAAATAATTTGCAATCAAGCAAAAGAAGCATGTATCAAAGAAGATTGCAATCATCAAAGAATAGAAGCACGTGTCTCAGATCTCAAGAAAGCCAACAAAAATAGTTTATTTATTTCTATTTATGAAAGAATATAATATGTAAAGTATCGTTGATTGAAAAATTAGTTTTAGAAAGAATATAAAGTGGATTCGCCGAATAAAAATTGAATTTGCACGATAGCGGTCGACCATACGATATGTCGGTCGACCGTAACAACAGTCGACTGCTCATCTAGTTCAAAAAGTGAGTCAGTCGACCGGTCACCCTTCAACTTTTAGTTGAAGAGTGAACGGTCGACTGCTCGATAAAACGGTCGACCGTCCATGTGCAGTTTTGACTATTTCGGGAATATCATTTTGTTTTTGGAAAGATACATTTCCTCGCTCTATAAATAGAGGTGAATTCACTGAGTATTCTTTATCCCTTGCAATCATATTTCTTCTGAACTAATCATTCAATCAACGATCCGAGTGTGAGAGCTTTTATTGTTTTCTTCAGTTAAGATCATTATAGATCTTAAGACTTTCTTTTCTTCCACTTTGGTGAGTTTAGCAGAATTTGTTTGTAGAAGCCCTGCGGGTATAATAGATCTCTCGGCCTGAATTCAGAGAATCACTGTACAAGGATTTAAAGTATAGTAGAACGCTTGCGGCGGAGAATGGCTACAAGTAGGTGGTGTGCACGTACACTTGGAGGTCGAACCACGTTATATCGTTGTGTCATGTGTGCTTACTCTGTTTGCTTTCTCTAAATCTTCTTACTTTACGCATTTTATTTAAGTTTTTAATTTCCACAATCACCCTATTCATCCCCCCTACGGTGATTTACACATGAAAAAGGAAAAAATGTACAAGCAAAGATGGCAAACTCAAGCAAATATGGTCTCACATAAGCTATGGCAAGTGGCAACTATGTACTTGCTGAAATATGGGACAGTCCAGAATCCCCAAGTACCAAAGGTTAATGGCTAAATATAAAAAAAAAACACAAAGTTTTGGGCCAATTTAAAAAAAGGACACTAAGGTTTTTTTGTTTAAAAAAAGGACACAAAGTTTCAAAAAACTCCACTGGGTTAGTTAGGGTTAGAGTTAGGGTTGGGTTAGGGTAGGGTTTAAAAAAACCACTTTTATTTTTCATTTGTGTTTAAAAAAACCACATTTTTTATTTGTGTTTAAAAAAACATCACTTAACTCATCAGATGTTTAAATAAACCCCCCGAACTAACCCTAACCCTAACTAACCCAGTGGAGTTTTTTGAAACTTTGTGTCCTTTTTTTAAACAAAAAAACCTTGAGTGTCTTTTTTTTAAACTGGCCCAAAACTTTGTCTTTTTTTTATATTTAGCCAAGGTTAATGGGTTGTTTGAGACAAATTATATTGTCTCGGTCAATGACTGCTTCCAGACCTCATTCTAGATTTTTGCTACAAAAGGGGATGTTGTACTTTTTCTTCTTCACAACCTTTCTTCTTCTCTTCTCTGAAACATCAAAATCCCTAGGAGAGTTGCTTCTGATGCTTTAGCATGGTTTTACCTAATACACATGATATCTCTAGTCGACTTTATCAATGATCGCAATTCCTTGAATATCTTGGAGGAGAGGGAGCCGTATAGACAATCCCCGACACCTACAATACAATCGGAGTGCTGGTATACCTGGACTTCCCCGCTTTTTTTTATAGCGCTCCATGCTTTCGGGATCACATTCGCTCTCTTATGATAAGGGTTCAAGGAGAGCTGCGTCGACCACCCTTAATACTTTGCATTATCAACCTTCGAGGTCATTGACGAGGTCAACTACGTTAATCCCACTGAGCATGTTGGTTCCTTTTAATCCAAACATTGTTTCATTCACTTAAGCTTCGATGAGCCATCCTGAAAACACATCGGCGACAGGTTTGATTCTTTGAAAGAGAATGGAGTTGACTTGGGTGGTAGCTTGGTTGATAATGTTCATGTTCCTATGGCGGGCGAGTCGACTTGCATTTTTATAGGCACCTGTCAATTTTCTTTGTACTTGTGCATTGTTGAATTAGACATGTTGTCCCTTCCGATGTACCTTCATTGGAGCCTAAAGCATATGATCATAAAGAAGATCGATGGCGTTCAAGAGATGTGTCCGTGCATTGGGCTCAACAGACTTTTAACCACTCCCACATTGCAGCATTAAAATTGGTGGCAAAAAGGTGGAATATGAGAATTGGATCTTGATGAGGGCTCTTCATGCGTTGTCCTACTCCGCTCAACAACACTACAACTGAAAGGCCTGAGTTTGATGTCTACAAAATTGTTGGGTCCTTCAAATGTTGTCGAAAAATGCAAGTCATTAATAGTTTGTTGTTGTATTTCTTCTATGTATTTCGCTTGCTTTGTATTCGAACTTTGCTAACTAATAAAAGTTTCCTTGCTTGTCTGCTTTTCATTCTGTTTTCTTCAATTTTAGGTATTTTATGGATGATTTGTTTTTTTAAGGGGTAAATTTGTTATTTCAAAAACCATGTGTTTTATTAATTTTTCCAAGAAACATTAGGTGTTTCTTATGAGAATAAGGGGCTACTGTGTCATCATAACTAAATTGGCTATGGTGACCACTCAAAAATCATATTCCAAACATCCAAAATAAAAATCCACAACGTTGGATGTAATCTATACCATAAAAATTGTGCATAAAGAATTTCATATGATTTCGATGATTTTTAACTAATCATCATGCTCTTTCAAATATGAGCAATTCTAGACTACTTTTAAAACGTTAATTTTTCTATTGTATGGTGAGTAGTTAAAATTGAGCTAAATCATTTGAAACTAATGAGATCTTTTTCTTAATAGAGGTCATGTTGGCTCTGTTTAAAAATAATAGACAGTTTATACAAATATTTCAACATATCTCTTTATTTATCAAAAAGGATTCCATTGTTTCTCTTGTTCTATTTTTTTTAAAAAAAAATCATACTTCTTGGGCAAAAAGCAAAAAAAAAAAAAACCCCTTCAACGTTTATAAAAAAACCTAACATTTGTTTTGAGTCAAAAGACCCCCACTGTTTAAAATATGACAATTTTACCATTTCCCCTTTTAGGGTAAAAAGCAACACCCCCCCCCCCCAAATATTTTTTTAAAAATTAAAAAATTCCCTGAAGTTTGTTTCGAGTCAGCAACAATTAATAAAAGGGAAAAAGATAAAATTGTCCTATTTTAAATGGTGGGGGGTCTTTTGACTCAAAACAAACGTTCGATTTTTTTTAATAAGTTTTTAGAGGTTTTTTTTTGTTTTTTACCCTACTTTCTTCATATAAGGCAGTTTAAGGAAAAGTAGACATAATCTCACAACATCGAATAAAAGATGCTGAGCAAACAAGCTACAATCAAATAGCTCTTCCTTATTAGAACTTAGAATAGAATAGTTACCTAATTTCACACTAACATGGGACCCACCAATATGGAAACCCAGAACTTACCACATAAATCTAAGGCGGTATGTGCCTAAATGCAAATTTAAATATAATAATACTGACGTATAGTCCAGGTGATGTAAAACGTAATCCTAAAAAGAGAATTTTCAAGAATCTTAAACGATTAATTTTACCAACATATAGTGCAGATCAAAGTGAGAATTTTAAACAGTTAATCGGTTTGATGGATTTTCAAGAGTTGAATTAAGTTTAACAAGCCCATTTAATAATTCGGTTCTAGCAATCAATAATTATATCCCTAAGCGTTCTTAGCAAGTAAAAGATGCAATATTAATTTGTACACTAATTACGCAAGTGGAACACACTCTCAATATTTGTGGATGACTAGTAAAATTAGATAATAATCTAGAGATGATAAAGCAGTATAACACAAATATTTGAAAGTGGTAAGAGTATACCGGGGTTCGAAGAAACCGTTAGATCTCGGGTTAGCAGCAACGCATAACACAGCAATCAGCAACCACAGTAAGAGCGGCTCTGACTTGGCTCGTCGGCGGGAGAAAGACAGCACGGCGGTGGGATCGGCGAGGGGGGGTCGCCGACGTGGACAGCCGACGATGGTCTGGAGAGCTGACGACAGCGAAAAGGAGGGATTTCGATGGTGGTTGACTGGAGAGGGTCGATGTGGCTAGTCGGTCGATGAGGGCAATCGGATTGGGTAGATGTTGAGTTGGAGTGGGGCGGTGAAGAGGCGTCAGGAGGACGATGGAGATGGGTTCTCGATGGGGCTTGGGTTGCGGTTGTACGGAGGTGGTGTGGCACTGGCGATGGGGGTGTTCGGAGTCGAGGCGATGGTGGTGGGGATGTCGGAGATGGAGGCTAGGGTTTCGGGATGGATTCGGGGTCGGGATTTGGAGGAAGAAGAAGAAGAAGAAGAAGAGTAAGGGATTAGGGTTTGATTTTAATTTGAGAAATTAGGGTTCGGAATTTGTATTGGATTTGGGAATTTGGGGGTAGTTTTAGAGTTTATCACAAACCCTAAAAGTTTATTAGGATTTATCACAAACCCTAATAAGTTGGATCTCAATTGTACCACACAAAGGAGAGATGAAGAGCAAAACTCAACACAATAAATTTTTTTAATCAAGAATAACATAACTTCTTATTAATCTCAAGGCCTACATATAGGCTCAAAACAAATCTTGTTACAAATCTCCAAATATTCTAAAATCTTAGAAATATTCTAATGCATAAAAGAAAGATTACATATGGCTATAATTGCCGAAAACATATATGATACTGAAATAAAATACTAAACTAAACAGAATAGATGTCCTCATCACCAGGTCTTGGCTAACAAAAAAGCAGTCGTAAACCTGCAGGGGCATATTAGAATATAAATATTAAACCCTCAAACCTTACCCACAACTTTGGAGTTTTGGTCTATCTATAGGGTCTTTCACTCTCTCTCTCTCTCTCTTTCTCTCTCTCATGGTTTCCATAAAAATTCGCTCACCTTCTCTATTTATATGCTTCTACTCTATATTAGGTTTCTTACCCAAATATTTTAGGATTTTCTCTCTTCTAGGGTTTACCTAATTTAATTTAGGGCTTTTAGTTCATCTAAGACTAAATTTAAATTTAGGATTTAACGAAAATGGTGGCCATTGTAGGATGGGAGAAGGACCATATAATCACTCTTAATTTCCAATAGATCTTTGACTTTCCCTACCAGATTTACCAAACTTCAGCCAGACGTAATGGATGAACAACTAAAGAGTTTCAGGGACAAAGGTGTAAGTTAATGCTAAGAGCAATATAGCAACTTATTTCTTGGTTATTTACACACCTGGAGAGCATAACCAACCATCTTCGAGTACGCAGTAATAGTAACATCTTTTCCTTCTCGTTCAATCTATACAAGCAAAGTATACAGTAAATATAAAAATAAAAAATGCATCTTGTATCAACAATATTAACTATTAAAGAATTACCTTTGCCTTTCCGATTGGAAGACAGAAACTGGAATCAAGAACTTCGGCTGAAACAGGAAAAGACTCTCCATATCTGAACTGACACAAGTGTTTTTTTTATCAAACAAGTTAATGCTTCAGTTCTATTATGATTAGCCATTTATTAGATTCAACGTACAGAAGTTCATTTTCCAGGAAAACAACAGGATCAGGATCCCTGATAGCTGCTTTTAGCAAACCACGAGCATCTTCAGACGAATATGGAGCTAATACTTTCAAACCAGGAACGGATCCATACCAAGCTGCAAAACACTGCAGACGTACTACAAATAAATTTTGCCTCCAAGTTCAACTTATTTACATAAATATGAATCTGTATACAGTAAGACATGTGCATGAACTCAACTGATGAATAAATTGCCTGAGAAATATTTCTGTAACCCTGTTCCCGTAAATACGTATTTTTGAATATTTTTCCGTATTTTGATTATTTATAAACTTGTTTTGTGCTAAACTGATTTCGGATATTCTACTAAGTATTTTTCTAATTGACAATTATATTTATCTTGAACAACAATGTATTTTTCTATTTATAATTGATAGACTATTTATATGTTATATTATTACTGTTTGGATTCTAATAAATTTATTAATCTCAAATTCTACTTTTATACACTTTATTATCATTATTATTGTTACTTCTATTAGTATTATTATTATTGTTATTGTTATTGTTATTATCGAATTATTTTCATGAAGGTATTGAATCCAAATTGTATTGCGTCATATATTAATTATTATTATCCGTATTGTTATTATTTTATTATTGTTAATATTATTTTGTTACTATTATTTTATTATTATATTTATTATTATTTTTATTATTGAGATGTGTTATTATTAGTCTTATTATTACTATTTTTGGTTAAAGCCCATTGATTTTTGATATTATTTAATTATTTGGTTTGAAGCCCAAAAATTTAGCCCATCTCCTGTTGGATTCTAACCCAAACTCATATCCACCTCTTATTGGATCCTCGTCTACCCTAAACCCAATATCCATTAACCCAATTCTCCCCCCTTAATCTGTTATTGACCCAGTCAATAACACACCTCCCCGTGTCCCCTCATTTACTCACGATTCCCCATATCTTCCCAACTCCCCACTCTTTCTCTTGATTACACAACAGCCAAACAACTCTTCATCTTCTAACCTCCGATCTACTGTTCACACCCCTAACCCTAGCACTGCGGACCCCAACCCTCTCTTCCTATTCATCATCTCCCTCATCTCACTCCCACGACCACCATCCTCCTCTCCTCGGCAGTGACCTCCGCAGTGCCTCCCCCGTGCGCCCTCTTCCATGCCGCGACTCCACCCTGCAGCGTCGCGACCCTGCACTAGTTGGCGCATCCCCTGTGCGCCTGCACCCACGACGCCACCAGACGACAGCGTTGTGCCTCCAGCCGATCGCCAACGCCCCCGCCTCCTGTTGCGATGCCGCACTCGCCCTCTCTGCTCTCTCCACCGTCCAGTCGAGTCTCCACCCTGAGCGCACCGCCTGCCTCACCGCTTGCCGCCGCCAGACCTGTCGAGCCAACAGTGAAGACATGAACCCCTATCCTCTGTTTTCACTCGAGCCAGCAACAGACCCCGACCGCCTCGACGTCGACCTCCAGTCACAGTAACTGCCGCAGTCTCCCTCCATTCTCCCGCCATCTCTTTCTCTGTCGATTGGAGAAGCAGCAGTGTGTAACTTGGTGTTTGCTGTGTGGGGAGTAGGGATTGGGTAGTGTGGTGTTTGGTGTTCGTGATAGGATCCACTGTGCATGCAGTTGGAGTTGTTGTTTGATCGTTGTGAGTGCAGTGGAGAGTTGTGCTGTTTGGTGTTGGCATGTAGCAGATCTTGATCGCTGCTTGCTGTCTTGTCGCTCTTGCTGTTTTGGTGAAGTGGAGATACTGTTTGTTGTTTGGAGTTGGGATCAGTTTCTGTGTGTTGTTGTTGGGTGTTGTGTTCACTGTTGTTGTTGCTACCTTGCACGTAGAGCGCACGTGCCTCCCAAGGATCCTAATCCCGTTATTTGATTGTTCGGATTATTCGAATCTCTCACACAAAAGGCAAGTCCACTTGAACTTGATTTATTTTTCTAGTTCAAGATTTTTTACCTCTTGCGCAAGCAGTTCCACTTCGATTATCTTAATTTTTCTTGTATACTTTCCGTTGGGGATATCTAGGGTTTACACGAGCTAACCCGAAGTATCCTTGACTCGTGCCAATATCCATTGACTCAAACCCAAACATACATGCACACACGACATGAATGAATTAACTAGAATTTGCATATGAGAAATATACCATGATATGAACACATGTTGATTGATTGAGATATGAACAAATGTTGATTGATTGAGACCTCAAGAATTGCATCGTGACATTGAAATCTTGCTTTTTATACAGTAGAATGTCACCTCGAGTTGTTGTACATTAATGATAATGCATTGCATGATAACTAGAACATGTTGATTAGTTACTTTGATGAATTTATGTGATGATTTTTGTTATGGCTTGCTGACTTTTCTGTTTTGTACTGAGGTTTCGACCCAGTTACAATAGGAATCAGTTAAAACAATATAAAAGAGAATTGTAGCCTAATGAATCTAGTTTCCAGACCAATTAACGGATCTAGATTCCGAGTTGTGAGCTGTGAGATATCGCAGTTTTAGTCACTGCTGGTCTGTACTTTCCAGATTGCAAATTAATGAAACACCGACACAAATTTCAGTTGAAACACCATGATAACAGTATTATAATGCCATGAAACTC
Organism: Hemerocallis citrina; assembly: GCA_017893485.1. Classification (NCBI taxonomy): domain Eukaryota; kingdom Viridiplantae; phylum Streptophyta; class Magnoliopsida; order Asparagales; family Asphodelaceae; genus Hemerocallis; species Hemerocallis citrina. The sequence goes on from JACEHZ010000366.1 coordinate 396,344, forward strand.
TCCAGAAACTTAGTAGACATGTTTAGGATTCATTCCTAATTTTTGTAGATTTTTATGTTGATCTTATGTCTAATTTTCACCCATTAAATTTTGACTATAAGTTGCTACCAGAACAGCCAACTTGTAAAGATTAGGATATTTGACCTAGTTACAGTCAGAATCAATAAAAACTTGCTGAACATAAATTGTAGCCCCAGATGTCTAGATCACTTTCCCTTTTTACGGAATTGAATTTCGAGTTGTGGTTTACGAGTTACTGCTGTGTTAGTGCTACTGTGCCTGTTCTTTTCAGATTTACATTATTTGTAGTGTGTCATGCATTGTATCATTTTGTTGCACTTCCATCATCGCTTTGATACTCTCATATATACAATTGCATTACCATGAATGAAATAATATGATGTTAAACAAGCCGGGGTTAATAAGGACTTAGTAGTGAATAATCTCAGAAAATATACTCGGTAAGACCTTATCGTTATATCGTATTGTCATGGAAGGAGGAGTATCGATTGTGAATGATTGATTGTTAATTGTAAATGATTGTTATCGACACCGAGTACACGCTCTGTAGATCCCACCACTATGTCTAAAACGTACACTGTTTTGCGTGCACCGAACCTGTGGTATGGGACACGTTAGTACGTGCACTAGATAGGAAAAACAACATGCTAATGAACCTAAGTTGACACTTGTACACTTGACCATTGTTTATTGACATTATTATTGCTTTTGGACTTTGATCTTGCTTCATACCCTTTAATGTACCATGTTCCCCTTACTCTTCGCTTTTCACTACTTGCTGTTCATACTTGCTCTAAGGGCATTTTCTTTTCCACTCTACTTGATCCAGCTACAGGTGAACAAAGATATTTGCCAGGAGGCATTAGTGAGCAGTTCTTCTAGGATTGGAGCAGGAGCCTCTTGAGCTATTTGGTAAGTTCTTATATTCCAAATTTGGTTATTGAATTTTATTCTTGTTTATGTGATTATGTTTTCTGCGTGGTTGTGATTATTTCTTTTCATGTTGTTGAGTTATGACTGGTACAGCTTATGGATGATGTTAACATCATTCGTTAGGCCTTCGTCACGGACTCGTATTCCCGTATTTTGGGAAGCGGGGCGTGACAATTTCATTATCAAATACAATGTTGATACACAAATTGTCTGCATGATCATTCTCCATCCAGTCCAAAGTACCTTTTAAATCCTCATCACCAATTTGAGTGATCAGTGGGTTCAAACAACTCAAGCATCAAGATAAGTAGGTTTTGAAAGATTTTCTCATGTCTTAGGAGGTTCACTAATACTTTTGGCTTCAGTTTTTCAGTGTTGATTCAAAATGTTTCTGCACACATAGATCTTTAAATCTACATAAAGTTCAGATATGTATATAAATATAGACAGACATGTGTATGTTGGGATTTAGGTGATCATACATACCCACCTACAGATATATATTTATACATACCAACCTAGTACCTACATACACTTAGAGAGAGAGGTTATACACCATAGAAAAGTATGATGAAAACTGTACATATATGTCTCTGTTTTCTTTTCAACAATTTAGTTTCAGTTAGGATTTTATTTAATGCTTTTCTTTGACAATAGGCAAGTTTTTTATTAAAAATAATCATTTCAATATGTTATGGACAAATGGTTGGAAACACTCCTTCCACAATACAATGCGGACTTTCTAGTCTGAAACTAATTAAACATGACTATAACTGTGTTGAACAGATGACATACAATATATGACATACGTAAACCCAGTTCAATAGCAACTTTCTCAGTACTTATGCCTGATGAGGACAACTAATTAGCATTTTCCTGTTTTCACATCATCCAAGTTTATTTGTTCCTTTCATCAACATGACCTGTGGTACATCCATGAATCTTAACTCCAGAAAGCCTGTTTTTATCTATATATTTGGTTCACATTTATCACTGAATAGGAGGTTCAACAATGAAACAAAGAGTAAGTAGTTGCTAGTTACTTTTGCCAGTCTTCATGTATCCAGAGGCGAGCTCATTCAAATTGTCCAATTAGTTGACTCAAATCATCATTATCAGAGCAAGAAGCCTTAACCAGTTATTTTGAGGATCGTAGACCCTTGGAAAAAGATGAATTTACATCTAGTTGCCTAATCAAGGTAGACTAAACTAAAATAAGTTGGACAATGAACAACAATGGCTAGTCAGTCAGTAGGTCTAGTACAACAAGAGAGTGCAAATTTTTAGCAAGATCCATTTTTTTACAAAATCAAGAGCCATTTTTTTTACAAAATCCTGACTCCTGAGCTATACAACCCTAGAATATAAATCCAGTACGTGTCTCGGGCTTGCTCATCAAGCATCTATGTATCAGTTGCAGAGAGGCCAAATATGATGAATATACTTTGGGTGTAATTTTAGTGGCAGTGCTTGTATGAGGTGAGTATGAAGTGAAAATCTGCAGTAAGAAGGATCTACAGAAAACCTGACTGTTTTCTCACTAGCTATTAACCTAACATCAATATATGGATTACAGAGACATGCTATAGAACCAAGAACCAATTAATGGCCAGGTGGAGAATAAATTTATGGTAAAATATGATCAGTTTCATACTTCAAAATTTCTTTTAGTGCAAAAAAAGGATGCAAACCTGCGAATGTTGGGCACCAACTCCAGCAGCAGCACCATTTGGTCCTCTGAAAACGATGGGCACAGAGATCTGACCTGCTGACATGTAATTTGATTTCGCAGCTGAATTGATGATATGATCAATTGCCTGCAAAATAACAGGAAAACGAATTAAATATACAGAACATATTTTTACATAAGTATCCAGATGAAGAATTGTAACATTTAAATCATTTAAGTAGATTAAAATTCAATAGATCAAAGACTGGTATTTGAGCTCCAGGAAAACAAGAGACATAATATTTGACTCCAGCATTTGGGTGCAGTTTCAGTTTCATAATGCTGCTAGTGTGATTGAACAGATAAGTTACTTCCAGTTCTATTAAATAAGAACAAGTAGGTGTAACCGTTGAGTTCTATGGTCGCGAACTCAATGGAGGGGCAGTCATAGTGATCCCTCTACTGTTAAAAAACATAAAAATTCTTGGCCACTAAATAAGTGACACTCATGTCCACTAGATAAGCTGTTCCTTTGTTCACACTGGTATTGCCATGTTTGAGAGCTGTTTGAGTGGTTTGAATGGCTGACTCACTCCAAATGATTTTTTGGGTTCAGGTGAAGTTATATCCATGTTGCCTAGAAGGTGGTTATGATAAACCACTTCTGGCAAACAATGCTATAAAGGCTGATCACATTCAAATCAGTAGCTACCTTTCAGAGTCAGGTTTAGTAAGTTATATTTCAGAACAATTGTAGAAATATGGGCCACATTTCATTACTATTTCATGGAATCAAAAGTGTGTTTCCCTGAACCAGTATTCTAAATGGCATCCGCCTCGGACGCCTAGGCGCTCAGATGGAGGAGAACGAACCGCCTTTGCATTAGGCGGTAGTCTAGGCGGTTAGAGGCGATTAGGCAGCCGTCTTGTTGAGTATGCGTCCGTGGCGCCGATCATGCTCTTGTTGAGTATGCGTCCGTGACGCCGATCATGCGTCCGCCTGATGTCCAACGCCCAGGCATTTTTTTATTTTTTAAAATTTTAAATACTATACAATAACACAAAAAAAAGAGAACTACTATTAATTTATTAATTTGTTATATACTATGTATGGATCTTAAATAGTAGTGAAATTGTTTATACTTTTTGTAGTATTATTGGTGATGGATTGCACATATTACACCTATTACACATATTAAAATAGCACATGTTACATATATTACATCTATTGGCATATTGCATATATTACAATTGGACAATTGTTTTTTTTTAATTGCACATATTACACATTAATTGCACGAGGAAGGTTTTTTTAAAGCATAAACACTCTTTAATTATACATTACACAAGAACATGATGAATATTTGCAATTGGATTGCATAATTATACTTACGATTGAAGAATGGAGCTAAAATTAACTAAATCAGCAAAATAAATTCAACCGCCTAGGCGCTAAGCGCCCCTTGACCGAACCGCCACCGCCTAACGCCGTTTACAACTTTGCCCTGAACAATCCCAGTTGTTTCAATTGTGACGATTTAATGTGTACATCCTTTCCGTTATCAGAATGTAAATCTTGTTATGGTCTATAAGATAACTAGGAGAACAATATATCGTCGAAGGTTTATGTTGCCCAATTGATGCACCTTCACCCATTTCCAGAAGATCAAATTATAACAGAACAAATAACCAATTCAAGATTCAGGATTATAGCGGAAGAATATGATACACAAGAAACATTTTCAGCAACGAAAAGTGTAATTGTACAAAGAAGACTGTTACAAAATTTATTAGTTATCACATGAACTTCACGATTCAATAGAAACTTTTAAAAAAAAACAGCAAATGCCAAATTCTGTAATCTAATTTTCTAAAAGATGCACAATGACTTAGCATGTTGGGCATGCAAAATGCCTTAGGGCACATCTAATGGTTGGCGGGAAGAGGCATGGAAAGAGGGAAGAGTGGAAAAATTGCAAAAAGGGGGTTCTAATGGGGGGTGGATAGTCGGCGTACAAAGCGGAAGAGAGAAGAGGGGCTCTTGCAGCCGGCCAAAAAAAAAAAAGACGAAAAGTGAAGCCCGCGTGACGCTGACCGGCTGACGACTGCGCCACATGGGCGCAGAACGAGCAACGGCCTTTTTTTTTCCACTGGCTAGATTAGGGTGAATTTTTTTAAATTTTATTTTATAAATACCCCAACGGCTAGATTCTATTTTTCCCTATAAATACAAACCAACATTTGCCAAGTTTTTCACAATTCTTCTTCTATTTCATCTCCCTAAAAATAGAAATGATTGGCCATTACAATAGACTGAGATCTGAAGTCATTCAGAATCTGCTTCAGAGTAATCTAGTTGCACACTTGTAGGAAAAGGAAGGACAAAGGGTGCAAGAGAATTGATCGTCGTTATTTATTTTTTATGTTTAGTGTGGTTCTGCATTATGTTTAATATTTTTTGTGGTTTTCTTTATGTTTAATGTTAAGTGTGACTTTGCTTGTATGATTTGCTTTCATATATTACCAAAATCTTTTTTTAGCTGAATTATTAGATTTTACAAAATATGTACAAAATACGTGTACAGTATAAAATTTATCGGTGGCAATTGAAATAAATATAAAACAAAAATAAAAGTTAAAAGGAAAAATATAGAGCATTGTTTTCTACATACAGAGAATTTTACTATTTAGTAGGAGAATGACTTTCCACGTGAAAAGACTCCTATTTGAAAAAAAATCTTTGTACGGTGAGAGGGCTTGTGACATGTGGGAAGACACATCATAAGCCCTCCAACCATTAGACTTGGCCTTAAGACAACATTTTAAACCCCTAGTCCATTATTCATTTACTGATGTTTATAAGACAAAAATTGGGTCCAACTCACTAAGTTCACTTGCTTTATTTAACATAAGATTAGAAACCAATCTAACCTGCAAGGAGAAGTTGAATGTCATAAATTCTATGATAGGCCGTGCACCATAGTACGCTGCTCCAACTCCAATTCCTGTAAACCCAGCCTGCAAGATTTGACCCCTTAAGCATTAGTTTGAAATGTGCCATCATAATATATGGAAATATTTTAAAAGAAAACTCATAGTAGACTGACATGTCGATATTTGAAGTTCTATGAAGATATTAAATATAAAAAATTCACACAGAATGAACAATTCTGAGAAGCACAGATCTAGCAGCCAACCTCAGTAATCGGTGTATCAAGAACACGCTCAGGTCCATACTTATCAAGGAGGCCCTTAGTAATCTGCAAGACAAAACAGATGGTATATGTTCACATAAAAGCGGGACGACAACGACATAAATTAATCATTTAAATTTTCGGAACCAAGCTTCAGATAATAATGCAGACCTTATACGCCCCTTGATACTCTCCAACCTACAGCAGTGAGGGAAAATATCAGAAAATATTAAATGTGTCAAGTTCCAAAACATTACCCGGATGAACGGATAATCACCTCTTCACCCATCAAAAGTACTTTTGGATCAGCAGACATCTCCTCATCAATTGCTGAGTTCAGAGCATCTCGTACTGTCATCTGCATCATAGAAACGCCCATAATTTGAGTAGTGCCAATTATACACACTCAGTGCACTACAATTTATACTAGCAACCATCACTGAAATTTGTTGTACATGGGTTTCGCATTCTAGCATCCAGTAGCACTATAAATGTAGTACACCAATCATATTCCACGTAAACTTATCTACATCGACATACATATCTAAGGATCAGTAAAACCCTACATCCATTCAAAACTACCAAATTTGCACATATTATTTATCCATTATAATATCAAAAATTAAATTAAATATTTATAAATCAAATTAAAACCAAAGAAAATGTAGACCTCTTTTGCGGCACTGGAGTTAGAGTAATTTTTCGGGGAAAAAAACACTGAAGGTCGGATCTTCTCCAATGTCTGCCCTAAAACCTGCAGAAAATTGACCCAAAAAATCAAAAAAATAAATAAATAAATGAAATTTTTACAACATAAAAATACTGTTAAAAATGATTGCTTTAGTACCGAAGATCCGATCTTTTTCCTCGCCATTCCCGACATGATTGTTTCGAACTGGAATTCGAAATCTGAAGAAGTTGAATGATGATCTAATTGATAGGGCGAAAAGGAATTTGATTTTGAGAAATGGCGTAGAATTTGCAAAATAATGTACCTAAAAATGAGATGGAAAAGTGAGATCCTCTTTCTTGGCTTTGTTATTTGATTTCTCACGTTTTTGACCTACTATAATATATATTTTGGATTTTCCACATTTTGTCCTTGTTATGTAATTTTAGTAAATGTTTTGGCGGGGCCGGAAAATATATCCGGTGGTTTGATAAACCCACGCTTTTGTATGCTCGATCGAAGTAGAGGCGAGGACGGCTGAGATGGAGAATTACTGAATTAATGAGACGAGTGTTGAAAACAGGAGTGAGATTATCACCTTTTGATTTGTTTTTTTTCTTCTTCTATTTTCCTGTTTTCCTTTTCTCATATAATTTTTTCCTTCCAATTTTTAGCATAAGAATCAATTTGTATAAACACAAGAGCATCCCCTGTCGTTTAGAAAAAACTCTCTCGTTTGCTAAAAACCCATATTTTAGGATAGAAATGAACAGTAGTCTGCTAAACTTAATAGCGCCTTCAGACAATTGCTAAATATAGGAGACAGGTGATGTTCATCCGTTTGACGAAATGGACGGATGAAGATATGCCGTCTAGTTAAATAAAAATTTAAAAAAATGAGAGACGGATGAAGATCTTCCGTCTTTCGTCGAAAACAAATTTTTTTATTAAAAAAAATCACTGAAAACACGCCAAAAGAATGAAGGTGTTCCGTCTAGTGTTTTTTTTATTTAAAAAAAATTTTTTAAACAAAAAAAAAATCGAAAAACATCCAGATGGATGATGTTCATTCGTTTGGTGTGTTTTTTTATTTCTTTTGATTTTTTTATGATTTTAAACCAACAAACAAAAAAAAAATCATAAAATAGTCAAAAACTCACCAAACGGCAAACGGATGATGTTCATCCGTTTGGTCAGTTTTTAACTTTTTTTTATTTATTTTTTTGTTTGTTTAAAATCACCGAATACCAAAAAATAATAAATAAATAAATAAATAAAAAATACAAAGACGGATGATGTTCATCCGTCGCTTTTGTTTTTAGACTTGAATGACTGCAGCATGTTCCTTCTATTGCTATTTCTAAATGCTATATTTAGCAATGGACATAGAAAACAATAGTGGATGCTCTAAGGGAAGAGATATGTATTAATGGAACTCCTCTATTTCAATTATTTATGAGACAGAAGAATTGTTGCCCCAAATTAAGATTTTTTTTTCCCTTTTTTTGGAGATTTTTGTTCTTATTATCTTTCAGAACGAAAAATTGTCAGGACATGATACCCGCAGAGTTTGAATTTCATACCCCACATGTTCACTATTAAGAGAAGCCATTGTATGGCATCACTTATAAAGTTCAGAGAGAATCTTCTAAGAATCATCAAAATTATCTAGCATCACAGCAGTGTTCATTGAAATTATAAAAAAAAATGTTACCACCAAAAGCTAGGAAAGCTGAAAGCACAAAAGACGGCATTGAGAGGCTACAATCCAGCTGAGACCAGTGTATTCAACAGTTCACAAGTAACAAACCAATCATTGCTCTAGTATCTCACAAACCATAAGTATGAGCTACCAATTTTACGTCTATATTCTTTATCACGCACTATATCTATTGTGGAGTCCATGGTCATCCACACGATCAATAGTAAAACTCAAATCAGTGTCGACACAGATAAGTAAAGATGCTAGTGCAAAGGATCCATACAAATTATACTATGTTAATTTGTAAATGACACCGATTTCGTTGCCCCCCACTAAAAACAAGCAGTGAAAGTTACACTGTAAAAAGAGGGAAATAAACAAATCAAAACGACACAGCACAAACATTTGAGTTCACAACAATACTCAGTTGCATGGAAATTACCGGAAATGGATCAAAACTTGCATCTCTCTCTTTTATGATACGACTCTAAACAGAAGTTTTGTCATCTCTTCCTCAACAAAGCTAATACAGTCCAAACAGTAAACCATAAACCGAATTACCTCAACGCATATGGTGACAAAACAAGAATCATATGCTGCCTGTAATAGCAAAATAGAAAACCTACAGAGTCGAAACTGTGTAAGAAAATTTATTATTTGGTCACAAATTTTGGGAAACAGAATTTTAGAAGGCAGTAACTTGGTAGCTGCCTATCTACAAGTCAAGGAGAAGCCTGCGTGGGTCTTCAACAACATCCTTGATCCTCCTCAAAAAGAGGACAGCCTCTCTTCCATCAATCAGTCTATGATCGTAGGTCAAAGCGACATACATCATAGGTCTTGGGACAATATTACCATCGACAACCATCGGCCTAGAAACTATAGAATGCATACCAAGGATGGCTGACTGAAAAGTACATAAAAATTAAGTTCAGACAAGAGTCTAGGACTTGGTGATTAGAAATTTAAACTAAATAAAATTTGATAATAAGGTGTGACGAATACCTGTGGGGGGTTGATAATGGGAGTACTTAGAAGGCTTCCATAGACCCCACCATTTGATATAGTGAATGAACCACCAGCCATGTCGTCAATAGAAATAGTTCCATTGTTTGCCTTCTTAGCCAGATTGTTGATCTCTTTCTCTATGTCTGCAAAGTTCATCTTATCAGCATCTCGGATAACTGGCACCACAAGGCCCTGGCAATACAACATACTAAGAATTGATAGATGAATTACATCATTGGATATAGAGTTTAATTATGAGAAGATATCGACAAACCTTGGGGGTGCCAACAGCAATGCTGATATCAACATATTCTCTATATATGATATCCTCACCATCAATAACTGCATTAATGATTGGCTGGTTTTGAAGTCCAGTAACGGCAGCCTGACAGTGTAATATGAGAAAAAGTAAGCATAATGATATATCTTCAAAAGGGTGCTTAACTTAGGTTAACTCTTTTTGATAGTTCGGTCAATCATAACATACTTTAACAAAACCGGACATCAAACCCAATTTCACTCCATGCTTCTCTACAAATGCATCTTTATAATCTGAACGAAGTTTCATCAGGTTTGTCCTGCAATGTAAAATTGAGGTGAGTACAGCAAGATAAATATGATGCATATCGGACTTGCACAATAAAACGATTGTATGGAGCTGCTCATAAAGCATGTTGTATGGCATTAAATAGTGTGTGCATTTTGTGTTCATTATTCTGGCTTCTGGAAGTCAAACCACTGCCCATTAACTTCTTTTAACACCTCACAAATCTTGAGGGTGTGTTTGGGAACATCGTAAGGACAACTAAAAAGTTAATTTATAAGTGGAGGTAAAAGCGGTTTGCAAACTTTGGTTAGCAAACCTCTACCTCCATTGCAAGTGTCAGTGTGGGCCACACACTAGTACGCCTTTTCGTTGGTGAGCAAGAAGTCGGGAGTTCTAATCGCACTTACACCAAAAAGTTTCCAAGTAATATACATAAGAGGTAAGTGTGGGTGTGTGTGACAACGGTCCTGTTCCAAAAACAAAACTAAAAAGCAAAACAAAAAAAACCTCTGCCTCCATTCAAAAGATAGTCATTTTGTAAGTGTTTGGATAAGTAGAGTCGAGATAAAGATAGCAATGGAAATGGGAGAACCAAGGTTATCTGTACTTTTTGGCCAACAAAAGTTTATACAGGTACAATTATCTCAACTCCACTAAAGCCCCCAACCAGACCAAACTTAACACATCTAAGGTTAAGTGAGATAACTTTACAAAACTCCAGTTATTAAACACAATTTCATTTCCGAACGAACGGTAAACAGTTACACGAGTACTTTGTCTAAATGAAACAATCTATTCTGAATGTAATACTTTGGTTTCCTGTAAACTTCTGAATTTATAATCAACTTATGACATAAAAGTTGGATGCTGGTAAACTACAAACAATAGGATGGTGTACTGTTGAATTTACATCTAAAAAATCTACAACAGCTAGAGCGTTTATCCTCTGATGACCAACTTATTTAAGCTGATTAAACACCAATGTCATGTTAAGCACACATTATTTATGACATAAAAGTTAGAGCACCATTAGTTACTGGAAATAAGTTAAAATGAAGAGCATCAGGGAGAGATCTTTTTTTTTTCTATTACAGCTAAAAGTAATAATTTGTATATCAACCCAGATTCCACAAAATTAAGTAGTTAAAAGCTCTGAAATATTATCTTTCATGAACACTTTATTTTAATGTCTCTATTTCAATATTAACATTTTTTAGCCAGAGCAGCTAATCCCCTACTCTAGTCACCTTAAAATTATGTTTTTGCAAGTTTGGGCCTTGCCGCAAACTACAGATATCTTGTTTGAAAAACATTCTTAACAGTAAGTTTAAATTTTTTTTAAAAAAAGGAAAATTACATGCTTCTTATTAAAGCAAATTTGTACCAAGCAGATGAAAAGATGGGCTTACATGTCAACTTCATTAAATGTAGTGAGCAGCGCAAAAGCAAAATTACAGATTATGTTTTTGCAAGTTTGGGCCTTGACGCAAACTACAGATATCTTGTTTGAAAAACACTCTTAACAGTAAGTTTAAAATTTTTAAAAAAAGGAAAATTACATGCTTCTAATTAAAGCAAATTTGTACCAAGCAGATGAAAAGATGGGCTTACATGTCAACTTCATTAAATGTAGTGAGCATAGCAAAAGTGTTCTGGGAGTCCTTCAAGCGAGTAGCAATTCTTCTCCTAAGTCGTGGCATGGGAACCTAAATCAACAGTTCAAAAAGTTCTTACACATAGTTCAAAATTAAAACACAATCAACAAGCACCCAATTGCCTGTCAATAATCCGAACCTCATTGCCTCATTCATATCCTTCAGTAGAAAATAATAACCAGGTATTTACAGATCCAGTGAGACTTACTCGTCTTTCTCTATCCTTAGGAGGAAGCTGAGGTTCAGAAGGAGAAACTTTAGGAGGGGTGGCAGATTGCTCTTTTGGCTTTTCTACAGGAGCAGCTTCAACTTTAGACTTTGGTTTATCTGCTTCCTTCACCACAGGAGGAGATGGTTGAGATGACTTTTCCTCTGATGGGGAAACATGAGTATCAGTGGAAGCAGACTTTGAGATCACAGCAACCTTAGTTCCTGGCATCACAGTGTCCCCTTCCTTGGCTACAAACTGTCAAACAATTAATGCATAAGAAATAATAATGGACCAATGAGCGGTCTTAGCTATAAACGGTGAAGTATGAATACCAAATATCGATATGTCGAACCTTTTGGATTATTCCGGCTTCAGGACTGGCAACATCAATAGTCACCTGAGTAATACAGCTCCATCACAATATGCCGCAATTAACAGTCATATATGATTTTGATAATGAGAACTGAGAAGAAAAAAGGTACCTTATCAGTTTCAACTTGGGCAATAGGTTCATCAATTTCCACTCTATCACCAGGTTCTGTTTCCCATGGACAAAAGATAACACAAGGTGTCATACAAATAAGACGCTGAAACTATTAGAAATCCAACATGCATGCACGTGCATGATGCATGTTCCTGCAGCATATGTGTGTGTGCGCGCGCGCGTGCATGGTGCTCTCTCTCTCTCTCTCGCGCGTGCATGGTGCTCTCTCTCTCTCTCTCTCTCTCTCTCTCTCTCTCTCTCTCTCTCTCTCTCTCTCTCTCTCTCGCATGGTGCTCTCTCTCTCTCTCTCTCTCTCTCTCTCTCTCTGTTTGCGCGCGCGTGTGGAGTAAGAAACATATCAGAACACTGACTCGCAGGGAGTATTTTTCAGGTGGATGGTGCTCCTGTGTATGTGTAGGTGGGTGGATGTGCGTGTAAGAGGGGAGGGGCAAGGGGAAGGATGCACATACTCTTTAAAAATGTCGCTAAAGTCCCGTCAGTTATAGACTCGCCCATAAATGGAACCACAGCGTCAAAGAGATTACCTTCATTCATCAAACAAGGGGGAAAAAGGGAAATAGGCTAGGTTAGTATTGAAAGAAAAGCAAACAAACTAAATAATGATAATATATCAAAAAGTACTTACCATTCTCTGAAGAAAAGGATCTGCTTGAGATTCTGTATGGAGAGTTCTTTGGGGGAAACTCGATGAATTCCCTGCTTAGAAATTATAATTGAGAAAAAATGTAGGCATATAATAAGAATCATTAGACAGATAGACACATTCAGCAAGGAAAGTTCTGTCTTAAAACTTAATGAATTCACTGCTTCGAAATCATGATAATGTTTTTGGAGATAATAGTTAAGAATCAAAACTTTGCATATCCGACAAGTAAGAGCAGGCACAGGTGCGATATATGAGAATCTAAAAGAAACACACATACACAGTGAAAATCACAACTGTGCATATCTCATAAGCAAGATACCACGTGCGTGCGCATATATGAGAATCTAAAAGGAACACACATACAAGCAGAGAGAATCACAACAGTGCAGACAAAATAAGCAAGATCATGCACAACTGCATGCGTGCACGCACAAATATGAGAATCTGAAACAGACACACATACACACAATGAGAATCACAAGCGCGCGTGCATACACACACACACACACACAGAGAGAGAGAGAGAGACTGACCTCCTTGGTTTTGAACTTGATGGGATTTGCACAACACCTGAAAATTGAGCATAACTTACCAAGGAGAAGAAGCCCTAATTTTAAACAACCTCATCAAGGACTATACAAAAATTACCTGGAATATGGCTGAAGCACCTCACATGCCTACAACTTCTCAACAGGACACATGTCTGCAACAATATTAAAATTGTGAATATTATTGCTAAAATCCCCACGGAGCTTGTAGTGGCAGAAAATATTGTAATATATACTGGGATGGTTTAAATATAACTAGTTCATGGGAAAAAATCAAGGGCTCAAATTTAAGCAGAAGAATCTGAAACTAACTCATTGACAGAGAAAAAGAACGTTGAATCAGATAGTCCTACTGAACTAACACTTAAAATCCCGGATTAATCGCTATTCGGAGGCTAAGCGATTTTTTTTTAGCGATTTATAATATTTCAATAGTTAGCGATTTAATCGGGAATAATGGGCCAATTAGCGGTTAATCGGCCGATTTTAAGTAGCCGATTAACCGATTAAATCTCCTCCTCTAATTTTCATTCTCGTTTCCATTATTTAGGCTCAATCTGGTCCAAATTCAAAATCCAAATTCGAAATGCAAAAACCCTTCTGTTCCTCGCGCAAATCCAAACCCGACATATTGCCGCTTTCTTCTTCCTCGTGCAAACCCAAACCCAAACTGATTATCTTCAAACCCAAACCCAAACTCAAACAGATTCTCTTCTTCTTCCTCGAGCAAACCTAAACCCGATCCGCTGTCGCTCTCCCTATACCGTCGCATACTTGACCCGACCCGCATCTGCACCTCCTCCTCTTGTTGCTCGCATTACTCTTCCTCCCCGATTATTTTTATTTGATGGAACCGACCAGCAAATCTGACCCAACCCATATGTTGCCGCTAAATTTGGTGTGGGGACAAACAGATAGTATTTGTGGATTCTTAGAAAACTTTGAATAGCAAACCTGTCACCTGTTCCGCCGGAGTTTGGCCGTTGACTCCCGCCGTTTACCTGCAAAAAGTGCGAGACACCGAGGTTGATCCCGGCGACGCACCCTCCGACGCTCAAGTCAGTAATCAGAAGTGATTATGAAAGAGCGTAAAATTGGCAAAAGATTGATTACCTCTTAATGGAGATGGATGGGAGGTATTTATAGGCACCTTAGGGATCAGATTAGGAATGTAATCCCCGTAATCTGATAAGAAATATAATCCCCATAATCAGATAAGGAATGTAATCCCTAATCCCCAGTGAAAAGGTAGATGTGAATCAGGGCCGTTGATTAGGATTAATCAGAGACCTTGATTTTATCTTGCTGGACTGGGTGTGTTTCGGGTTGGGACCCGTACCCAGTTGAGGTGGATCCGTTCGTGGGTTATTGGGTCGTGAAGAAAAACCCAGTTCCCATTTCAGGCCCGTTAGTAGGTGAAATTACCGTTTTACCCCCGAGCTTTAAGATTCCGTGTCCGATGTGAACGGTCCCGATTTAATCCTATTTTTAGCCATATCACGAGCCCCCCACTCCTAGAAACTGAGTTTTTCAGTCTTTGAGGAGTAGTTTTGTTGTTCTAATGGCGTACGGGATTTTATCGGTGTTCTTAAAGGAGTTTGGAATCTTGCTTGGGGTGTAACGGTGTTATTCTGCGAATCGTGGGTACCGTAGAGCTTCTCATAGAAATACAAAAATGCTTTTTTATAGCTTTCGCATGAGCGGTACTGAACACCCACTACATCTAGAATGGGTAGAATAAGCTAAGACGATGGAATAACTACTTTAAAGAGCAAGACTTTTCCCGAATTAAGTGCATTAAAGATAGGGCCACTGAAATATGATTTGTGCGCTCATGAAAGACTAGATCAGGGCAGGGCTTTTTCGTAGTAATAGTGGGCGGGTCTCATGAGATTTAATCTATGCCAGAAAGATACTATTAACATTTCTCGGCCTAAGGACTGCTAATGAGAGTCTTCCTCGCCATGTGAAACTCTCTTTATGCTCGAAATCCCTACCCTAAGAAGAAGAAAGAAGTCACTATAAAATTGTCCTACTGAAGTACCAAAGGTGCGCTCCGCCCGGTTAATCTTAAGATGTTTGCTATTTTAGGCCCGAGTACTCAATCAAAGTTGCAAGAGGGGCCCTACTCACCTCGATGGTTATGTCATGATGACCCTTGAAGCATATATGCGATAGATAAACTTCTATAACCATGCCATATTTGCTTGCTTGAACAGAATCTTTCTCTAAAAGAAATGGAATGTCTAATTCAAAAAAAAAAGTCTTTTTCTTTCACGAGGTATAACTAGCAATTCCTTTTTATCTGTTACGGAATCGACCATGGATCAATTCCCCTTTCATTTGGAAGTATTGAATACACCCACAATTCTGAGCTTCATGTTACTCTTTCCAAGACACATGTCAGAGTCGGGGGCATCCCAATCAGATTAAATGGGATGACAGTTTTTTAGTCCGAATCTGTAAAATGAAAATTTCGATCAAATCACACATCGCAGTATACTAGCGTTCATCCTGAGCCAGGATCGAACTCTCCATGAGATTCATAGTTGCATTACTTATAGCTTCCTTGTTCGTAGACAAAGCGGATTCGGAATTTCTTTCATTCCAAGCATAACTTGGATCCATGCGCTTCATATTAGCCTGGAGTTCGCTCCCAGCTGTCTTTGGGCAGCCGGATGGATCCAATCAATAGGGAATACCCAAAAATATCCTCAGAATTTTTTGGATTTTTGGTGATTTTTCCAGATTTTTCTAAATTTTTTCTCATTTTTTTGAATTTTTTATTCATTTTCCAAATTAAATAATTAATTATCAAAAATATTAATTAATTATTCTAATTAAATAATTATTTTTTCAGAATTTTAAAAATAATTTTTCTGAATTAATAATTATTTTTAGAATTTTTAATTAATTTTTTTCGATTTTTTAAATATTTTTTCAGATTTTTAAAATAATTAAAACAAATAAATAAATACATTAATTAATTAAATATTACCTGGTGACGTGGCGCGATCGTGTGCGTTGATCACGATCAAGCGAGCGCGCATCGGGAGGAGGGAGAGGAGGCCATTTTTTTGTGTAACATGCTCGGTGGCAAGAACTCTCGGCAAAAAGTGGCCGAAGTCCATGTGGACGCCACGTGGCGAAGTCAACCGTTGACTTTTTTTTTTCACCTCTTGCTCTGTTTCCTTCTTCTTCGCCTTCGAACTTGCTTCGATCCGTTCTCCGAGCTCGTCCCCATCGTTCGAGCACCCTGAGCGGCGAATGGAACTTGGCGAACCTGGAGAGTCGCTAGCCTTGATCGAGGCGCTCGAAGGTGACGAGTTCGAGCGTGGTGGCCAGCGAGGTTGGGCGAGCTCGGCGTTGGAGAAGAGCTCGACAGAGCTTGGGGGAGTAGAGCTCGGAGGAAGTGATGAAGAAAAGGAGCTTGGGGCTTTGGCTGAAGTGGCGTAGAGCTCGGCGACGAATGGGTTCGGAGCTCTGTGAGGAGGTAGCTGGCGAGGAAGGGAGCTCGTGAAGTTCGGCAGCGAAACTTGACGGAGGTGGAGTCGTGAGCTCGGTTCGATGGGTTCGGAGCTCTGTGAGGAGAGGTGGCGGAGTCGGAGCTCGGAGGTAGGTTGAGCTCGATGAGGGGGAAGCAAGCGTGATGAAGCGCTCAACATCGACGGTGAAGCTTCGTGAAGGATGGAGCTCGTCGACGCCATGGCGATGGGTTCGAAGCTCTGTGAGGAGAGGTGGCGGAGTCGGAGCTCGGAGGTAGATTTAGTTCGATGAGTGAAGCTTCGTGAAGGATGGAGCTCGTCGACGCCATGGCGATGGGTTCGAACTTGGGATGGGGAGCTCGGCGATGATTGCGGTTGACGAGGTCTGGAGCTCGGAGGTAGGTTGAGCTCGATGAGTTCGATGGAGATGGAAGTGTGAGCTTGGCGTCGGAGGCAGTCGGCGACGGAGGGGGGAGCTCGGCTTCGGTTTTTTTTTTTTTGATCTTCAGCTTTTGGTGGGAGATTGGAAGAGAAGTAGGAGAAGCGGTTTATGAGGTTCGGGTTTGGATCCTGAACCCGACCCTATAGCCCCCCCCTTTTTTTGGTTGTTGGTTTGGTTGCTTGTATCTGAGCCGTCGACCGCATCTGAGCACGAATTTCGAGGTAAAGAATTTTTCTTATTTGAGCTCCGGTGGCAAGTTGCTTCGACGACGTTGTCGACCCCCGCCAAATATGTGTTAAGAAGGAGGCCGAAGTCCAGGAGGTTCGGAGTCTCCTGCCGAGGTGCAGTGATACCTCGGCGTAGCGACATATGTAAAGAAGGGGTTCGGCGAGTCTTTGCTGAAGTGCGGAGTGAGTTTTTCCATGTTTGAGGGTCGGTGCCAAGAACGTTCGGCGAAGGGGTGCCGAGGTCCAATTTTTCCATGTAACATGGCCGGTGGCAAGAACGCTCGGCAGCTTGTGCCGAAGTTCAATTTTTCCATGTAACATGGTCGGTGTCAAGAATGCTCAGCGAAGGGGTGCCAAAGTTCAATTTTACCATGTAACATGGTCGGTGTCAAGAACGCTCGTCAGCTTGTGCCGAGGTCCATGGAGAGTTCATCTTGATGTTCCCGGTGCTACGGAGGTCGGCTCGGGGCGTGCGACCCCTTGTTTTGAAGCTAATTCGAAGATCTACAACTTCTCTTTAGAAGTGAGATGAAGATTCACCCTCCTTCATGGTCAAAATAGCCAGGCAATCATCCTTGTATTCATGAGGTTGAGGAGAGTTTTGGTCTTGGGGATTTTTGAAGAGGAGCTCCACTCCTAGGAGCGGAGAAGATGTGCTGGGAAGACACACGTAAGAGCCGCGGGAAGACCCATCCTTTGAGGTGGGCAGAGCGAAGAGCTTGGTCTTAGAAGAGAGCCATTTGGGAGACGAGTGTGAGGGGAAACTCTAGGAGAGAGTTGTGAGCTCCGAACTCGTTGAGAAGAGGTCCGCTTCGGAGGCGAGCGGAGCGAAGAGCTTGACTCTACGAGAGAGCCATTTGTGAGACGAGTGTGAGGAGGAACCCTAGGAGAGAGTTGTGAGCTCCGAACTCGTTGAGAAGAGGTCCACTTCGGAGGCGAGCGGAGCAAAGAGCTTGACTCTAAAAGAGAGCCATTTGTGAGACGAGTGTGAGGGGGAACTCTAGGAGAGAGTTGTGAGCTCCGAACTCGTTGAGAAGAGGTCCGCTTCGGAGGCGAGCGGACCGAAGAGCTCGGCTCTGGGGGAGAGCCATTTGGAAGACAAATTTAAGGAGCAACTCTAAGAGAGAGTTGTGAGCTCCGAACTTGTTGAGAAGAGGTCCGCTTCGGGGGTGAGCGGAGGGAAGATCTTTGCTCTGAGAGAGAGCCATTTGGAAGGCAAGTTTGAGGAGCAACTCTAGGAGAGAGTTGTGAGCTCCGAACTTGTTGAGAAGAGGTCCGCTTTAGAGGCGAGCGGAGCGAAGAGCTTGGCTCTAAAAGAGAGCCATTTGTAAGACGAGTGTGAGGAGGAACTCTAGGAGAGAGTTGTGAGCTCCGGACTCGTTGAGAAGAGGTCCGCTTCGGAGGCGAGCGGAGCGAAGAGCTCGGCTCTGGGGGAGAGCCATTTGGGAGACGAGTGTGAGAAGGAACTCTAGGAGAGAGTTGTGAGCTCCGAACTCGTTGAGAAGAGGTCCGCTTCGGAGGCGAGCGGAGCGAAAAGCTTGACTCTAGGAGAGCCATTTGGGAGACGAGTTTGAGGAGCAACTTTAGGAGAGAGTTGTGAGCTCCGAACTCGTTGAGAAGAGGTCCGCTTCGGAGGCGAGCGGAGCGAAAAGCTTGACTCTAGGAGAGAGCCATTTGGGAGACGAGTTTGAGGAGCAACTTTAGGAGAGAGTTGTGAGCTCCGAACTTGTTGTTTAAGTGGGAGAGTCAACGGTTGTGGGAGCAATTCCGAATAGCGAACCACTTCTAACTCGCTTAAGAGCAAGTTGTTTGAAGCGGAATCGAGCCAAGTGTTGGAATCCGAACTCGTCGTTTAAGCTTAGTGAGTTGCGGGAGCAGCCATGTAGAAGAAGCTGGACTCCGAACTCACCATTTAACGAGTCGTAAATGTGACTCAAAGAGATAGAGAAGAAGCAAGAGCAATAATTTTTAATGAAAAATGTAAAATTATATTGATATAAACTAAGTGGCCGCTTCAATAGGGCGAGCCATTATTACATGCTGTTGGCCGAGTTACAAGCATCGGCCTTATTGAAAATCAAGATCCTACTTCTACAATAAGGTGAAGACCTCTTGGCAGGAGTTGGGAGGTTCTGAGTCCTGAGGCTCGGCGGGCTTTTTTGTTCGCCTGTTTGCTCCTCAGGGGGGAAGCTCGGCCCCCTCTTTTTGGACGAATTTGGTCAGGTGCCCCCGCTGTATGAATTCTTCGATCTCCTCCTTCAGAACCCGACAATCATCCGTGTCGTGGCCGTGGTCCCTGTGAAAGCAGCACCACTTATCTTTGTTCCTCTTCTTGCCATGGGTATTCATTCTAGGGGGAGCGCGGAGTAGTCCTTCCTTGTCCACCTCCATAAGGACTTCTGATATATTAGCAATGAGGGGGATGAACTTCTCAAAGCGTGGAGTCGAACAGCGCTGGCCATTACTGTCCTTCTGGGATTTTTGGGACCTATCTTCACTTGTGTTCTTGCGTTTGTTTCCGGAAGATGTCTCCTCAAGAGCAAGGGGGTTGAGAGCCTCTTCCGCCCGTATGTACTTCTCCACCCTAAGTAGGAGCTCTAAGAAGTCCCGAGGAGGCTTCTTGGCAAGGGATGCCCTGAGGTTGGCATTAGTGACGTTGCGCTCGAATGCGGCAGAGGCTACTGACTGGTTGAGGAAGAGAATGGACCGGGCTTCGGCGGTGAAGCGTCGAACGTAATCTCTTAGGCGTTCACCCTTTTCTTGGTTGAAGGTCACCAGAAATACACTTGTTTTCTCAGCTCTGCGGCTACTCACGAAATGAGTAAGGAAGAGCCCTTCGAACTGATCGAATGAGAAGATAGAGGCCGGGGCGAGTCGAGAGTACCATTCTCGCGCAGACCCCTTCATCGTGGCAGGAAAGATCTTGCAGAGGAGGGCGTCTGAAGCATGATGGATCATCATGAGAGTTTTGAAACTCTATGTGATCTGCGCGGTCCGAATCCCCGGTATACATCTCGAGGTGAGGCGGCTTGAAGTTTTCTGGGATGGGGGGCTCCATGATGGTGCGGGAGAATGGAGGTCTGCTCGGGCGGAGGTTTATCACCCGTTGCTCTTCTTCCTTGTCAATTCGGCCGAGGCGCCTCTCCATGTCGTGGAGACGGCGGTAGACTAAGTCTTCTCTTTGATCATATCTTGCCGAGCCACGGGACTCATCTTCGTACGAGGATGGACTGAGGCTGCGGCGATGGTAGCTTGGAGAAGGACGAGGACTGAGAGTGTGAAGGCGGTGGCTCCTAGCTGGCCCATGAGTAGGTGGCCTCTGGTCGTTCTTTGGGGCGATATTGAGGGCCCTTAAGACTGTCGCTTTGAAGTCTTGAAGATCTGTCCTTGTGATTGGTGCCTCTCCAGCTTGGCGGCCCCTATGTGTGGCTCGGCTTATTGGAGAATGAGTTCTCCGCCGATGACGCTGAGGGGACTCTCTTTGCCTCCTCGGGAGAGGGGATCTTCTAGTCCTTGGTCGGCGAGAGGTTCGGATTCTTGAAGCCCCTGAGTTCTCAGGTTGATGGACTCCACCAAGGGCTCGCCATCCATTCAGGCGAGTTCTGAGGTCGACCCCCTTTTGACGGTTGGCAATCATTTGACGAAGATCCCGCTCAGGAGGGCTTTGAGAGGCCACAGATTCAACTGAAGGATTGGGACCCGCGACTTGATCATGAGGAGGATGTTGCTTCGGACGACTCTGACGGGAGCGCCCATGGGTAGCCCCCCGAGACCCTGGAGGGGCCTGTTGAGTAGGAGGACCTTAAACTGGAGGAGGGAGAGGAGGAAGAGAAGTGGTTCTTCGGTTGGAGACCGCTGCCTTTCCCTTCTGTTTTGGATGCATGGTTGGAGAAGATCTGACCAACGGGAAGAGGGAAGGCCGCTATTCGTTTGGTTCCCACAGACGGCGCTAATCTGTTGCCGCTGAATCTGGTATGTGAAAAAACAGATAGTATTTGTGGATTCTTAGGAAATTTTGAATAGCAAACCTGTCACCTGTTCCGCCGGAGTTTGGCCATTGACTCCCGCCGTTTACCTGCAAAAAGTGCGAGACACCTGGGTTGATCCCGGCGACGCATCCTCCGACGCTCAAGTCAGTAATCAGAAGTGATTATGAAAGAGCATAAAATTGGCAAAAGATTGATTACCTCTTAATGGAGATGGATGGAGGGTATTTATAGGCGCCTTAGGGATCAGATTAGGAATGTAATCCCCGTAATCTGATAAGGAATATAATCCCCGTAATCAGATAAGGAATGTAATCCCTAATCCCCAGTGAAAATGTAGATGTGAATCAGGACCGTTGATTAGGATTAATCAGAGACCTTGATTTTATCTTGCTGGACTTGGTGTGTTTTGGGTTGGGACCCATACCCAGTTGAGGTGGATCCGTTCGTGGGTTATTGGGTCGTGAAGAAAGACCCAGTTCCCATTTCAGACCCGTTAGTAGGTGAAATTACCGTTTTACCCCCGAGCTTTAAGATTCGTGTCCGATTTGAACGGTCCCGATTTAATCCTATTTTTAGCCATATCACCATATACAAAATCTAAACTCGACTCAAATCAAGTACTCTCTTCTATTTTTCTATAACTATATGTTCCTATTTGATAATCTCATAATAGTTTTATGTTAGGATTTAGGGTTGCTACATAATGAGGATATATCTTTTTTAATTATATATATAACAAATTTTTCGATTTAATCCCCGATTATTTTCCGATTAACCGATTGATCGCTAATCGCTCATAGACCGATTAGTTCCAAAAATCGATTTTAACTGCCTAGCTACTGAATAACGAGATTTCTCCATATGCTAGAAAAGGGATTTCTAAACAATATGATACGAATGGCTATAACCTAGAAGAAACAAGTAAATGCAAAAATTCAGCTAGTAAAATTGGAAAACCAAACAACAAAGCATCAGTGAAATCAAGCCCTAAGATAACTTAGTGGTCAGAAATTGTGATATATATTAGCAAAATAAGTTCAACAAAGAAATAGCAGAGACGAAGCCAAACAAATATCAATGGGGGAACAAACTAACAGCTGAAAATATTAATCGAACAATATGAGCAGAGTTTGGTGTATTTAACAAACTTTGCGGAGAATTAAGTGGTAAAATATTACGTATTAGGTACACATTTAGATGGACATGGTGTTTCAAATTTTGGGGGAGGCTAAAGCGGTAAAACATTAAAGGTATAGGTAATTGAAACTGCGGGTAGCATTAGCCACCCACTGACCCTATCCCCCTGGTCCCTAAATAAGAAACGTATCCATATCTTTATGTGCACGCTAAAAACTATATAAATAATTAACTCAAACAATAAATTTCCATCATAAAGATTACATGAGTAGTGCTTAAGGTCGTAAACCTAGTACAATGCCACAATAAATAACACATTCTAGCATGGACCAGAGATTTGATTTATTTCATGTTAAGCACAGAAAGAGGGGAAACAATTGGTTCTTAAATTTATTACAGGTTCATATGCAGCCAAAGGACAAAATCAAGAACACAATCACCATAAGCCAAAATCAAGAACACAATCACCATAAACAACCTCTCAATTACTCCGTTGGTCCATCACCATAAGCATTTCTTCCTCTCTTCAATTTCATAGATAGAGAATGAATTCAGTTCATGCCTATGATGATCAATTTGTGTTAACTTGATTCAAATATGATTCCCTCGTCATTCTTTTCTTCTGTTAATTATCAATACTTAAAGCATAGTGCTAGCAAAGTGCAGTAAATTGGAGAGGATGGAATTCACAAGTTGATTTAGTGTTTGCTTTCAAGATTTGAATGGTACATGTTTTGTGAAATCTAACTGACTTTGGAGCTAATTTAACAATGATTGATGAAAATTATTATATTCTTGAATATAATGACGTTAAGAACACTAAAGAGAATGAATAAAGCGAAGATCTCACTACTATCAGCGCTAGAGGGATGAGTGGGTGGGGGGAGGCGACATGGAACATTACAACCTCACACTCGTACTACTATTGCTGGTTAAAATCTCCCTATTACAAATAAGCTTTATGTGAACAAAAACCATTGATTGAACATATTAAAGAGGTCTTTTTTTTAGAAATGGAACAGCCAGGGAACCTAGCCACATATTAGTGAGATCCTAAAAGTACTTTTTTTTATTTTGACTACCTTATCTGAAAGAGCTGAATATGATAAGTTTTCTTATTATCCTATGCTTTTTGGATGAGTTTAAATAGCAAAAGGGCAAAATATTTTCTAATAAATATTCATCATTAAAGGTGATTTATCTTTAAAGTTTGCTCCATAGGTTTCTTTGTCTTATCTAATCGTCCATAAGTGATCTGCAAGTGCTTCCCTGAGTAGAGGAGTTCTGAAGCAACATTACCACATATTGAAAGAGAATAATGCAACTAAAATGTCCTCAAGTTTGTGCACACTAAAGGGAATCAACTCAAAACAATAAATTAATTCATTATTCGTCTCTTACAAGAAAGGCAATAGAGAAGTTGGCTTTACTCAAGGAAGGGTGAAGAAGTTTGGCCGGGTAACTTGTGCTTTTGAACTTGAGCTCTGTTTCAAAAAATTGAATATATATACATATATGTTCATACATATGTACACATAATGAAACTCATGCATACTCCACCTCAAACTTCATAAGACCAACGCATTTTTTAAAATTTTTATTTGCTCTTAATATCATTTTTTGTTTAAAATTTTTCCTCTTCTTTTTTCCTCAGCCAAAACAAGTACAAAATTAATTGCAATATCCCAAAAGGTCATTGTCACCTATGATTCAATCAGAAGCAAGGGACAGACAGCTTGCCCGAGGATGTTTCAAGCCAGAGAAGTGAAACACAAGGAGGTTAACCAGATGACATGACAATAGAACTAAGGCTGACTGTTAACAAGAAGGACATCGAGGGTGGCTCCTGATGTCAAGTGAGGTGGGCCTTTAAGTAACCAGCTAGCATTCAGGAGCAACATAATGATGGTGCATGTGTGGAATAATTGCATCAACCTCAGCAGTTTTAGACAGTTGCCAGTAAGATAGGCTGATGAGGCCATTCAACCTAAGCTCTAATATGTAGCTAAAAAATTAAATCATTTTTGAAATTCATTAAATAATAGGGCTATAATGACAGGGATGGTAGGAGAGGGTTTGCCTGGACCAAGAACGGTGTAGAAAAGGAAATGGATAGGATGGTTACGGGTCATTATATATCCAGCCATCGGGCTAATGCACTGCTAAAAGTGTAGAATGGTTGCAAATTTGCAATTTGTGCATTTAGGTAGGGGATAAGTTTTCGGGTTTTCTTCTGAATGGTGGTGGAGGAAATGATAGGATATGGAAATTATATCATGTGAGTATATGATGATGGGTGGAGATTATGTCAATATTAGGTAGGGTGATTCATTTCTCTTTCCCTGTTTTCGTTGTTTGCCTAAACCTTCGTTTAAACTTTGGTACCTCCAAACACAATTTCTTCTCATCCTCAATTATGAAAGATAAATAAATTATATGAAAGAAAGGGATTTTAATTCAACCCCTTTAAAGATGAATGACAAACACTTGTATCTCAGGCTAAATATTTACGAATTCACTTATCCTTACGTTGGCTTTATAAATTATAAGCTGCATTGTTCATCATTGTAGATTACACATATTCTAATATCAATATAATATTTTTTTGTGAACCAATGTCGTCTCTGTATTTATGGAAATATCATCGGAAGTATGAGCCCATTTCTCAAAAATTTTAAAGAGTCGTGTTGATTAGGCCAAAATGACATACATTTATTAAGGAAGGCTGGAAGCAAAATAGTTTCACCTATGCTAGACGGTCCATCCTCGTAAACTAAATGGTCAACCACGTACTAATTGAGTTCAGCAAAATATGATAGTCGGTCCATCCTCATAAATTAAATGGTGAACTCGCTATTGGTTTGGTCCTTCCATCCGGTGTAAATGAAAGAACCTCCCCAACATATTTCGCTTGAACCCAGGTGAAGACCAGGTAGTAAATTATTTTTTTATGAACTATAACCTTTGTAAAATTCCCTAGGATTCGTGACCATTACTTGCAAGAAACCCGAAATACAAACCACGATTCTTACACAAGAAATCACACCTTCCCACCCACTAATATCCCCAAAAGGCTATTTGACACTTGATGGAGCAACAAATGCTATTTTAACATACAATAACAATTCAATGAAAACCTAAATCCACACAAAACACCATTACCTCCAACTAACTACTTCAAATGGTGCAATCTAAAATAACTATACTACTAAACATACTCCAAATCAAATCAACTACCGAAAAAAATAACCAACCAAAAATAATTCTTCCAACCTACCTCCAAAAATGCAGAAGCCCGAGTCAACCCTAATTTCTGCCCTAAAACCTGCAAATGACAACCCACAGAAATCATTTACAAATTCCCAAAAAAAATCAAAATTCATCAAAAAAATTCCTTTAATCATTACCGACGATTGAACAACACTGGATCCGATCTTCCGCCTAGCAACTCCCAACATGATTCCTCCCAATCACCGGTCCTTCAACAACGTTCCGATCCGATCCGATCAATAACCAATAAGGAGTCAACAAAATCGAATATTCAAGAGAAACATATGGGGAGATATTG